>JAJPUD010003278.1:0-39409 GCA_023553655.1 Myrmecobius fasciatus | reverse complement strand
AAGGAAGGAAGGAAGGAAGAAACCCTATTTCTTCTCTCACCTGTCATGAGTGACTGTTTAAACTAGCCTCCATTTCACTGTAAATTGAGCAAGATACTCATTTCCATGTGTTTTCATTTTATTCTCATTCCAGTAGCTTGCTGACTTTCATAATAGGTTTTTATCATCAACCAATGTCTTTTTCTAAGTAAAGAATAAGGTTGTAAGATCTGACAAACTCATATCTGAGACTTGAATACTAAAGCCTTTATCCTTCTAAGGAAAATTGTAAACCAAGTAAATTGTATTTAGCAATAGTTTCTGATTCAGAATTTCTTACCTGGCTTTGTATTTTTATAAACACTGTCAGGAAAGCATTTGTAAACTCAGAGTTCATTTAACTGACAAAGATTTTCTCTATATATTCATCAAATTCTCCTTGCCATGTAAAATCAATAAGAAAAAATTTCCTGAATTGTACTCTAAATTTTATTGTGAAATAGGGGATTCTTAATTATTAATAACCAATATCTTAGAGATTCAAAGCTTCCCCCCTTTAAAACTATGGTTCCAATCACTTAACCAATTTGATTTGTTTGTTGTTTAATGGATATGTTTGTCCATGATAGTCTTTGGTCTAAGAGAAAAAAGAAATGTGGGATTCTTCTGTGACAATTCAAAGATCATTCTACCCAGCAGGAAATGAATTGTAAAACAAACTGAGCAGTTTTGCCTTTCCTCTGTTACAATTGTTTCTTCTCTCTTCGTTGATCCTTCTCTTTTCCCTAACATTATTAAAAACAAATAAAAAAGCCCTTTGTTATCAATGGCTTTCCTCACCAACCTCTGATTATTCTAAGATTTAACATTATTAATGGTTTTCTTTCAGTAATATGATTCATTTTCACATTCATCTTTTGTTAATTGCTTTTGATTCCATCTTCTGAATTCATTTAAAAAAATATTAATTGGTGAGTTGCATCTTTAGTCAACTAAATTTTTCCCCTCATTGGAATTGTTTTATTATTACCCTGAGAATGATAATCAACCAATCCTTCAATAAAAGAAGGAATTGGGGAGATTGGGGTTTTACTTTATGGGGAAGTCATCTAAGACCTCCAATAATCATATCATCAGAAAGACTAAACCAGTAGAAGACAGTCTATTCAAACAAAAGCAAGCTTTCCATTAATTATAGCAGCTTCTTGACTTATTTCATAATCTGTCTTGACTACATTCACATCCATGTCAGATAAGTGAAAAATTGAGGGAATAGTCTTTTCAAAAATATTTCTAGCTTTGCCTTTTCAAACTACAAAGTTAAGAAAGATAGTTGCCTTCTTTATTGTGTATTGGAAGGATTTAGCTGATCTCCAAACACCTAAGTTTTTTGACAGGCTGCTTTCCTGGGTCGATTATCATAGTATTTCCCAGAAAACAGATGTTTTCTAGGTCAACAGGCACATTCCAAATATAGTTTTCTTCCAGTGGTTGCAAAAGGTTTTGACAAGTCATCTTTTCTAATGTGCCAGTAAAAAGAAATGTGACCCCTTCCATGGCAGAGAGAAATATCATCTGTGAACTCTGCAAAGTAGACCCCAGAAGATAATTATATCTAAGGGAAGCTTCATAAGGACTTTCTTTGAACCACCTTCCAGTGATATCTTCTAGCAAATCTATGTGGCACCTATAAAAGTTAAGTTTATGGGTTTTACTACTTTTGCCTTTTTTTGGATTTTGTTCCTAATAAACTTCTAGCTATTTTAGCTATGATTTTTTCCTATATATGCTGATGTTAAAAATTATGAACAAATTTGAGATATTTGCTCATCTTCCATTGTTTTGCCAAAGACTATTGTGTTATCTACACAAATAAAAGAAAATAAAAAACACAAAAAAGTGAATCATCTTCACCCTCTTTGTATTTCCTTTGAATTCAATTCATTAAACATTTACTAGGCTCTTCATATTTTCAAGGCACTGTGCAAAACATTGAGGGAGATACTAAGACATGAAACAGATTCTACTCTTGATGAATTTACAATTTAATGGCCAATGGGGATCAGGGTGTGCACAAATATCTATAAATCAAGGGAGAATGAAATTAGTGAAAAGATGAGAGAAAAGCTAAATACTATGAGAAAATTGAAAATAGAATAGTCACCTGGGGTGATCAAGGAAGATTTCATGAAGGAGGCTACAACTGATTTGGGTTTTGAAGGAAGGTAAGATCTTCAATAAGACGGAACTGAGGATAGGAGGAATCTATTCTAGAGTGGTGAGTTAGAGTGGGATGGCATAACCCAAAATCTATTACCCATTAGTAATAGATTCATTCTCTATCCAAACTATACAACTGGGAAAAGGGAAATAATAATCATTGGTTACTTCTGCCTATGCTAAAAAAAAAAAAAGAATAATGTCCAAAACATGGGTAAGAGAATAAAACAGCCAGGATAATGTGAACAACTATTCTTTGAATAACTGAGTGTAACTAAGGGAAACAATTCAAAATTCAAGCACAATTCTGCTGCCTTCCCGGCATGGCCTTAACAGTAGATACAGAAGTAAACAGCATTTTCCCTCATTGCTCTTTGTGGATTTTATTTACAAACTATAACTAATGTTGTGTGATTTTTTTAAGTTTTAGAATATTTCTTGATGACCCAAATGTAATTACTCACTCAGATGAAATTCAAGTGAAAGTGAACCAGAAATCTCTCCCCCAAAAAGATATGAGATGATTCCTCTTTACTTCTTTTGTGACACTCTACACATGATTAGTTTGTTAAACTAGGTGTTTATTTTTTTTCCTTTTTTTTATTCATTGTTATAGAGGATGGCCCTTTGAGAGCAATAAAGTTTTAAGAAATGTAGGTGATATAAAAAATAGAGGAAATTGAGGCAAAAAATAGTTGAGGCAAACATGATATTGAGCTAGCCAGAGTGCTATTAGAAAGAAAATTTCTTGGCAGCTGACAGGTGATTCTTCTGAAATGGAATTGCTGTGCATACACGTGCTACAGTTAGAATGCTCGCTAGGGTTGTGACACTGCTTTGGCCACAGATACTAGATTAATCATTAACGTCACCAAGTCCCAAGTTTTTTCTCTTTTTTGTCTGTGTGTGTGGGAAGTGTTATAACACTCCATGTGCTGGGTTCTATGACCCAATGTGCTACCCACCTTCTTCTACCCACATGTCCCCAAAAGTGCTATATAGAACATGTTCATTAACATTAATTTGGTTAAAGGATTTCTCACCAACCCTGAAGAAAAATGGAGAGACCTTGGAAGTATTGAAAACACAGGACAGTTTTCAAGACAATCATTTGTTTTTGACTGTCTTGTAAGAAGAGAGATACCTCTTGATTTTTCTCAAGTATGGTTACTTCTCTGATGATTGTTTAGAACCTGTAATACAGACCAAGTCAAAAGGAGTCTGGGCTTTGGATTTCAAAAAATCAAACATAGGTAAAACTGGCATCTAAGAGAATGTCTTATCTTACCATACATAGGAACAGGACCTTCAGTCTTTATATCTCAGAGCAAATGGCTTGAGACCCCAGACATGTTTTCTTCCCATATCCAATAACACTTCATTTCTCTGTCCTTCACTTTAAAATAAAGTGTTTACATTGATTGGGGAATGGCTAAACTAGTTTCAATAGATAGATGTAATGGAATATAACTGCATTGTAATAAATAATAAATGAAAAATGAAAAGAATTCACAAGTACAAGATGGGGAAGGCATGGTTAAATCACAGTTCTGAAAAAGATTGAGGGGCAATTGTGAATTGTAAGCTTCATATTAGTCAGCAATATAAAATGATCCTAGATTACATCAAGATAGGCCTCACTTCTAAGACAAGAGAGGTGAATGTCTCACTATAGTCTGCCATCATCAGATTTTATCTGAAATATTATACTCTTCAGTCCTGAGTACCAGTGATTTAAGAAATACATTTAAAGTTGAAAAGACATGAGTCCATTTAATATGAGAATCATTTGAAAAAAAATGTGAGTGCTTAGGCTAGAAAAGAGAAAAGCCAGGGAAAACATATGTCTTCAAATATTTGAAGAATTATTTTGTGGAAGAGAATTAGGTTTGTTCTATTTGGCCGCAAAAGGTAAAATCAGAAGCAATGAGTGAAATTTGCAGAGAATCTAATTTAATCTTGATATAAGAGAAAAAAGCAGCTATTAGAGTTGGATAAAACTGAAATGGATTTCCTCAAGAAATAATGAGTTCTCCCTCCTTGGAGGTCTTTCAGTTGAGGCTACGTGACCTCTTGCTAAGTATTTTATAACAAAGATTCTTTCCTTATATACATGAGACTAAATAACCACTGAAATCCTTTCTAATTCTCAAATTCTGTGATTATATAAGATGTGTGGGAAGACAATTGATACAAAATGAAGTAAATATAACCATAAAAATAAAATACATAATGGAAATACAAAGAAAAAAGGAAAGAGCAATAAAATAAACAAAACTGGATGTTAAGAAATTATAATGACCAATCTAGAAGCTCCCTCCCCCAAAAGATATGAGATAATCTGGTCCCTCTTTACTTTTACTGGGGTTAAGTGACTTGCCCAGGATCACACAGCTAGAAAGTGTTAAGTGTCTGAGATCACATTTGAACTCAGATCCTCCTGACTTCAGAGCTTGTGCTCTATCCACTGTACCACCTAGCTGCCCTTCCTTCTTTACTTCTTTTGTGGCACTCTACACATGATTAGTTTGTTAAACTAGGTATTTATTTCTTTTCCTTTTTTATTGTTATAAAGGATGGTCCTTTGAGAGCAATAAAGTTTTAAGAAATGTAAGTGATATTAAAAAAGACAACAATAAAATTTTAATTTGATGAAACAAGGGAGGTGAACTAAATTATCCTGTCATTATACATTTCAAAAGGTTAGTGAATATTAAGTATAATATGTATATGCTGTAAATATGAGTCTTTAGAAAATTCTTCATCGGGGCAGCTAGGCGGCGCAGTGGATAGAGCACCAGCCCTGAAGTCAGGAGGACCTGGGTTCAAATTTGGTCTCAGACACTTAACATTCCCTAGCTGTGTGACCCTGGACAAGTCACTTAACCTCAATTGCCTCAGCAAAAAGCAAAAAAAAAAAATTCTTCCTCAGCAACAGTACCAAAAAAAACCTAAATAATATGTTCCATGACTTTGATATTAAATATCACAACCTAGGTATAATACAGATATAATAACACAAAAAAATGATGCAGTGAGTTCTAGTCAAAAGTTAATTCAATGACCATTGGACATTATCCATCTTTAGATGAAATATGAAAAAAAGATCTAGGTAAACTGATAAGTTGATTAGTTTACAGCACTAAAACCTGAATAGTTGCAGATATTCCAAAATATGGTATTATGTAAACCAAATATATAACTTATTAGCCAATACTTGCACATTTCATTTGGATACTTCAATAGTATATCAACATAGCCATAGCCATTTCCAATGACCTAGCTCCAAGCTGACTGGCCTTGGAGTTTATATATCTCCTTTATTTAAGTACTCCAAAAAAGAGAAGGAAATGAAAGAGAATGGAAGGAGGGAGGAAGGGAAGTGGAGAAATGAGGAAAGACAGAGAAACAGAGACAGAGAGAGAAGAGAAAGAGACAGAAAGAAAGAAAAAGAGACAGAGACAGAGAGACAGAAAGACAGAGACAGACAGACATAGAGAGAGACAGAGAGAATGCTCAAGAAAGCATAGGACATTACATACCCTTTTGTATTAAAACTTTCTCATTTACTTACTATAATTTCCTATAATTGTACTTTGTCACTTACTAGAATTAAACTTCACTCTCTGTTCTTTGCTGTGCCCAGAAACCTCTTTAAGTCTGAAGATAACTTCAGCTCTAGAATTCACACTTTAGACATAACCCTCACCTCACAGCCCTTCCCTCTGATTAGATGGCTCCTCAAAGAATCTATATTTAAGGAGGGTGCCCATGCCATGCTCTTCATTTTTTGCCAGTACCCCATGGCGTGAACTAGTTCTCTTCTTCTCCCCCCCCTTTTCTGCTTTCTTTTAGATGTTAATCTCCTTTAGAATGTAACTTCCTTAAGGGCAGGAGTGGTCTTTTTTTTTGCTTATTTTTTATTTCTAATATTTAGCACAGTGACAAGATCATAGTAAGTATTTAATAAAAACTTCTTGATAAACCAATGATAGGAACTGTGTCATTATTTTTTATTTTTATCTCAAACTGCACTTAGCATAATGTTTTGCACATCACAAGTATTTAATAAATTGTTGTATAAATGATTAGATGAATAGATCTAAAAAGAATAATGTAGGCTATGATTCTTTTCATTGTTCCAGTGAAATCAGACAAAATATTTAATGACAGTGAAAGATTAACTCTGCATTATTTTTTTATACTTACAGAACTAAATTCTTGTATTTGACATGGTTTCCCATCCTGCTTCAAAACTGATTGCATATCCTGAGCAAGCCATTTAATATCCATGAACCTCTAAGTTTCTTCATCTATAAAATGACAATAATATTTGTACTACCTTCTTCATAGTTTGTTATGAGGATCACAATAGATATCATATGCAAAGCGTTTAATAAACTTTAAAGATATATAAATATATGGCAGTGGTGATGGTAGTGGTGGTGGTGGTAGTAATAATGGTGGTAGTAGTAGTGGTGGTGGTAGTACATATATGTGTGTGTGTGGATAGATATATAAATATAGACATATAAAATCATTGTTAAGGTTCCAGGGTATCTTTATAGTATTGTATTTTAATCATAGAATTTGCCCTTATAAATTGCTAATAGAACTTTAGATACATGAGCACAATTGGTCTATGAATATTGATCACTAAACTTAGATTCAGTAACTTCATCAGAATTAATGATTTTTCTGTGTTTAAGGACCCATTAAAATGTCATAACTGTCAAACAACTTCTAAACATATTGTTACCTCTAATCTCCTCAAAACAATAACGCATTATTTATGAAACCTTGGTTCACAATTACTTTCCATAATACTTGACAAAGCCAATATAGTAAAAACTTCCTTCATGGGTAGCACAGATCATTTCTCTTCTTTCCATATACTTGCAATTTATTTTCTTTTTTTAAAATAAATGTTTAGTGGTACCTTACATTATCACAATAATTTCCAGAAATAACCACAAATATACATGTAAATACAACAAATAAGCCATCTCTTTTGATTTAAAAAAAAACCAAACAAACAAAACTAGTTGCTGTTCTGAGCAGGTTTAACAGAAGAGGCAATAGTTCATACCAGTAGTCCCCTACTTTTCTTTTGTTCCGAGAAAAAAAAAACATCCTCATCTTTTCCCCAAAAACAATATTGACTACTACCAAAATTAAAGGTTTGGTTTTACCCTTCTATCTCTTCATAAATATGATGACCTTACTGATACATCAATATTGTATCAACATACTCATTAGCACATCATTAAGATGACAAAAACAACTCTTTATTTGGTATCAAAGAGAAGTTATACCATGATTTATTAGCTGATTTGGAGCCATTCCTTGACCTCTATTTGAAGATAGATTTCAATAATCCATAAAATAATTCACTTCGAAAGAATGGTCTGTAGATTAGATTCCTGACTGAGGAGCCACCTTATTTTTTGCTGGCCTACAAAAGAGAGCCAATGGCTAACTCTGAGTTTAGAAAAAACAATAATGTCATTAAATAATACATATGGATCCATTAGCTTATTTGATCCTTATAACAGCCCTTTGATTAGATACATAGATGAATAGATAGATGATAAGTAAATAGATATTTGTAGATATAATGCAAATATCACTCCTTTTTTCCCCTGAAGCAATTGGAGTTAAGTGACTTGCCCAGGGTCACACAGCTAGGAAGTGTTAAGTGTCTGAGGCCAGATTTGAACTCAGGTCCTCCTGATTTCAGGGCTGGTGCTCTATCCACTGTGCCACCTAGCTGCCCTATTACTGCTTCTTTTGAAGGAGAAAATTAAAACTTAAAGAAGGAATTTAGTAAACCTTCAGTCACATAGCTCATAAACAAAGGAACTGGAGCTCACACTGAGATATTACTACTGACTCAACACTGTTAAGCTATGCTACTTGAGGAAGTTAGCCTAAATAAAGAGGCAAGAATTAAAGGATCAGCAAATGTCATAGGTCATAGATAGTCAATAAATCAGAAATCCAAGTACCATAGGAGGCAACAATCAAGAATCCAGGCAAAGGCAGTTGGGCAACAAGGGTTTGGGTATTCAGATTAAAAACCTGAGCAACAGGTAGAAGTCTTTATAACAAAAAGCTTGAAATGGTAACATTCAATATGTAATGAATATATGTTCTGTGTAAAGATCTGTCTTGGGTGCTAACAGATACAAATGTAGCATCCAGGATACAAATGTAGCATCCTCTCACACAGGAAACTCTACAAAGCTATTTTAGGTTGGAGGTCATAACTCATTCAAAACCACAGTTCTCAAGTTCTTACCAATATATTTTTATAACCAATCAGAAGAAACATAATTTAAAGGTGACGGACATTTAATTAAATTACATAGCAATTAAATGAAAAGAAAAGATTTTTTTCTTACCCTACACTTTGTCAGATTACCATACCATCAGTGGAATGGTATGATATTTTGAATATATAGAGAAATATTATGAGCAGGAAATATTTGTAATAATTTGTAAACAAGCATACCAATAGGGAAAGGATGTAGCCAAGATTCACACCAGCAGGACATCCAGGATACAAGCATTCCTGAAGTAACTTACATTTCTAATGGTGCAGTGACACAGAAGTCTTGTGTCATTGTGTCTTCTGCTCAGTGTCATATCTCCACTTTTTACTGCACAACTTCACTAGTTTCTGACTGCATATTTACTATATTGTGCTACTATCTGCTAGTGTTTAACTATGCACCTCCTTCAAGGCCATTTGCTCTTCTCTGATACCATCTGCTGGAAAGCATCTTGCAAGGGAAAGTCAAAGGTCTTTTAACCATCCACAGAGCCAAACACCATGACACAGGAGTCACACACCAATCAACAAAAGCCATGAAGCATTAGACTAAGATTGTCTCTTCTGCTGAACACCTTGACCCCTGCCAGCTATATAACTTGGGACTAGGAAATCCTTTTTAACTTCTGTCAATCAACCAATCAAGCAAGCAATAAGCATTCAAGTATCTAGCTACTATGTGTGCAAGACACTATGCTAGGCACTTTGATATGAAAACAAAAATGAAAGAGTCCCTACTTTAAGGGAGCTTATATTCTATCTGAAGAAACAACATGGAAATATTTAGAAGACAGATAGATAGATAGATGTGTGTATATATATATATGCACATGTGTGAGTGTACATACAAAAAATGGGCAAAATATATTGAAAAATAATTTGGAAGAAAAAAGCACAAGTATGGAGAGGGGAATTAAAAATTTTCATGTAGAAAGGGATCCTTAAATGGGAATAAGGAACTTAATTTCCTCTGTGTGTGTGTGTGTGTGTGTGTGTGTGTGTGTAATTGTTTTGCAGTCCAATTGGTCTGCTTCATAATACTGTATATTTTATACATTATTCTGAGATGGGTACCATAGCCTTTACCAGATTATCAAAGATAGGTCACTAAAATAGTTAAGGACCCTTGTTGTAGAACATGGTTATTGAGCTAAGGTACAATTTCAAGCTTTGTTTTTATTTTTTAATGCTCTACTTTTTGTCTAGACTTCTTATCTGAATACCCAAGCCTTTGTTGCTTAATTGCATTTTCCTGAATTCTTATAATTACCTCCTACTTAGTTGGACTTCTGATTCTTTTATCATCTGTAACTTCTGATATTTGCTTGATCCTTTAATTCTTGCCTTTTTACTTATATTACTAAGCATAAGTAGTATAACTTAATGGAGAGCACTAAATCAGTAGTCAGATTTCAAGGCAAATTCTGTTGTTTAGGAACTGTGTAAACTCCTCCTCTAAATCTATTTCCTCCTTCATAAAAGGAAGAAAGTACTTATACTAGTTAAAAGAAAATAGAAATTTTAACACATAGAGGTACATATACTTCCAGGCATGGGGATAACCAGTACAAAGTCAAATCACTGATTGTTGTTGTTTGTCTTTATAATCCATTTGAGAGACTATTCAACAAAAACTCATAGGAGCTATTAGGGCCTATGGCAATGAAGCTCCCCCCTGGTGCTATAATGCTTCTGATTGGTTGCAAGGAAATATGAAAGTAAAGGCAAAAGGACTTTAGTGGAGATTGCAGAGCAATATTTTTTTTCCTATATCCCTGCCTTTATTAACCATATTGACCAATAGCAAAATCTCTAATCTTTATTCATTCTCACCTAAATTTAAATCATTAATAGATGATTTTTCTATGCAAAAATAAACAAGACAAGCCTCTCAAAAGAACAGTAACTTAATAAAGATAATGAAACATATTCAATATAATTATACTTCAAAGAACAGTGTGATGAGTACATGAGTTACAAAACAACAAGTTGTGAGAACTCTAAACCCAGAAGTATCATTTTATCTGAAGCAAGAAAGTTTCATAGAAAATGAGATAATAAGAAACTTTGCTTCCTGTGAATACAAGAAAATTCTTGCTAACCCCAAATCTGGTCAACCTGGAGTTTGCATACAAAACTCAAAGGGTTATACTCCAGAATGAAGAACTAAAGAAGGATACTTCATGAAACTTATTCTTTTGAATTTGATTCTACATTCTCTAAAAAGCATTTTCACATAGAAAGCATCATTTTTTACCTGAAATAGCCTCTACATATCCTCTTTCATAGTAAAATGCTTACATTATCTTTCTAGGGGATACTTTTATTCTGTAGGCCAGCCCAATCATAGTTTAGTAATTACACTCATAAAAGAAGCAGAAAGTTTTAGGGGGAGGCAATCACAGAATGAACTAACCTTGAATCCCAAGTATACCTTTACACCTTTGGGGAAAGCAATAATGGGTAGAAGAAGGAAAAAGTCAGAGAGGGAATGCCAAAGCAGACTGGAAGAAGAACAATGAGTGCAAAGTCATGTAAATGGACAACTACTTAGTGATGTCATAAGAGCCAGTCATATTGTCTGGACTAATTCTGTGCTTTAATCACTGCAAAATGCAGAGCAAAAACAGAAATGCAAAGATCAGAGTAGCAGGGATCAACCAAAGGAAGGACCAGAATTTGTTGTCCCTTCTGCCTCCTAGCAAAACTACTTTTCCTGTTCTGATTATCTACATGTACAACTTGTTTATTCTTTATTGCCTCTGATTTATTTCATTTATCTTTATAAAGTTTTATTGATCTGCAAGAAATGATAACGTATACATTTATTTTTTAAGGCTTGCAAAGACTAATTCTAGGGACTTGAAAGCTATTTTAAAGTAATTGGAAAAGGGGAGACACCATGATTGGATGGTATAAACCTGGCAAAGAACTGTGAATTCAAATATGTCTTTAAGTAATATTACAAGCTTAGAGTAGCCTACAAAGGGAATAATAGTTGGGAATTTTTTCCTTTCACTTCCCATGTTCTTGCCAGAGGCCATTTGCTACTTTAAAAGGCAAGCTATGCTCCTAAATGGGAGCCCGTGTGGCAGGCAGATAAAGTTATACAAGCCTAGAATAGATTGACTGACTCAGTGAATAATTGACAGCATAGCCTGCTTGATTCCCTAGCACCACCTTTAGCCTACATGTTCTTCCATTTTGACAGAAAAGTAAGAATCATGTATTTAATAGATTGCCCTGCATGCACTTGGAATGCAAAACATATTTGTTGATTTAATTTGAAAAAGATACCTAGGCAAAAGCTATTCCTTCTAAAGCACCATGTGGTAGGTACTTCAACTAGAACACAAAACTATCTGTATAGAGAGATAGACAATGAAATTGATGAAATAAGCATTTATAGGAGGCAATGGAAAAGAAATTGTGCTAAATGCTTTACAAATATTATTTCATTTGATCCTCATACTAACTCTACAAAGGCTTATTACATATTTATTATTCCCATTTTACAGTTGAAGGAACTTAAGCAGCCAGAGATCATATGACTTGCTCAGGGTCACATAGGTAAGTATATGAGGCTGGATTTTAATTCAAGTCTTTTTTACTCCAGGTCCAATGCTCTATCTTATTCATAATCTAACTGCCAATGAGAGGAAGGAGAGGGAGAGAGAAAAAGGAAGAGACAGAGATAGTAAGAAAGAAAAAAAGAGAGAGATTTTTCTTTTATATATATATATATGGTTTCCATAAGCTTTGTGTTTCATCTCCTATTCAAAATAGACATCATTTTAGACAATTAGTTTCTCCTTAATGATGTCATGTAAACTGCAAAACTATCTTTCAGAAGGCAAATTGTAGGTATTGGTTGAGCCCCACAAGTGGTGAATCCTAAGTGGAATATTTCCTGAAAAACATAAGACATGAGTATTTTGCGGGTCTCCGTTAATTTCACTATAATAAAAGCTAGCTTAGCATTAACTTCTTCCTCTATTATTTCTGTTCTCCATCCTATATCAAGATTTTATTGTGACTTCCATTCTCCTAATAAAATAGCATCATGCTTTTATGATTTTATATATGCAAAAAAGCCCCCTGGATTTTTAAGGACATAAAAACAAACCTATCACCATATGGTAGTAGAATTAAAGCCAGCATATTGTAGGGCTGTATAATTCATGATCCTTAGAAATGATTTCTCAACGATATTATGGCATTAACCCATCACCATTTGCAATGATTCATGATAATCCCAACTTTTCCTTAGTAACATTGGTGACTTCTATGCCTTTTAAGTTGAAACTACTGAATTTATCCCAACAAATATGCTTATTATTAGCACCATTCATCGTTTTATAGCCTTGCAGGTCTTTTTGTTTTCCCAAGGAAGACTTAGGAGAATCTCTTGTTTCAGTGTTATCAGCCAATATACAAAAAAGAATATTATTATTCTATAAGTTTATATACACATAAACATAAATATATAGTACCAGGGACAATAGATCAAAGAAGCATGTGTTGGAATGTAAGTTGTTTGTAAACAGAAATTGTCTCTTTTTTATGTATTTATAACTCTACCACTTAGCACAGTATCTGCACATAGGAGATGATTAATAAGTGCTTGTTGGTTGATTGGTTGATTGAAGGGGGGAAGCATGTACAAGCATGCATTTCCCAAAGTACTTGAGTCTAATTTTCCTTTTGCTTTTAAAGTTTCTGCCACAAGTTTCAGAGCAAAAGAAAACAGAAACTACAGAATGACTTGCCTTACCAGCCTCATTGGTCACATAAAGCAATCAGATGATATGCTCAAGCTCACTTTTTAGGCATCGCTACTCCTGAAGCCATGATTCAAGATTCTATTTGTTGTGGCTGGGACAGATTGAAAGCTAAGACTGTTCCTAGACAACTTGAGAGCCACATGAATGTGGACCCAAAATAGAACAAATGGAGTAGGATTGAGACCAGATCAGAATGGAGCAAACTTGTCCAGGCTGGCCACACCATAAATCACCCCAAACATGGTGAAACTAAAAAGATGGCACTATCCTGTCTGCTATTTCCTCTCTGTTTTTTTTTGTTTTAGTTTGCTATTCCAAAAGATTCTTTATGATTCTGATTCTGCTCTGCTATCACTTAATTCACCTGGATTCAGAATTAATAAACATTTATTAGATGTATATTATGTGCCAGGAACTGTGTTAAGAATTGATGATACAAGGAAAAGCCTGACAATTCTTGTCTTTAAGGAATTTCCAATATAATAGAAGAAAACAGTACCCAAAAAGAAAAGGAAGTGAGAGGGGGAAAGGTTCCCAGCCATGAGAGTATGATGAAGTCCTCTTCAGTCAGGATAGGAAATGATCTGAGGAGTTGTGAATTACAGAGTTTATTTCACCTCTCTGAATGATATTTCTAGAAATCATGAAGTTCAGGTGAGCAGCCAAGTGACATTAAAAGTAATTTATCCGGGGCAGCTAGGTGGTAAATGGATAGAGCACCAGCCCTGAAGTCAGGAGTACGTGAGTTCAAATCTGGTCTCAGACACTTAACATTCCCTAGCTGTGTGACCCTAGGCAAGTCACTTAACCCCAATTGCCTCAGAAAAAAAAAGTAATTTATCCAAGCCCTGTGAATTAGGTTGGTAATTTATGAAAGAGAAAAGAAGGACACAAAAGGGAAGAAGAGGATTTATGGTGAGATATGAGAGATCTATTTTCTCATTCTATAAAATAACTACATAGAACCTGAGAGGGAGGAAGAGGGGACACTTGTTGGAAAGACTGAGCTACTCATGTGTACAATAAATGGACCAATATTTAATGAGTAATGAAGGATGCTGTGGCTTTTGGGAAGGCCTCCTCCATCTTCTCCAGCTACTCTCTAAAGTAGCAACAGGCCTGTCATCATTTGGTAATAAAATCATATACTATACCTCCTACCTGATTAATTCCTATGAGAAGCTGCTGCACTCTGAAGACATCAGAAGAAAGGAGAAAGACATTTGGGCAGCCATAGATAATTTGACAGGATCATTTAATTATATAGCTAGCACCATTTATATCACATGTCACCCAAATGGATGTATAAGTATAGTATAGTAGAAAGAGCATTGGATCTGGTGTCAAAAAATCTGGTTTATAACTTGAATTTACCATTCAATGGGTGAATGGCCTTAGGAAAACTATGGAACCTATCTCAACCTTGGACTCCTCATCTATAAAAATGAGGGAACCAATATTGATTATTACTAAAAGATTGGCCACAATGATTAGTGGTTTTGGCCATGGAAATTTACAAAGATCTTCTGAGGAATTAATAGTTTATTATGTGTCAGTGGAGGGATTATTCATATTAATGAACATTCTATGTTCTCTTTTTTTTTCTTTTTCTTCTGTTTTTTTTTCTCTCATGGTTTTTCCTTTTTGTTCTGATTTTTCTCTCCCAACATGATTCATAAAGAAATGTGTATATAAAAATTAATGGACATATATAATCAGAAAAATAATAAAACAATTTTTAAAAATAAAATAAAAGTAGAATCAGGGAAAGAAAAAAATTCATGTATTACTCTGAATCTTTCCATAGAATCTAGCCCAGCTGCCCTTTCATTGTGCTACTCAATAAAAGTGCTAGATTAAATATAGGACTAATTGAATTTGAGTGATCTAGGAAAAAAAAGAAATATTGTATTAAAGCTATATTTTAAATATACATCTGAATTCTGACTTCTATACCATCATGAAGGATATAGAACAGTTGTGAGGCATTCTAAGTAGGAGAGCTGTGAAGCAATGAAATGAACTACTTAGGAAAGTTGTGAAATCTCTTTTCCGAAGAATTCAAGATTAAGTCTTATTGTTCCAACAGGATTAGATTGAGTCTAACTAAATCTTGAGAATCTGTTCCATTTTCATAAAGAATCTCAAACACCATAAGCTTCAGTATGTCCTTCTTCCATAATCAGGTTTCAATTATACTTTAAAAATTGGGAGACTCATTAACTTGAATACAGAAAACACTAAATTGCTGTTGTCCTTTTTGATATTTTACCATACTACACTTCATCTCCTATCTCTGCTTTTTTTTTTTTACTATTCTCCATGCCTAAAAAACTCTCTCCCTTCTCACCTCTGCCTCCTTGCTTCCTTGTAGGCACAGCTCAGATCCTACCTTCAGTAGGAGATCTTTCTTACCCTGCCATTCTTTATTGCCTTCCTTCTGAAATTAGCTTCCCTTTACACTGTATATTTCTTATATGGGGCAGTTCCTTGTATGTTGTCTCCCATATTCTACTGTGAATTTCTTAAGAGAGGAACAATGTTTTAGCTTCTTTTTTTGCATTCTAGTTGCATGTTAGTTGTAAATAGAATGTCTGATTCAGTAACTGGTTAATAAATATCTGTTGATATGAATAATTGATATCCATTGCAACTAATTCTATGCTCTGGAGTTTCACCATCCCCATAGTCCTACTTTAGATGTTATAAAGCTTGTCAATGTCATTTCTAAAGTATAACACAAAATTGAAAACACTTTGCCATTTTCAGTTTCACAAGGGCAAAATATCATAGTACTACACATACAAAATATGATAATATAAGCTAAGATTTTATCATCTTTTATCCCAGCTTTTAGCACAGTGCCTAGTACATAAGAGGTGATTAACGTATTTATTGATTGATTGATTTGGGGGATGAAGTATCATATTGCTGGTTTACATCAGTTTGCATTCCCCTAAAGCCCTCTAGAACTTTTTTTAGATGCTCTATTTTCTAAAAATAATTCTCTCATCTTGTATTTTTAAATACATATCTTAAATCCAACTACAGTGTTTCACACTTATCCTTTCTCCATTTCATTTTAATAGATTTAAACCAATAATCATAGAATGTTTAGACATAGAATGTCTAGATCTTTTTATATCTTGACTTGGTCCTCCATTTTATTAACCATACCACCTAGATCTCTATCATATGCCAATTAGGAAGCAGATGATTATTGATGAAAACATTAATAATCAAGCATAAATCTCTGGGACCCTCCATTAGAAATCTCCTTTTATACTGGGCTAAGCCATGAACAATAACAAGTCTCAAATATGCCTAAACGTATCTTCCTCTAGCTTACATCTCTCTCTCTCTTCCACAAGAATAGCATGAAAGTCCATTAAATGCTTTGATAAAATGGAAGTAAAGAATATTCTTGATGTACCTCTGAGCAACCCATCTGATAGAACTACTCAGAAAGGAAATGAAGTAAGTTCAAAAAAAATGAAGTTAGTTCAGAACAACATGTTCTTGATGAAGCTAAACTGACTCTTTGTGAACACCCTTCCTTTTGGAAATGGTCACAAGTAATTCCTTTAAAAATTCAAAGTCAATCTGGCAGAACTATATTTTCAGACAACATTTTCTTTCTTTAAAAAAATCTGCACATTTGCCCTTCTCTAAACAAATCCCTACTTCTCTGGGGTATCAACCCTCTGTTAGTGATTGACTTTCTGTTATTTCCAATCCCCAAACATTTTTCCCTTGGTAGAGAAAACAAAAGTAAAAATTTTAAAAGATGAATACATATATCCTTTAGTAGCACTCTAGTACTCCTAAGCAAACATCCTATTTCTTCTTTGATACCTTTTTTTCCCCAAAGTAGATTAGGAGGCAGGGAGAGAGAAAAAATCCTTTTGTTGTGCTTAACTTTTCTAATGACTAGTCTCAGCTCATTCTGAGATTTAGTGCCCTGACAATATTCTTGCAGGACCATGAGTAGCTTTAGTATTATTCCTCCATTACCTGCTCTTGTTTCCATCTTCTATAATGTTTTCTTAAAAGCCTAGTTAGTTGATGAGTCACCTGTGCCTCAGCATCCATCTCCACAAATTCCCCTTTTCTTCATTACTGTAATTGTTTTTCTTTGTGACTTCAAAATTTCATTCTTGAGAGCATCCCATTTCCCCTGAATTGACTTTCCCCTTTTAGAATGTAGGCTGTGGAATACTAGCTATCTTTTTTTCTGAAATCTTTGAAATTTTCTCTTCTAAAATTGAAAAGTGCATTTCAAACCATACCCAGCTTTCCTCTCTTTATCTTAAATTCTAATATGGATTGGTTATCCATTCTCTCCCACCTAAACTTATCATCACTTATACCCCAATAACCAATTCTATCTTGTTAAGTGAAAATCAGATGAAAAATAGCAAGTTCCCTCTTTTGTTCCTTAATTTTTTAAAGGGTGAAAATCTAGTGAAAAAACATTATGTTTGGGGTAGAGAAAAAACTTCAATACATAGTTTCCTGTATTATTTCATATGTCTTTTTTTAAGAAAAAGCTTTTTGTGGAAGGATGGATTTTTTTCATTTTAAAAAAAAATTTCCCTAGTTACACATAAAAAATGAAATTTTTTTGGTTATACATGTACATTCTTTTTTTATATATTTGCTTGTTTTATTCAGCATCAATTCATGAAAATCTTTCCAGACCTTTCTAAAATCAGCTTGTTCATCATTTTTATAGAACATAATATTCCATTACTTTCATATATCATAACTTATTCAGCAATTTCCCAATTGATGGGGATCTACTCACTTTCCAATTCTTTGCCACCACAAAGAGAGCTGCTATAAACATTTTTGCACATGTGGATCTTTTTCCCTCCTTTAAGATTTTTTGGGATATAGACCCAATAGTAGCACTGCTGGGTCAAAGGGTATGCACAGTTTTATACCGTTTTGGGCATAATTCCAAATTGCTCTCCAGAATGGGTTAGGTCATTTCACAATTCCAGCAACAAGCATGTCTTCTTAATGCATAGTACTACTCTTACTTATTTCCTTTTGCTCATTATTTTTCTTTGGAATAAAGTAAAATTCCAAGAATCACATTCCAAACATGGGCTTCATCCCATGAAGTCTCAGTGGTAACTACAACAAAATGTCAAATTTACCTTGCTTGTTATCAATAAATTATACATTTGCATTTAAGCATCTGAAGTAATTGCTGGCTCTTTTCTTAGATTGTGTCTCCTGTGAATTTCTGTTTATCTCTATTGCAATTGTTCTTCAACATTTCTTATGTTGCTAGTCCTCTCTAAAGTAATTAGCTTAGTAGATAAATGCTCTAACAGTTTTCTCCCTCTGTCTTTCTTTTTAGATTAAATAATGTATAGTTCCCATGGATTCAACAATTGTCTCTCTGCGGATGAATCATTTATTTGTCCTGTTCTCTCTTCTGAACTCCAGTTTTATATCTCCAACTGCCTACTGGATATCAAACTGAATATTTTTTAAACTCAACATGCCCAAAACTGACTTCCTCATCATACTTTTTCCAAAAAAAATCCTTTTTCTAACTTTCCTATTATTGTGAACTATACTAACATCTTCCCAGTCACTCAGGCTCAAAACTTAAGTCTCATCCTCAAATCTTCACTCTCTTTCACTCACATTTCCATATCCAATCAGTAACTAATTCTTGTTGATTGTATCTCTCTGGGATTCGGTATCTCTTGGATACATCACCTCTCCTCTAATACTTTCGATCCTGAGTATAGGCCTTCTCCACTTCATGCCTAGGCCATTGCAATAGACTGGTAATTCATATCCCTGCCTCAAGTCACTCTCCACTCCACTCCATTCTTCAAGTAGCTATCAAACTGATCTTCGTAAAGAGCAAGATTATCTCACCTTCCTCCGCCCCTCATTAAATAAACTTCATTGACTCCATGATCAAATGTGAAATCATGTTTAGCTTTTAAAGCCCCCACACACACATACACACACCAAGGAAAAGACAGAGAGAGAAAGACAGAGGCAGAGACAGAGAGACAGAGAAGGAGGGAGGGAAGGAGAGAGAACTAACATGATTCAGTGATACTTGCCTTTGTTGCTTCTGGAGCAAAATATTCCATCTTCTAACTCCAAGCATTTTCACCAGTATTGTAGTTCACCATCCCTGGAACTCTCTCCTTGCTCATCTTGTCTTCTAGATTCCCTAAATTCCTTTAAGTCTAAGTTCCATCTTCTACAAGAAGCCTTTTACAAGCCATCTTGATGCTAGTGACTTCCTTTTGTTGGTTATCTCTAATTTATCATGTCTATATCATGTTTGTACATAATTGTTTACACATTATTTCCTCCATTAGACTATAAGCTTCTTGAGAGCAGAAACTATCTCTTGCCTCTCTAAATATTTCTAAAACTTCATACTGGAGACACTTTATCAATACTAGTTAAATGATTGCTAGTTGACTGAGCTCATAATGTATTGTTCTGTCCTTAAAAGTATATTTCTCTTACTTAGTTCCAAGTATTCAGTGGTCTGGGAGAGATTGGGAGAGACAATAGTGAGGAGATGGATACAATTTGGTGATACCCTGTCTACAGGTGAATGCTTCTTTTGTGGAACTGCGTTACAACATGGGAGCATACATGAAATGGCAGGGAAGGAAGCAGATCAATAGAGAGGAGTCAGTGACTCACCTAGGATCAAAATAAAAGAACTATCAATAAGAGAAAGATAACTATCTGTGTTCTCAAAAACTGAAAAAAACTGCAGGGGAGTAGGTGAGGAGAAGAGGAGAAAGACTGAAAAGGGAAGGAATGGACGAATGCTTTACATGGGAGATGAGAGTAAGTTTCACTGATGAAGGATTAAGGATAATGAATGGTGAAGTTTCACTATAGGAGGAGGGAGAAGAAGAATTTACACTGGATAAGGTCTGGGACTTTAGTGCCCAAAAAGTCTACTTGTTCTGGTATAGTACAGGGGGAGGGAGAAGGGAGCGATTTGGAATCCCTGAGAGCAACAGGTACCTGGATCAGTAGGAGAACAGAAACCCAGGGAGATTTTTAGACAAACCTTGGGGAAGGGAAGATGGTCACTAAAAGAAGATATTGATCAATATGGAATCTGATTAGTTGATGATCTACCATGTGAAACTGTCCTCTCAGACACCTATAATGATTGCCATTGTTCTGAGAATTAGACACAATGGAAAAGGGAAATCTTTAGGTAAGTCCTAAAAGACAGTAAGTAGCAGAAAGTATCCAGACTATAGAACTTGGAATGAATACCTTGGAAGCTTTAATTGCATAGAGAATAGAGAAAAGAGAAATATTAGATGATTAAAAGAGTCACAAATCAGAGAATAAGGATCTAGAGTAAACAAAAACAGAAGATAATAAAGAGAGCAAAAGAAAATCCTTCAAAAGGAATATAAAAATGAAATTTCAAAAACTAATGAACAGGATTAAGTAAAATGAATGAGAGGAAGGAAAAATCTACTTGATTGAAAGGAAAAAAGAGTAGAAATATATAACCAGATAAAAGCAGGAGAGAGGAACAAATAAATAAAACCTTAAAGGAAAAGTAATAACATGTGAAAAGAAGGGATCGAGGGTGAGAGGAACTGAGTCAGCAACAAGATCACTTAAAAAAATAAATAAAATATTAATGAACTGATAATTAAAGAAAAAAATTAAAGTAACTGAAGGAACATACTACTGTGTTTAGAGGAAATGGGGGGGAGGAGATCATAATTTGAATAAAACCCAATTTTAGAAATAGATGGAAAAATATAAACCCAACTCTTATCATTTTAAATGTGAATAGATTAAATAATCAAAAAAAGAGTCACAGATTGAATAAGAAAACAAAACTTTATAATCTGTTGCTTAAAAAAACGCATTTAAAAAAACAAAAACCCACACGAAATAAACCTGAGAGAACGAGAAAAATACTATTCATAAAATGAGTCTAAAAAAGCAGAAGTTGTCATCATGCTATAGACAAAGCAAAAGCAAACATAAATTTAAAGGGATGAAGAGCCATAGACAATAAAGCAAAATCTTTAGTAATCTTATACACTCCAAATGACTTAGCATTCAAATTTAAAAAGGGCAGTTTCACAATAGTGACAGGAGACTGCAATACTCTTTGATCAGCTTTGGGTAACTCCAAAAGAAATATAAACAAAAGGGAAAATAAAGAACTAAAATTTCTTTTAAAACTAGAGTTAAAAACATGGTTATCTTCTAAGTGGGACAGCAAAAAAAATGGAGATAGATATTTCTCTGCACCACATGGAATTTTTGCCAAAATTAGCCATGTACTAGAGCACATAGTTATTGCAAACAAATGTAAAAAGGCAAACTTTGCTAATAGTATGTTTAAAAGAGAGGATAAAAAGCAAAAAAAAAAATAGCAAATGATCAAGGTAAAATCAGGACAAAACAAATAAATTAAAAATAATAAGAACAAATTATGCACGGTTTCATGTTAATAATACCAAGAATACAAAAAAAATCTGCAAAAATATCCAAACTACTGGAAAACCAAAGCGATCCTTAAAAATCCAATCTCAGAAAACGGTACTGATTTAACTGCAAAAACTCCCCAAAATACACAAAAGATTTATATAGATTCAATAGCCCTCCTGAAAGAAGAAAAGATCAAATGGAAGAATATTCAGTGCTCATGGCTAGGTCATGCAAAAATATACCAAAATAGATTTACACTTTTAATGTTATAGCAATCAAAATGCCAAGAGAATAATTCACAGAGTTTGATAACATATTAACAAAAATCATTTACAAAAACAAAAGATTTAGAATATCAAGTGAAATAAAAAGAAATAAGGATGAAGAAAGAATGGCACTTCAGACTTCAACTATTTGATAAATTAACAGTCATCAAAACTCTGATATTAGTTTAAAAATATATGGATCAATGGAACATAATAGACAAGAGAAATTCAGAAATAACACAGTGTTTGGTGAAGTGGAAAACATAAGTTACCTGAGGAAAACTTCCCTATTTTATTGAAAAAAAAAAAACTTCCAGGAAAACTGGAAAGTAATCTGAAAGAAATTAGACTTACACCAACATCTTATCCCACATTCCATAATACATTCTAACTGGAAACATGATCTTAATATTAAATATCACATTGTTTAAAAATTTAGAAGAGAAACAGATCATATATCTTTCACAACTGTTGGTAAGAGAAATTTTGTTGATCACAAAACAGAGAAAAGCAATCACAAACATAAAACAGATAGCTTATATTACTCAAAACCAAAAAGCTTCTGCTCAAACAATATTTGAGTATTTAGAATAAGAAGAGAAGTGGTTGAATAGAGAGGGGAAAATCTTTATGTCAAATTTCTCTAAGGGATTGATTTCAAAAATATATAAATAATTAACAAATATATGACCAATACTCATCCTCTGATAGTCAAAAGATGTGAACAGTTCTCAAACAAAACTAAAAAATGTTCATCACCACATTTTTTTCATTTTATTAAAGCTTTTTATTTGCAAAACATAAATGGGTAATTTTTCAACATTGACCCTTGCAAAGCTTTCTGTTACAAATTTTCCCCCCTAGTTCCCACTCCTCCCCTAGATGGCAGGAAGTCTACTACATGTTAATTATGTTTAAATACTTGACAAATTGAATATGTGTATACATAGTTTTACAGCTAGCTTGCTGTGCAAGAAAAATCAGATCTACAAGAAAAAAAAATCTGAGAAGGGAAACATAATGCAAACAAACATCATTAGAGAGAATAAAAATGTTATGTTGTGGTCCACATTCATATCCCTCTCTCTTGGTTTATACGGCTTTCTTCATCACTGAACAATTGGAACTGGTTTGAAACATTTCATTGTAGAAGAGAGCCACATCCTTCAGAATTGATCATCATATAGTCTTGTTGGCATGTATAATGATCTCCTGGTTCTGCTGATTTCACTCAGCATTAGTTCACATAAGTCTCCCCAGGCCTCTCTGACATCATCTTCTTGGTTGTTTCTTACAGAACAATAACATTACATGACATTCATATACCATAAATTATTCAGCCATTCTCCAATTGATGGACATCCATTCAGTTTCCAGTTTCTAGCCACTACAAAAAGTGCTGCCACAAACATTTTTGCACATGTGGGGCCCTTTCCTTCCTTTAAGATCTCTTTGGGATATAAGCCCAATAGAAACAATGCTGGGTCAAAGGGTATGCACAATTTGATAACTTTTTGAGCTTAGTTCTAAATTGCTCTCCAGAATGGTTGGATCTATTCACAATTCCACCAACAATGTATCAGTGTCCCAGTTTTCCCACATCCCCTCCAACATTCATCATTATCTTTTCCTATCATTTTAGCCAATCTGACAGGTGTGTAGTGGTATCTCAGAGTTGTCTTAATTGGCATTTCTCTGATCAATAGTGATTTGGAGCACCTTTTCATGACAGAAAAAGTTTTAATTTCATCATGTGAATTTGTCTGTTCATATCCTTTTACCATTTATCAATCAGAGAGTGGCTTGCATTCTTATAAATATGAGACAATTCTCTATATATTTTAGAAATGAAGCCTTTATCAGAGCACTTAAATGTAAAGATGATTTCCCAATTTATTGCTTCCCTTCTAATCTTGTCTGCATTAGTTTTGTTTGTACAAAAAACTTTTTAACTTAATGTAGTCAAAATTATCTATCTGGTGTTTAATTAAGAGTTCCAGTTCTTCTTTGTACACAAATTCCTTCCTTCTCCACAGGTCTGAGAAGTAAACTGTCCTTTGTTCCTTTAATTTGCTTATAATATCACTCTTTATGTCTAAATCATGAACCCATTTAGATCTTATCTTGGTATCTGGTGTTAGGTGTGGATCAAGCCCTAATTTCTTACACACTAATTTCCAATTTTCCCAGCAGTTTTTGTCCAATAATGAGTACTCATCCCAAAAGCTGGGGTCTTTGGGTTTATCAAATACTAGATTGCTATAGTTATTGCCTAGTTTGTCCTGTGATCCTATCCTATGCCACTGATTGACTACTCTATTTCTTAGCCAGTAGCAAATGGTTTTGTTGACCACTGCTTTATAATACAGTTTTAGATCTGGTACAGCAAGGCCATCTTCATCAGCCTTTTTTTTTTCATTAATTCTCTTGAAATTCTTGACCTTTTGTTCTTCCAAATGAACTTTGCTACTATTTTTTCTAGATCTGTAAAATAATTTCTTGGGAGTTTGATTGGTATGGCACTAAATAAGTAAATTAGTTTGGGTAGTATTGTCATTATTATATTTGCTCAGCCTACCCATGAGCCTTGATGTTTTTCCAACTGAATAGGTCTGACTTTATTTGTGTGGAAAGTGTTTTGTAGTTTAGTTCTTACAGTTCCTGACTTTTCCATGGCAGATAGATTTCCAAATATTTTATACTATCAACAGTTATTTTGAATGGAATTTCTTTTATATCTCTTGCTGCTGAATTTTGTGGGTAATATATTAAAATGCTACTGATTTATGTGGATTTATTTTGTATCCTAAAACTTTGCTAAAGTTGTGAATTGTTTCTAGTAGTTTTTTAGTTGAGTCTCTAGGGTTCTCTAAGTATACCATGCATATCATCTGATAATTTGGTTTCCTCATTACCTACTCTAATTTCTTTAATCTCTTTTTCTTCTCTTACTGCCAAAACTAACATTTTTAATACAATATTAAATAGTAATGGTGACAGTGGGCAGCCTTGTTTCACTCCTGATTTTATTGGGAATGGTTCTAGTTTGTCCCCATTACATATGATTCTTGCTGATGGTTTTAAATAGATGCTACTGATCATTTTAAGGAAAAGCCATTTATTCCTATACTATCTAGTGTTTTTAATAGGAATGGTGTTGGATTTTATCAAATGCTTTTTCTGCATCTATTGAGATAATCATATGATTTTTGTTAGTTTAGTTATTAATATAATTGATTATCATAGCAACATTTTTAAAATGCTCCAAATCACTAAAAATAAGAGAAATGCAGATCAAAACAACTCTGAGGTTTTATCTCACATTCTGTAAATTTGCAAAAATGACAAAAAATGGCAAGTCAATGTTGGAGAGTCTAGGAGGAGTTAGACATACTAATACATTGTTGGTAGAATGCTGAAATATTACAGCCATTTTGGAAAATAAAAGGGAATTATACATGTAAAGTGAGTACATTGTCCATGCCCTTTAAATCAAAGATTCCATTACTCGTCTCTGTCTCACTTAAATTCAATTCATGAGCAAGACTCACGATGTCATTGATCTTCTTCAAGAATGGGGGACAAAAAACAACAGCAGCAGCAGCAATATAACTGGGGTTATACTCCAAAGAAATCATCAATAAGGGGGTAAAGCTCCTGTCTAATTCAAATATTTATAACAGAATACTCTGTAAATGAACTAGAACTAGAAACAAAGTAGATATCCACCAATTGGGGAAGGACTAAACAAAGTGTGGTACATGAATGTAATGAAATACAACTGCACTGTAACAAATGATGTATGTGATGAGAAGCTAGAAAAGACCGATATGAATTGATTCAGAATAAGTGCAGAATCAAAAAAAAATAATAATATACACAGTAACTAGAACAATGTAAATGGGAAAAACAATAACGCACTAAGAAATAAAAAGTACATGTAACAATATTATAATGATCAAGTTTTACTCAAATGAAGAGATACCAAATCATTCCTTCATGTAGTTTGGAGGACCAAAGTTTTTACATTTTGCATGTATAATTGTTGATCAATTGGGCTGATTTTTTTTCTTCTCTAAAAAAACCCCACTATCATATGGGATAGTTCTCGGAAGAAGCAAGGAAGAGGGATACATGAAATGCTATGGTGATGTAAGAAACAGAAAACATCAATCAAAATTATTTTTTTCCATCTCCAAGTTCTTTTGGAGTTCACAGAACTCTGTGAACCCAGCTCACTCAAGTGAATTGAACTATTACAGGACCAGATGTTCTCTTACCATTTCTTTATTGTATTTATTTTGGGTTTCTGTTCCCAATTAACTTTTGTTGTCATGTACTTCCCATCCTGAGCCCACTGCTTGATAGAGAAAATAAAAAGGAAATAGAACTTAAGTAGTTCTACTATTCTGCTCCTAGGAAAAGCCTTCTGTTGGAGGTGGTATTGGATGTGAGCATTAAAGAAAGTCAAGGAAACCAGAAGACAGAGGAGGGAGTTTTTTGTTAAGGTTAAGGAAATTGTGTTTGAGCATGCTTAACAAGGTCAGAAAAACTTGGACCCATAGGTGTATGTTCTTCTAAGTAACTTTTACAATAGGGCCACAAGTTCTACCCACTTCAGAAGGCAGGTTATCAACTCACTTGGTTAAGAGGTCACAGAAACAGATTTCTGTGATGCAGTGAGTACAGCTGAAGTATCACAATTGTTCCCTGATGAAATAATGTACATATGGGTAGAGTGCCAGATCTAGGGTTCAAATCCCACCTTAGACATTTATTTAGTTGTATGATACTGGGCAAGTCATTTAACTCTGTTTCCTCATCTATAAAATGGAATGATAATAGCATCTGCCTCCAAGGGTTGTTAGGAGGATCAAATTATATAAAACTGTAAAATGCTTATTATTATTGTGCCAGGCACATAGTGAGTGCTATACAAATATTAGCCACTAATATTATTTCTAGCCTCAGTTACCCAAGGTCCCTTCAAGCTCTAGAACTATGATCCCATGATCTTTAGAGTTAAAACCACATCCCCTGACTCCAAGTCCAGCACAGTTCCTAAAACACCTTCTTTTCAAAGGTTGCAGCCTCAGTGTAGCTTGGAAATTTCTTCAGTAAAGTTTATCCCACAAAAACAGATGATAGCAATGACGCCACACATTGATTTTTAAAACAGGTGGTAAGCCAGCATAAGAAAGCTTCTGCTGACCACTTTTCATGTCATTCATCCCTAGGATAGAAGGCTTTTCAAATGGAGGTGTGAGGTGTGAATTTGTTATCTTCTGCTAAAATTAAATTCACACTCCCTGGTTTTTGCATAGATCAAATGGCCTTGCTAGTGTATTTGGGCTGTGGTATTTATTTTCAGAGTTGGAACCATAATAACAGAATAATATTTTCCTTTTGCTAGAAAGGTTACAGTTAGATATTTATAAGCTTGACTGGTTATTTTTTAGAAAGCTAAGTCAAAAAGATTATAATTATTGCACATTGTTGGCAATAATTTTCTGAATGCTTCTAGCTTAAAGACTGGAAGTAATACTCATGACATGAGCTATACTTCAAACTGAATACAGAATAAAATGGATATAAAGAGCTATAGTGAACTGCATACTTAAGTCGTACATGGAAATTAGTTTAACTATTTCATATCAGAATCCCAGAATGACTGGGTTAGGGGTCAACAAGGGAGTTATACATTGTGTGCCTACCACTTCTTATATTGAAGTTAAGATGTTGGTCTAGAAAATAAGAGAAAATAATCTTTTTCAGCCAAATACTGGTAGATAGTTAATCATAGAATGTAAGTTACATGAGGGCAGGGAATTCATTGGTTTTATACACTCAGAGCCTAACAATTCCTAAAATGTGAAGACAGGTTAACAAATGTTTATAAAAATGAATGAATGAATGAAACAGCATTTTGGTCTGAAGCCTCACTTTGACGTGGAAATGATTGTGGGTTCAAAAAGCTTTTACAACAGAGTAAAAAATATTAACAATTGTAACAAGCTAATAAGGTTTCGCTCCACTAGCTTCGTGGCAAATTGTGGCAATCGAGCATACCTGCTCTCATCCAAGGACATACCATAGTTAAGTTTGAAAGCATTCATCACTAGGTTGTCTACAGTGTATTGAATTATTTAACCATAAGAGAATCTTAATGGCCTGCTTACTAAATCACAGAGAAGTTTTGCCCTCTGTCAGTGGAAAGAAACCTCTCACCAAAAAAAAAAAAATCTGAAGATCAAGCAATCATATGGTCAAACTGTTTGAGGGGACATCAACATGAAGTTCCCAAAGATAATAAGAATGAAATGATAAAAGAAAACTTTGAGCTGCATACTGATGTCAACCCCTAGTCTAGAAACATACTCTGAATACTGTTTTTGATCTCCAAAAATGTAAATGAAAACTCTGGGACAGGGATATCATCTTGAGAAAAGAAAACTAAGTTCTGATTTGTGCCATTCAGAGATCCATAGACATTTGTAGCCCATTCCCTGGGAGATAATTGTACCAGACATAAAACATAATCCCTTACAACAGGCCTAATTTACAAAGGAACTAACTTAATATACAACTGAATCAGAGTCTTATTCTTTCCTGTATCATGGGATTGCTTTGGCAGTTTCAAATCTAGGGAGCTCTTCTCAGAATAATGCTTTTAAATGCATACAATAAAATGTATGACATTAAAAAGGAAACTAATTATGCTGAAATATAGTTACCAAAATAGTCTTTCCTTTAAAAAATGTTCATAACTAATTTAGGAATTAAATTTTCTGTAATTATTCTCTGGAAACTATCAGGCACAAGGAGGCCATTTTTCTTGGCAGAGAAAACAAACAAAAAGAACAAGCAGCTCTGCTGTCTTTCTATTGCCAGTTATTATTGTTCCATTCGCCCCAGCTTTCCATTGATCCTTTTTTTTTCCCTTCCAGCACAGACAAAACCATTTTTGTTGTCCTTGGTTCTCCCTCACCCATTGCAGTTCATTCTGAACTCTAGCTCACCTGAGTTTCTTTTTACAGAGTAATATCAAGATTCACAATAGCCAGTTAGAGATAGAGATTGGAGGAAAAGATTAGGGCTGGATAAAGAAATCTGGAAATCATCATCTTAGAAATTATAATTGAATTTATGGAAACTGATGAGATCACCAAGTGAAATAGTATATCAGGAAAAGAGATTTCTACCCAAAGCAGAACCTCTGGAGGATAATCACATTTAATGAGCATTACCAGGATTAATATCCAGCATAGGAAACTGAGAAGGGAGTGATCAGAGTGGATCAGGAGAAATCAGTGTCAAGAAAACCCAAAGAGAAGAAAGTATGAAGGGGAAAAAAGTTATTGGCAGTGTCAAAGATTATAGAAAAATCATGAAAGATGAGGATTAAGAAAAGGCCATTAAGGGAAACTAAGTAGCGTAGTGGAGAAAGCACCAGCTCTGGAGTAAGGAGAACTTGAGTTCAAATCTAGCCTTAGATATTTATTAATTATGTAATCCTGAGCAAGTCATTTAACCCTAACTCCCCAAAAAAATGAAAGAAGAAAAGAAAAGAAATAAAGAAGGATAAAAGGAGTGATTTAAAGCCCTTTTTCACATACCTATAGATATTTTTGACTTCTTCATCTGAAAAATGCCTATTCATATTTTTGACCATTTATCAATTGGATAATAGAGGTAGACTATTCCTTGCTCTAAAATTAATATTTCTTAGGTCTCAAGCTCTTTTAATTTCTCTTCCATGACCAATTAGTAATTAATCACATGACATCATATTATAGTGGGATCCTAAAATGATTTACTTAAAACATAAATGAGATAAATAAAAAGGAAATAAAAATAAAGTAATATATCCTCTTACTACACATTTCTTAAAGTATAAGCCCCCTATAGAAGTTCCGGAAGTGTGAGGGCATTAATTTTCTAATTCCCCAAGTCACTTCTTGGCTATATGTAACAATAACAAGATCAGAAAGAAACCAAGGACTTGTCTAGTAAAAAGATGCTGAAGTCTCAATGACTGCAAATGGCATTGTCTCTCAGTACTGGAATGATGAAATTTGATGCTATAAAAGGGAATCAAGTCTCAAGGTCTACAAAATATCAAAATATCTATCAATGCCTCCAGAGATCAATTAGCTAGGGAAAATTCATATAAACACTGACAAAAGCTAAGTACAAATCAAAATGAACACTGGTCTAAAAGAGGGAAATTTTTTTTTTGCTAGCCATAGGAGTGGTTCTGGGCTCAAGTCAAGCCCTTTCCTCAAAATTCATTTTTCCCTCCTTCTTCTGTTTCTTCCTAGCACAAACATTGTCACCTCATATATTCTCATGTTCTCTTGCCTAAAGTCCTTATCATTCAGCTGATGCTCTGTATCCAGGTATTAAGCATTCCTTGATGAGTAACTCAATCCACAATGTCTTACAAGTACCTATTAATGATAGGAGTAATTTGCTCTATGGCATCATGTGTAAAACAAAATGGTATGTAATAAAATTCTGAAGGCAAAAGTTATTTACCAAGTGCAGAGTTAAGAGTTAGCTTCCTGGAAGAGGCAGCATTTGAAATGATCTTTAAAACATGAGAAAGGACATGTATAACCCATATCATATTGTTTGCCATCTAAGGGATGAGAACAGGAGGGAAGAAAATATAAAATGTGGAAATCAAAATTTATAAAGAATGTTTAAAATAACATATATGGGCAAGAGTTCCAAAGGTAAAAAATAAGGATGAGGAACAAATAGGAAAAAGCCAATCAAAGGCACTGGGAGTGTCTGGTTCTGGTTATATGGTTCTATATCAGAGATATTTTGGTTGGAGCGTAGAGTACATGTAGAAGAATAATACAAGATTAAATTCATGCAGAGGGCCTACAGAAGTTCATACTTTACTTAGAAAGAACCAAACAGCAACTTTCTGAACAATGGAGTAATATGATCAAATAATAAATCTTCCTAAATCATAGATCATAGGATTATAATATCATAGATTTAAAGTTAGAAAGAACTTTGAAGGGCACCAACGTCAATCCCCTGACATGAGGAAACTGAATCCTGGAAAAGTTAAGTGATTTGTCAACAATCGCATAGCTAGACAATATCTGGAATAGAATTTGGATTCAAGACTTCATGACTCTAAGCCCAATACACTGTCCCAACACCTCCCTCTGGTTTAACCATGTAACTCCCAGAACAAAATTTTCAGGACCTTCTTATGACTTCTCATATAAAAAGCAAAATCCTCAACCTTGCATTAAAGCTCTATATAAAATTTAGGACTTGATTCAGGTGTTATAGGAAAGATTCTACTCATATCCAGGTGGGACTAAATGAATTTGAAGATCCTTCCCTTTCTGACATTCTATGATACAGTTTTCCTAAGAAGAGCAATGAATTGGTGAGTTTAAAGTTGGGAAGGGAAGGAAGCAATAATAAAGCAAATGGAAAAAAACAGAACATATTAGATTAAATGCATTGGTATAAGTGAAACTGTAAAAAGCAAAGCAAAAAGCTGAGCAAGGGGAATTTGGGAATTGTAAATGTAACTATATAAGGGAACCAGTGAAATTAAATTAGAAAATGACAATGTCAACTAATGAAACATGTGAGGTATTAAGGCACCTTGGTTTTGCAATGTCTAGAAGGCTGGATTTGGAGTCAGGAATATCTGAGTTCAAATTTTGCCTCAGATATTTACTAGCTCTATCAGCTTGAGCAAATCACTTAATCTCTCTCAGCCTCAGTTTTCTCATCTATAAAATGAAGATGATAACAACATCTTTCTCATAGGATTGTTGTGAAGCTCAATTGAAATAATATAGATAAAGCCTTTTGTAAACTTTAAAGTGCCGTATAAATGATAATCATTATTATATCATGTGCAGGTCTAGAGCATGTGCAAGCCTTGTAAATCATCTCCACGTAGAAGACCCTAGGGAACTTCTTTGGGGTAAATTGTAATGACGGGTGAGAACAGTACCTTGGAAAAACTAGAGTATCCATGGACATTCTGAAAGTGATTCCAGATGGCCTTCTGTGTAGTTAAAAGGAAACTTTTTATATTGGTTTCACACAACTAGAACTGTTGGTTTCTTCAAAAAGTCTTGAGTAAGTTCCAGCCATCTTTTGGCTGTATTGTATGGAAGGTAACTCCTTTGCTCATGGTATCAGGTTCAAAGAGTAGAATCTCTGATCTCTGTTGAAAACAAAAGTTATAGGAATCCAGAAGTCAGATTCTAGGTTGGATTTTGTAGCCCAGGTAGCATCAATACTAAAGGAACTAGGAGTGATCTTTGGGAGTAATCTTTGGGACTAGGGAAAAGACATCAGAAAAGCTACCATTGGATGTGGATCTGACAGGACTAATGCTATGGAGAAATTGAGCAAAGTTATGCATCTAACCCTCCACGTCAGAGGCCAAGACAGTGTATGAGGGAAGCAAAAACTGTGTCCCCAAGATATTGAGACTTAATTGAAGGAGCTAAGGATGTTTAATCTTGAGAAGTAAATACAGGGGGGCACATGACAACCATCTTCAAATATTTGAAAGACTGTTATATGGAAGAGAGAACAGATTCCATCTATTTGTCCACAGTATAGAAGATGGGAAAATAGGCACAAGTGAAAAGGGTCAAGAAATGTTTATATGCTTGATCTTGCCATATCTTTGAACTGAATTTTACTTCATAAAAGCTATCAGATATTAGGTAGTTAAATGAAACAGAGTACTAGTCTCTAGCCCCATAAAAATGACAAGGAGTGAGGGGGGAAATCAGTGGGGATTCAAGTTAATGGCAGCAGAAGAAAAATTACACCAAGACTCTTTAGGTATCCTGGAATCTAGACAGGAGATTTAATTCTACAGTACCTTAACAGAATAAACAAGAACCCACGTTCAACATTATTTTCATATGTATCTATGTGTGAAATGAGAGAAGAGGAAGCAATCTCCACTAACCTCTCCCTGTTATTCTCCTCAGAGGAAGGGACAAGTAAACTAAAGGAAAAAAGTTATTCTGAACCCACTGCTCTGTGTAATTATTTCAATTATTTTACCACTTAAGATCTTGCTCAACTTGGGACAGGTTTACAAGCTTATGCTGATAACCGTTTATTTCCTCAGCAGTCCTAGAATCATAAAGAGTTGGGAAGGACCTCACCTAGAATTCCTCTATGAGCCTAGAGTCAAGAAGACCCAAGATCAAATCCATCTTCAGTTCCTTACTAGTTATGTGGCCCTGGACAAGTCATTTACCCTGTATTTGCCATAGTTCCCTCATCTGCAAAATGGGGATAATCATAAGCATCTAACTCCCAGGGTTGGTGGAAGAATCACCTGAGAAAATATTTGTAAAGTTGCTTAATATGTGCCTCTTGCAGAATAAATGCTATATAAATATTAGATGCTCTTATTATTCAAAAACAGCTTTAAAAGAGTCGGGAATTTTTATTCAAATTGATTAAACTACTAAGGCCACTCACCTAAGGGCTTTGCCAGGAATAAAAGAAAAGACTCTTCTCTGAGACATCAGTCTCCACACCAAACCTTGAATATCACCAGAGGAAATGCCCTGATAAGATAAGTATGCTTTCATGAGGAAGCTGAATGAACACATAAGACGTGCCAGAAAGTTCTGATGAATTCCTATCAACAAGACACAGCATAAAAAAGCTCTTCCTTGTGGTGTCAAGCCCTGCATTTAATGAGCTAGTAAGCCTAGTTTTCTCTTGCCTTTGGAGCTCACATATATCTGCTTAATGGACATAAGTCACCCCACAGTAGTAGCTATTTCTAGCTTTATGACAGAATGGAAGACAGATACTTGGGACAACGATGATTTCTTGTACTGGTAGCAACCATATAAAATTTTAATCGAGGAGAAAAAAAATGAAACAGAGACCAGCCTTCTAAATTTAACATAAATGGAACAATAAACAGTCATGAAGGAAATTTTGATGACACAATAACTTTTATTAGCTTGATGTGCTGACTGAGGAAAGAAATAACACACATTTTTAAAAAGTGACTTTTAAGGAAGAATAATTTGTTTGCATAAAATATGATTACTTACCCTCATTAATGTTTATTTGAATTTATTGCACTATAGCTGAAGCCAAGTATACCAACCACAGCAGGAAAAGGAAATTTTGAATTGCAAAATAAACCTAAGGTGTGACTTGCAATCACATCAACACCCATTGCTGACTAGTAGAAATTTAAGCAGTTAAAATTCTGCTGATTTTCATGGGAAGGAAAATTCTGATGAGACTAAACCTTATAAAATTGAAATAACTACAATGCACATAACCCATACCAAAGCCCAAACTTAAGATTTTGGAAGTATTCCCTCAATGGAGTCACCAAGTAAATACATTTATTGACATTGGCTAAATTTGGTACCTGCAATCTTTTTGGTTTCCTAAGCTCAGTTACTGAGTGATGGAAATAGTAGAGTAGGAATATTAAAAACCTATCCATCATAGCCAAAGAGATTCCCTTTGTAAGCATGAAAACAGCAAGCATTTTAAAGGACAGGACTTATATCTTCTTCTATAATTACCATGTAGCCTCTATTAAAAACAGTACTCATGTGGGATATGTTTGTTGAATATTTTTGTGCTTTACAAAGAGCCTTCACAACTATTTCCTCATTCAAGCCACATAACAACTCTATAAATTGGATGTTAGGTATTATCTTTTTTCATTTCACAGATAAGGTAGTGAAGAGTCAGAAAGGTTAAATAGTTTTTTTTTTAATGGTTTTCCTGCTAGTTAGTGGGGGAAAGTAGATACAGCATGGTTTTTCTGATTGTATATTCAAGATAGGGGAAGTACTTTCCCACAACAATTTGCTGTCTTTACTATGAATCAAGTAGTTTTCCTACAAAAATTTAATAATGATGATAGAAGAAGGTATAGGGAGAGGACAAAAAAAAAGACCTGAATTCAAATTTCATCTCTACTACTTACTATCTGTGTGACTCCAGACAAGTCACTTAACATATTTGAGCCCCAGTTCCTAATACGTAAAAAGACTAGAATTGGACTAGATGTCCTCCATGATCCTTTCCATTTCCAAGTTTATTCCAACCCCACTTCATATTACACCTCCCACTCTGGAGGAGATAATCTATTTTCTACTGGAATGAATTTTAGAACAGACCTACTTAACCTGGTAAAGTAGATCAAATATTCCTCTCTCTTTCATCCAAAAACTCTGTTCTTGATCATCAGACAGAATCAAGAATTGAGCATACAGAAAATATAAAATTGAATTCCTTTCTTCCCTTTTTTACATTTCTCAGGGACTTATAATCAAATCAACATTCCAATCCATTATTCAGTGGCTCCATTGTGAAATCCTATGATTCTGAACTGTAGGCCACTTAAGTCAAAGCTCTATTCCTAGACCACTACTCTCTGCTTCCTAATACCCATCTAAATCGGCATCCATCCCTCCTATGTTCCTTTGGCTCATTTTTTTTCTAATCCCTCTATTGTGCCTTTTGGAATCCCTATTCTATATGAATGCTATGAAGTATTATTCTTCTATAAAAAAAACTAGCAAGATGATTTCAGAGAGACCTGGAGAGACTTGCATGAACTATTGCTAAGTGAAATGAGCAGAACCAGGAAATCATTATACACAGCAACAACAAGATTATTTGATGATCAATTATGATGGATGTGACTCCCAACAATGAGATGATTCAAACCAGTTTCAATTGTTTAGTAATGAAGAGAGCCATCTACACCCAGAGAGAGGACTGTGGGAACTGAGTGTGGTTCACAACATAGATTTTCACTCTTTTTGTTGTTTGCTTGCATTTTATTTCGCTTCTCTTTTTTTTCTGGTTTGATTTGACTTTTCTTGTGCAGGCAAGATAATTGTATAAATATGTATCCTATATTGGATTTAACATATATTTCTACCATGTTTAACATATATTGGACTACTTGCCATCTAGGGGAAGGCATGTGAGATTGGGGGGGAAAACTGGAACACAAGGTTTTGCAAGAACTAATGTTGAAGAATTGTCCATACATATGTTTGGAAAAATAAAAATCTTTAATAAAGAAAAATTAGACCTGGACCCTGAACCCAGAAAATGTTTTATATGTATTTGATCATTTATTTTAATGTAGATAATTGGTTGGTTTCCCCATAATAGAATATAAGCCTCCTTGAGAGCTAGTCTTGCTTCATTTTATCTTTGCATCCTCATTTTCTAGCATAGTGCAGGTAACATAGTTGGTACTTAATAAATGATTATTGAAATTATTAAAATTCCTCAAGAACAGACTAACTCACTCCTGGTTTAGAGGTGGGGGTTTTTTCTTGTTCCCAATGCCTATCTTAGTGCCTTGTACCTATCTGATACTTAACATTTATTGATATTTGTCAAAGGAATGAGAAGGGGAAAAAGAGAGAAAGAGTTTGACGATCAGGCCTAGAGCTGTTGGTGCAGGGAATACCCTTTGTTCTTCCACATAATGTGGTCTACTCATTTATAGAAGATACTCAAAACGCAATAAAAATCAACTAACTTCATCTGGAAATAAAACCTATAATAAAACTATAAGAATCAATAAGCAAGATTTAAAGAGAGCCAAAATTCCACAAGGGTAAGTGATCCAGTTCACTAAACACCAGTGGGTTCACAGAAAGAAGAAAAGAAAGAGATCTATCTATACATCAGGTCTCAATGAGGCAGAAAATTCTGTCCTAGAAGATAATTTAGTCAGCAGGTCAGTTAAAGCCAGACAAGGATCCAAGTACTGGTAATTATGTTCAGTTTGTGTGCTATAGCATTCTCCCCTTGCAAACATCTGATCACTGACCCACTGCATGTTCACATCTCCCTGACCTCCTCTTTATAGAGTTCCAAAGTACCTTGGATTTCTCCTTTTAAGAAGCTTTTCCCTCCCATCATCCTTCAGTTCTTTCTTCTGGCTAGGAAAAAATATTTCCCATCAGCATCCCTGATATTGTGGGGCTACAATTAGAATTAGATTATTTTTTTGTTTGTTTTTTTGTTTTTGTTTTTGTTTTTAATTTTATTTGCATAACATATGTGTGGGTAATTCTTCAACAATAATCCTTACATAGCTTTCCGTTACAAATTTTTCCCCCCAGCTCCCCACCCCTCCCCTAGATGGCAGGATATCCACTACATGTTAATTATGTTAAAATATTGGCAAATCGAATATATGCATACATATTTCCAAACTTATCATTGGTGTGCAAGAAAAATCTTATCTACACAAACGATATATCAGATAAAGGAAACACAATGTAAGCAAACATCAATCAAGGAGTATGAGAATGTTATGTTGTGGTCCACATTTCACATCCCTCTCTCTGGGTGTATATGGCTTTCTTCAGTGAACAATTGGAGGTGGTTTGAAACATTTCATTGTTGAAGAGAGCCATGTCCATCAGAATTGATCGTCATATAATACTGTTGTTGCCGTGTATAATGATCTGGTTCTGCTCATTTCACTCAGCATCAGTTCATGTAAGTCTCTCCAGGCCTCTCTGAAATCATCTTGCTGGTCGTTTCTTACAGAAAAATAATATTCCATAATATTCATATACCATAATTTATTCAGCCATTCTCCAATTGAAGGGCATCTATTCAATTTCCAGTTTCTAGCCACTACAAAAAGGGCTGCCACAAACATTCTTGCACATGTCGGGCCTTTTCCTTCCTTTATGATTTCTTTGGGATATAAGCCCAATAGAAATGCTGCTGGGTCAAAGGGTATGCACAGTTTGATAACTTTTTGAGCATAGCTCCAAATTGTTCTCCAGAATGGCTGTATCCGTTCACAGCTCCACCAACAATGCATCAGTGTCCCAGCCCTCCCACATCCCCTCCAACATTCATCATTAACTTTTCCTGTCATTTTAGCCAATCTGACAGGTGTGAAGTGGTACCTCAGGGTTGTCTTGATTTGCATTTCTCTGATCAATAGTGATTTAGAGCACCTTTTCATATGACTATAAATAGTTTTAATTTCATCCTCTGAAAATTGTCTGTTCATATCCTTTGACCATTTATTGATTGGAGAATGGCTTGAATTTTTATAAATATGGGACAAGAATTAGATTATTTTAAGAGTAGATGGACAAAAGAGCAAAATTTGGAACATGCTACTACTGAATCAAAGCAATTATCTGTATAACATTTTAATGAAGATTTATCTTAAATTGCATTGATTACTTCTTTAATTATTTATATCTTTATTATCCTTTGGTTATAGAAGTAGCTTTAATAAATAACTTCTTACTTCTCTTCTGAAAATCTGGTAGCTGGGAGGCATACTGGCTAGAATGTGTTGGGCCTAGAATCAGGAAGTCCTCAATTCAAATCTAGACACTGATTAGCTTTGGAAAAGTCTTTTAATGTCTATTTCCCTCAATTTCTTCATCTGTAAAACCAGAATAATGACAGCACCTACCTCTCAAGGCTGTTGTAAGAATTAAAGGAGATAATAGTAATAAAGCACTTAGCACAATACCTGGCCCATAATAAATGTTATATAAGTGTGAACTAGCTCTTATTTCCTCCTTTGAATTATCAGAAAATAGCCACATCACTGATGGCATTCTTCCCACCATAATTAGAACATTTCTACACAGGAATTTTTTTGTTTTGTTTTTTAATCACAAACAATCCAAGCAGCATGAAATTTGAGAAAGACATTTGCATCTCTCATTTTTCACATTTCCTGTGGTGTGTCAAGATGAGAGGAAAAGAATTGAAAATACTTCATTTCCACATTATTTCCCTAAGCCCCCTTGTCAACTAGACCTTACTTTCCCAATCTTTTAAGCCATAGGTAGCTCCCACTGGAACCTGAGACAGATTGCAGAATGGCATTCCTGGCCATAAGCGATAAATATCCCTGATATCAAGCACCCACCTTGCCACTCTGGGGATGAAACATCCCAGCTTTTTCTTGAAGATTTAAGAAAAGTAGCTGCTAAAACATTTCTCTAGCTAACAAGAAATCTATGCAGCGTTTTATTCCTGGGCATTTCAAAGGTCCCTTCTGAGTGATCCAGACAATGCATTTTAATTTACATTTACAAGTTTCATTTTTTAATAGAATGAACTGTGCATACCGACCCAGTTCACAATATGAGACTAAAAGCCCTTGATACAACTCATCTATTGAAATGTTTTAACTCTTAATCCAGAATAAATAAAACAAAATAAACACAGCAGGGCTCTTATTTTTCTCTTCCAATATGTAGTAAGCGGTTTGGCTACAGATTTAGGAAAAAAAGGGGCTAGGGAGTGAAAGAGAGGAAGATGGA
>JAJPUD010003277.1:204041-259544 GCA_023553655.1 Myrmecobius fasciatus | reverse complement strand
AATCTCCATCTCATCAGATTTGGCTCAGAGGGAATAATAGACGTACTTATAAGGAAACTGGAGGGAAAGGGGGGAAAAAGGGGTGGGTGGGGCTCTAAAGGGGAAGGATTGTTTGAGGGAAGTGGTTTTCAAAAGCAAAATAGTAGGGAGGAGGGAAAGGGGATAAGAAAGAGAAAAGCATAAGCTAGAGTAAGATGGCAGGAAATACAGAATTAGTTATTTTAACTGTGAATGTGAATGGAATGAACTCTCCCTTAAAGCAGAAGCAGATAGCAGATTGGATTAAAAACCAGAATCCAACAATATGTTGTATACAAGAAACACATCTAAAACACAGAGATACATACAGGGTGAAGGTAAAAGGCTGGAACAGAACCTATTATGCTTCAGGTGAACAAAAAAAAGCAGGGGTAGCAATCCTGATCTCAGACCAAGTAAAAGCAAAGATAGACTTAATTAAAAGAGACAAAGAAGGAAATTATATCTTCCTAAAGGGTACCATAGATGATGAAGCAATATCAATACTAAACATATATGCACCAAGTGGTATAGCATGGAAATTCCTAGAGGAAAGGTTCAGAGAGATGCAAGAAGAAATAGACAGCAAAACTATAATAGTGGGGGATCTCAACCTCCCTCTCTCAGAACTTGATAAATCAAACCACAAAATAAATAAGAAAGAAGTTAAGGAGGTAAACAAAATGTTAGAAAAGTTAGGTATGATAGATCTTTGGAGGAAATTAAATGGAGACAGAAAGGAGTTTACTTTTTTCTCAGCAGTCCATGGAACTTATACAAAAATTGACCATGTGTTAGGACACAAAAACCTCAAAATCAAATGCAGGAAGGCAGAAATAATAAATGCATTTTTTTCAGATCATGACAGAATAAAAATCACATGCAATATAGGGCCAGGAGAAAATAGACCAAAAAGCAATTGGAAACTAAATAATTTTATCCTAAAGAATGAGTGGGTGAAACAGCAAATTACAGACACAATTACTAATTTCATTCAAGAGAATGACAATAATGAGACAACATACCAAAATTTGTGGGATACAGCCAAAGCCGTAATAAGGGGAAATTTTATATCTCTAGATGCTTATTTGCATAAAATAGAAAAAGAGAAAATCAATGAATTGGGCTTGCAACTAAAAAAGCTAGAAAAAGAACAAATTAAAAACCCCCAATCAAATACCAAACTTGAAATCCTAAAAATAAAAGGAGACATTAGTAAAATTGAAAGTAAAAAAACTATTGATTTAATAAATAAAACTAAAAGTTGGTTTTATGAAAAAACCAACAAAATAGATAAACCTCTAGTTAATTTAATTAGAAAAAGGAAAGAGGAAAATCAAATTGTTAGTCTCAAAAATGAAAAGGGAGAACTTTCCACCAATGAAGAGGAAATTAGAGCAATAATCAGGAGTTACTTTGCCCAACTGTATGCCAATAAATTTGATAACCTAAGTGAAATGGAGGAATATCTACAAAAATATAGATTGCCCAGACTAACAGAAGAGGAAATAAATTACTTAAATAGTCCCATTTTAGAAAAAGAAATAGAACAAGTCATTAATCAACTCCCTAAGAAAAAATCCCCAGGACCAGATGGATTTACATGTGAATTCTACCAAACATTTAAAGAACAGTTAACTCCAATATTATATAAACTATTCAAAAAAATAGGGAATGAAGGACTCCTACCAAACTCCTTTTATGATACAGACATGGTACTGAGACCTAAACCAGGTAAAACAAAAACAGAGAAAGAAAATTATAGACCAATCTCCTTAATGAATATTGATGCAAAAAATCTTAAATAAAATATTAGCAAAGAGATTACAGAAAATCATTCCTAGAATAATACACCATGACCACGTAAGATTTATACCAGAAATGCAGGGATGGTTCAATATTAGGAAAACTATTGACATAATTGACTATATTAATAACCAAATTAACAAAAAACATATGATAATCTCAATCGATGCAGAAAAAGCATTTGATAAAATCCAACATCCATTCCTATTAAAAACATTAGAGAGTATAGGAATTAATGGACTTTTCCTTAAAATAGTCGGTAGCATCTATTTAAAACCATCAGCTAGCATCATATGTAATGGTGATAAACTGGAACCATTCCCAATAAGATCAGGGGTGAAACAAGGTTGCCCACTATCACCATTACTGTTCAATATTGTATTAGAAATGCTAGCCTTGGCAATAAGACAAGAAAAAGAGATTAAAGGAATTAGAGTAGGTCATGAGGAAACCAAATTATCACTCTTTGCAGATGATATGATGGTCTACTTAGAGAACCCTAGAGAATCAACTAAAAAACTATTAGAATTAATCCACAACTTTAGCAAAGTTGCAGGATACAAAATAAATCCACATAAATCATCAGCATTTTTAAACATCACCAACAAAATGCAACAGCAAGAGATACAAAGAGAAATTCCATTCAAAATAACTATCGATAGTATAAAATATTTGGGAATATACCTGCCAAGGGAAAGTCAGGATCTATATGAGCAAAACTACAAAACACTCTCCACACAAATAAAGTCAGATCTAAACAATTGGAAAAACATCAAGTGCTCTTGTATGGGTCGAGCGAATATAATAAAGATGGCAATACTACGTTAACTAATCTATCTATTTAGTGCTATACCAATCAACCTCCCACGAGATTATTTAACTGAACTAGAAAAAATAACAACAAAATTCATCTGGAAAAACAAAAGGTCAAGAATTTCCAGGGAATTAATGAAAAAAAATGCAAATGAGGGTGGCCTAGCTGTACCAGATCTAAAACTATATTATAAAGCAGTGGTCACCAAAACCATTTGGTACTGGCTGAGAAATAGAGTAGTGAATCAGTGGAATAGGTTAGGTTCACAGGACAAAATACTCAATGACAATAGTAATCTAGTGTTTGATAAACCCAAAGACCCCAGTTTTGGGGATAAAAACTCACTATTTGACAAAAACTGCTGGGATCATTGGAAACTAGTATGGAAGAAATTAGGCACTGACCCACACCTAACACCATATACCAAGACAAGGTCAAAATGGATTCATGATCTAGGCATAAAGAATGATATTATAAACAAATTAGAACAATGTAAGATGGTTTACCTCTCAGACCTGTGGAGGGGGAAGGAATTTGTGATCAAAGAAGAACTAGAGATCACCATTAATCACAAAATAGACAAGTTTGACTATATCAAGTTAAAAAGTTTTTGTACTAACAAAATGAATGCAGACAAGATTAGAAGGGTAGCAGTAAACTGGGAAAATATTTTTACATTCAAAGGTTCTGATAAAGGCTTCAATTCTAAAATATATAGTGAATTGACTCAAATATATAAGAATTCAAGCCATTCTCCAATTGCTAAATGGTCAAAAGATATGAACAATTTTCAGACGAAGAAATTGAAACTATTTCTAGTCACATGAAAAGGTACTCCAAATCACTATTGATCAGAGAAATGCAAATTAAGACAACTCTAAGATACCACTACACACCTGTCAGATTGGCTAAAATGACAGGAAATGATAATGATAACTATTGGAGGGGATGTGGGAAAACTGGGACACTGATACATTGTTGGTGGAACTGTGAACAGATCCAACCATTCTGGAAAGCAATTTGGAACTATGCTCAAAAAGTTATCAAACTGTGCATCCCCTTTGACCCAGCAGTATTTCTACTGGGCCTATATCCCAAAGAGATCTTAGAGGAGGGAAAGGGACCCACATGTTCAAAAATGTTTGTGGCAACCCTTTTTGTAGTGGCAAGAAACTGGAAACTGAAGGGATGCCCATCAATTGGAGAGTGGCTGAATAAATTATGGTATATGAATGTTATGGAATATTATTGTTCTGTAAGAAACAACCAGCAGGATGATTTTAGAGAGGCCTGGAGAGACTTGCATGAACTGATGCTGAGTGAAATCAGCAGAACCAGGAGAACATTATACACAGCAACAAGACTATACGATGATCAATTCTGATGGACATGGTTCTCTTCAACAATGATGTGATTCAAACCAGTTCCTATTGTTCAGCGATGAAGATAGTCATATACATCCAGAGAGAGGCCTTTGGGAACTGAGTGCGGATCACAACACAGCATTTTAACACTTTCTGTGAATATTTCCATGCATTTTGTTTTCCTTCTTAGGTTGTTTTTTTCTTCTCTCTTTCTAGATCTGATGTTTCTTGTGCAGTAAGATAACTGTATAGATCTGTATACATATATTGGATTTGTCATATAATTTATCATATTTAGCATGTATTAGATTACCTGTCATCTAGGTGTAGAGGTGGGGAGAAGGAGGGGAAAAGCTTGGAAAAAAAAGTTTTTTGCAAAGGTCAATGTAGAAAAATCACTCATATGTTTTGTAAATAAAAAGCTTTTAATAACAATAATAATAAAAGACTTTTGCAATTAACCAGAGACCTCTCACATATAATTCAACAGCCATACTCTAAGGATCTTTATTAGATTCTGTTTTAATGACTAGGTATAAAGGTCCAATTGATAATGTTTTTTCAGCTACTGGTGTTACAATTCACGAATAAGTATCAATGGATATTTCCATGACTGACTAGAATTAATCCAATCACTGATGCAGTTATGATAATTACTGATGCCATTAACCAAAAATTAGCTTCTTTATATATACCACCTACTACTAGACGTGTTTTTCACACTCTGTTTGAATCAACACAGCAAAGTGAGTTATATACAATTATTACTGCATTGTATACTGCTCAATAAATTTGCTGTTTTTGAAACAGCCCCAGTCCTGAACATCCTGCTGGTTAAAAGGAGTGTTCTTTAACAGTAATTATTTATGTGTGTGTAAAAGAATGGTTTATCCGTGCATACCCTTTGACCCAGCAGTGTTTCTATTGGGCTTATATCCCAAAGAGATCTTAAAAGAGGGAAAGGGACCCACATGTGCAAGAATGTTTGTGGCTGCCCTTTTTGTAGTGGCTAGAAACTGGAAACTGAATGGATGCCCATCAATTGGAGAATGGCTGAATAAATTATGGTATATGAGTGTTATGGAAGATTATTGTTCTGTAAGAAACGACCAGCAGGGTGATTTCAGAGAGGCCTGGAGAGACTTGTAGGAACTGATGCTAAGTGAAATCAGCAGAACTAGGAGATCATTATACACAGCAACAACAAGACTATATGATGATCAATTCTGAAGGACATGGCTCTCTTCAACAGTGAGATGATTCAGGCCAGTTCCAGTTGTTCAGTGATGAAGAAAGCCATCTACACCCAGAGAGAGGGATGTAGGATCTGAGTGTGGACCACAACACAGCATTTTCATGCTCTCTGTTGATGTTTCCTTCTATTTTGTTTTCCTTTTCAGTTTTTTTCTTGTAGATCTGATTTTTCTTGTACAGCAAGATAACTATAAATATGTATACATATATTAGATTTGTCATATATTTTAGCATAATTAACATGTATTAGACTTCCTGCCATTGAGAGGAGTAGGTGGGGGGAAAGAGGGAAAATTTTGTAGCAGAAAGCTTTTCAAAGGTCAATGTTGAAAAATTACCCCTGCATATGTTTTGCAAATAAAAAGCTTTAATTTAAAAAGGAAAAAGAATGGTTTATGCTTGCACAATATTAATGATGGGATAGGCGCTTTCTATTTTTCAAGTTTATGGCATTTTGCAAAGCTGGAACAATCTTCTTCCATGTCATTTTTGTCTGTGTCTGTGTCTGTTACTGCATAGAATGTCTGTCATATTTGTTCTGTAAGCTAGATTTGTGTTACCTGGAAAGAATTATAAGGCAACCAGCCAGAAACAACCTCTATAATGTAGTTAGTATGCTGGAAAATTTTCTTTTCTTTTCTTTTTTCTTTTCGTTGAGGCAATTGGGATTAAGTTAAATGACTTGCCCAGGATCACACAGCTAGAAAGTGTTAAGTGTCTGAGAGCACATTTGAACTCAGGTCCTCCTGACTTCAGGACTGGTACTCAATCCACTGTATAACCAATCTGCCCCAGGAAAAATTTCTTAAAAAGCCTAACCTTTTTTCTGTGAATTTAAAACCTCTGGCCATGGTTGAAAAAATACACAGAAAAAAAATTTAAAAATTTAAAATAACATCTTACTGATTCTCAAAAGTTTTGTGAGGAAAACATCTTAGCAAAGTCTTAAAATTTTTGGACAAAATTAAGGAATTTGGAAATTAGTCAAAACAACAATTAGGAAAATAGCAATTTGTACTAGCCCTTCTTTGAATTCTATCTTGTCTGCAGGATCCTTTTAAGCACCCCAGTTGGGAGTAAGAGTGGACCTACATAAGGATTGCTAACAAGATTGCTATCACCCAATCATTCTATTTCTTAAGTCCCCTCATATGCTAAAGTAGGAAAATGCAGGTGACTGGGTGTCAGGCTCCACGGTCACCATTCCTGGAATCCTGTAGCCAGACTTCATCAGGTTCTGTCCAGCAACTGCTTGGGTGCATCTGGGTGCCCCTGACAGCACCCAGCATGGTGGCATGAAGTGAAAAAACTACTCGGCCTCTATTTGGTAAACTCATCATTCTCTATTTCAGTTACAGAAATGTATAAGCTATGTAATTAATGGCAAATTAATTTATCTCTGCCCAATTTTCTGATTTGTAAAGATAACTAATATTGATTGTTGCTTAATAAAAACCAAATGCCATATGAATGTTAACTGCTTTATTGGATAAAATTGCTTCATATTTGATGACTTCGTGACCAATATACAATGCCAATGTTGAGATAATAATTTTTGGGTGTGTGCAAATTATACTTAGCAAATTCAACTGAGTTAAGGCCTCACTAGGCTTAGGAAGATAGTGTATAAAATCTCTCTTTCCTCCTCTTTCCTTCCTTCCCTGACTGGAAGAAGGGATAAAAGGGAGAGAAAGAAAATATACATAATTCAGTATAATTTGTTATTTGAGATATTGATGGTAAAAGTAGTTGTAAAGGATCTTTAATCAAAGTCCATTAAAAGAATACATAACTTGTAATCTATTTGCACTAAAATAAGAAAACAGAAAAGCAGTTCACAAGCACTTAAAAACTGCCCCCAAAAATCAGCCTGTTTTTGAGGTATCTAGAGTCAGACTTCTCAGGACCCAGACACAAAAAATTTACATCTTAACTCTTTTTTGGCTCACAAAAGAAAAATGATATATTTAAATTGGAAAATATCCATATGGTGATTCAATTTGGAATATTTAATTGATATTTAGGAAATTTCATGAATTAAAAGTTAAATAAATCTTAAAAATCTGTTTCAACTCAACTAAAAATATTTGTGTGTGTGTGTGTGTGTGTGTGTGTGTGTACATATATAATCTTGTCTTCTCTCTAAACAAAAGGGAAAATTATTTAAGGGAATGGAAATCATCCCTGAGAACTTCTCACCTTAGCAGCTTGGAGACAAAATAGATTTGTCAACATTAAGAAGATAAAAAGTTTATTTAGCCTTGCTTATTCTGTTTCATATTATTCTGTAAATGTAAATTAAGAAATATATGATTGTCCATAAGACACAACTGTTATTTTATTGTTTGTTTTATTGAAACATCTTTAAAATTTGCATATGCTGTGTGTCCTGTGACACAAATATATTTCATTACCTGAAAAACTGCTGCCCAATCTACATTGGTCTCTTTACATCTTATAACAGTCCATGATTATCAGATTATCCTAACCTCTATTTGTTAGATTTATTTTGTATCCTCGACTTTAGTCAATTATAGCCTAATTGGCCAACTTCAAGGGACTAAATCAATCACTGGATACTTCAATCAATTCCGGTTTTGTCATCCCCTCCATAAAAAAATAAGACCCTTCAGGTGAACTTGACTCTACACCCATTCTCAGTAGGAAGTAGTTTCAGAAGATGAGATCATCCCTCCTGCTCCCAGAGGACTTTGGGCCCCATTGATTTAAGGTGGGGAACTGACACTGGTTGGTGAATGGACCTTAAATTATGCAGTCCCTGGATGGGTCTCCTGTTACAATGTATTTGGGACTTAGAATGGCACAAATTTTCACATTTCAGATATGGGATTCCATGATGTTTTCAAGCCCCTCGGAGATATACTGTACAGCATGTTTAAAAATAACCTTAGATTTTTATAACTTTAGATATTTTTTCAAGAAATGGCACTAAAATCCAAATTATGAATATGCTAAGATAGGAGGAAATATTGTAAAGTTTTATAATTTTGTTTTAACTCAATGTCTTATTTCTGGTTCATTTCAATTAATCACAATTGGTACAGATTAACAGGTGAACAGGTTTGAGGCAACGTCAAAGAAAAATTAGAAAACAGTGGTAGGAAAATCAAGATTTGTTGAATTATTCATGGTTGGAATACTAGCAGCTATAGCGATTGTTACGTCACTTGTTAACATCAGCTATAGCTCTTACAGAATCTGTTCAGATTGCTCAATTCACAGATAAATTAGCAATATATATGTATGTATATACATCACAAGCTTTTAAAGAACAAATTAATGTAGATAATGAGTTAAAACAAGAATTAAACTCAGTGGAACAATCATTAATATGGTTAGGGAATCATGTAAACAATTTGGAATCTTGGTTACAGCTAACTGTTTTAACAAAAATCATGGCAAGAAGTAGTATTCATGGAATTGATCTTGACAGCATAGCTAACCAAATATTTGAGTGGTTAAAAAAAATCCTGTAAATAATCTGACCTATATTTTTGCATTTTGTTCCTCTCACGTGTTTTATTTTGATACTTATTGGCTTAAAATCTTGTGCTTTCAAGTATGTCCTTCAATCATTCTCAACTATGGGAAATGAAGTCCATAAACTTTTTTTTTCATTAAAAGAAAGGAATTGTAGAGGGCCAGGAGTTAAGGCTCCATTTCAGGTTTTGAAACTTATAGTAACTGGGCTCACCAATTTCTCTTCCAATAAAACAATAGCAGAGACAGACCTGTTTAAAACATTAATAAAGATCTTAGTGACTGAAGCAAAATGTAAACTTGGCTTTATAATAGATCAAAGACACACCTTTGAACTTAGAACAGGAAAAGCATTTCACAATGGAGACCAAAGGCTTTTGGGAGAATTGTAGTTGAGGACATTGGTATGATAATTTTGCTCTGAAGTGCATCACAACTATTTACAATTCTGTTGAAGTGGCCAAATCCAGGCCCAACAATTTGCATCTCAGTGGACTAGGTTTGTTGGAACAGGTACAGAAATATCAAAGAGTGTACTATACGTTGACTCTATAAGCACTGGAATCATATACATACATTCATACACACACAAACACACACATACACACACACATATATTTATCTCTCTGACCAATAAATATGAAGATTGCATAAGGCATTCTTTTGCCTGGCCCTCTGTTTTCACATTGTTAATCACTCCTGAAGCAGGAACTTCAACAAATGACTAGATCTTTTAAGATTGAAAACAACAAGATATTATATAATTGAATTATGTTCATGGTTTCTATTGACCATTTACTTTGATTATAGAAATTTGCTATAGGAGGAAAATACAAGAATATGATTACAATGCCATCAGAACCAGTTCTTTAACCTTCAGCCTGGAAGTATACCCATGACAAGATAAAGTACCCTTTTGATATTCAATTATAATAGTTCTACTTTATAGCCAAACCCAGGAATAATCAGGTGCATTCTTATTTAAGGAAACACAATTGGGAACTGAGTCACAAAGATCTCACCTTGAGTGGAGGCCAACATTGTCCTCCCAATTCTTGTCCAGATACAGACTACTATCTATTCAGGGTCACATTTCTTTGAGCAGCTTATGATATTTCTCTCAAGTGGTGGGTTACTGACTTAATGATCAGGTAATGAAATTCAAAACTCAAACGACTATCAGTAACAGTCCCAAGAGATTTTCTCTCTAATAGCAAATTCTACTAATCACAGCTTATGGCTAGATTATTTTTATTTTAAATTCTTTTTATTTTATTTTTTATTAAAGTTTTTTTTTAAAAAAACATATGCAAGGATAATTTTTCAATATTGACTCCTGAAAAACTTTATGTTTCAATTCCCCCCATCCTCCCTACTACCTCCTCTAGATAGCAAGTAATCCAATATATGTTAAACATGGTAAAAATATATGTTAAATTCAATATGAGCAAACACATTTATATAATTATTTTACTACACAAGAAAAATCATATTGAAAGGTAAAAAAAGAGAGAGAGAGAGAATAAAATGCAAGCAAACAACAACAAAAAGAGTGAAAATGCTATCTTGTGATCCACCCTCAGTTCCCACTTTTCTCCCTGGCTGTAGATGGCTCTCTTCATCACAAGATCATAGGAAGTGGTCTGAATCATCTCATTGTCAAAGAGCCACATCCATCAGAATTGATAATCATATAGTCTTGTTGCTGTATACAATGATCTCCTAGTTCTGCTCATTTTACTCAGCATCAGTTCACATAAGTCTCTCCAGGCTTGTCTGAAATCATCCTGCTGGTCGTTTCTTATAGAACAATAATATTCCATGACACTCATATACCATAACTTATTCAGCCATTCTCCAATTGATGGGCATCCATTCAGTTTCCAGTTCCTTACCACTACAAAAAGAGCTGCTACAAGCAGTTTTGCACAAGAGAATCCTTTCCCCTTTTTTTATGATCTCTTTGGAATACAGACCCATTGCTGAATCAAAAAGTAGGCAGTTTGTTAGCAGTTTTTTAAGTAGCAGTGAACTCTTTCTCTGTTTTCCTAAATTTAGTGTAAATAATTATGATTTTCATATCCCTTTAGTGGGTTTTGATTAAAGCTCCTTTAAACTGTTTTTACTATCATAATGGAAATAGCAAATTTCTGTGAATTATGTATGTTTTCTTTCTCTCTAGCTTACCTCTTTTTCCAATCAGATAAGGAGAAAGAAAGAAAAAGAGTTTCTATGCACTATCCTCCTAGTCTTAGTGAGGCCTTAATTTAGTTAAATTTGCTTAATTTAATTTTCACACACAAAAACCATTTATCTCAACATTGGCATTGTATATTGGTCACATAGCTAATACATTTCTGTAACTGAAACAGAGAATGGTAAGTTTACTGAAAACAGAGACTAAGTGGCTTTCTCACCTCACACTGCCATGTTGAGTGTTTCCAGGGACACCAGATCCTTTTCAGGCAGTTGCTGGACAGAACCTGATGAAGCTTGGAGTAACTGGTGCGAGGATCTCCCTTTGATGGCAGTTTCAGGTGTCAGGGCTCAGGGAATGCTGACCATGGAGCCTGACCCCCTACTCTATCCCCACACTCCCAAGCTGAGTTGGGGAGGTATTTGGACAAGGTTGTGTAGGGTCTCCATGGCTATTGCTGCTTTCCATATAGTACTTTAGCATTGTCTTTTCTTAATATGATCTGAGGTGAGAAGTTAGCAAACAAAGAGATTTGGGCCACATTGATCTTATTAGCGATCCTTACAACTGCTATACATTCAAGGATTCCAGCGAGTAGAGCAGCTGAGTGATGAAGGCTGTAAAAGGGGTCTATCTTTAATCCCATCTGGGGTGCTTTCCCAATAGAGTAGAAGGAGAGTCCAGACAAAATAGAAGTCAAAGAAGGGTTAGCAAAAAGTTGCTATTTTTGTAATTGTTGTTTTGACTAGTTGCCAAATTTCTTAATCATTTCTCTCAAAACCTTCAGAGTCTGCTGTCATTTTTCTCAACTCTATAATTTTAATTAGCTGACATTTTTTGCAGCCACCAGGTTGGTCAGAACTGGGGTCCACAAAAATTCAGGCTTGTTGTGCAACCTGTTGAGTAATACGATTTTTCCTCTTATGACCCTATTGTCTACAATTACAGTATCTACGAAAATCTGAAAAATTCTGAGATTGAGATTTGTCCTGATTTAGCACAGCAATCATTACTGCAGCTTGAAAAGTAGAAGTCCCAATATTCTGACACCTTCAAATCATTTCAGCTAAAGACATTTTTTATTTTCCCCCAGCTAATGCTCTCTTAAAATCTGCATTAACATGTTCAAAGGCAAGTTGTTTCAATAAAATTTAAGCTGCCTTTCCATGCTGATTGAAGGCTGGGTTGCCATCATTAAGTGATTGAAGAAGTCAGCAAAAGTTTCATTGAGTGCTTTTTTTTTTTTTTTTTTTTTGGTTTTGGTTTTTTGGTTTTTTTGTAAGATGTTCCTTTATCAGTTTTTCCTGATACTTTTACCCTTGCTGCTCTAGATGTTTCTCAAAAAATGCTGCCTTCTATATCAAATAGTCTCCTCCTTCTAAGGTGGTTTTTTGCCACTGAGCACCAATCTAAAGGTATCAAAGCAGTTTGGGAGAATACTTTCAAATAATATTTTCTGTCCCTGCTGACTGATTGATTTTGCCCTATTCTGATTCAATATGGGTACTACATTGATATCAGTGGGGCAAGGATCAATCTTATAAATTTCATCTTATGTTCTATATTTTTATATCTTCTATCTTCTATTTTATATATTTTATACCTCATATTTTATCTGACATCTAATAGCTTTTTTTGCTTTTTTATTATTAAAACTTTTTATTTGCAGAACATATGTATGGGTAATTCTTCAACATTGACCCTTACAAAGCTTTCTGTTACAAATGTCCCCCTCTACTTCAGACCCCTCCCCTAGATGGCAGGAAATCCACTACATGTTAATTATGTTAAAATACTTGACAAATTGTATATATACATATATATATACAAACATATATATATATATACATATTTCCACACTTATCATTGTTGTGCAAGAAAAATATCTACAAGAAAAAAAATCAGAGAAAGAAACACAATGCTAGCAAACATCAATAGAGAGCATGAAAATGTTATGTTGTGGTCCACATTTCATATCCCTCTCTCTCAGGGTGTACATGGCTTTCTTCACTGAACAATTTAAATTGGTTTGAAACATTTCATTGTTGAAGAGAGCCATGTCCATCAGAATTGATCATCATATAATATTGTTGTTGCCGTGTATAATGATCTCCTGGTTCTGCTCATTTCACTCAGCATCAGTTCCTGTAAGTCTCTCCAGGCCTCTCTGAAATCATCTTGCTGGTCATTTCTCACCAAACAATAATATTCCGTAACATTCATATACCATAACTTATTCAGCCACTCTCCAATTGATGGTCATCCATTCAGTTTCCAGTTTCTAGCCACTACAAAAAGGGCTGCCACAAACATTCTTGCATATGTGGGGCCCTTTCCTTCCTTTATGATTTCTTTGGGATATAAGCCCAATAGAAACACTGCTGGGTCAAAGGGGATGCACAGTTTGATAACTTTTTGAGCATAGTTCCAAATTGCTCTCCAGAATGGCTGGATCCGTTCACGGTTCCACCAACAATGTGATATCTAATATCTTATAACATATTTTATCTTATATTTTGTATGTGATATCTTATATCTTAATCCTTGTTGTGTCAACCTGGTGATAAATTACTTTCACCTCTTGCTTACCTCAGTCTTTAAGCTCACCAAGAGAGCACTCTCCTGCCCTCATTCATGTCCATGTCAGGTCACCACCTGTCAGAGTCCATCTCCAGTGAAAATTGAGAGTGTGAATCTGAAATGAATATCTAAGGCCAGACAGAAGATATGCTTTGCAATCTCCATTTATTAATCTGAGAGCCAGGGTTTATATACTCTTTTTTTGTTTGTTTGTTTATATACTCTTTAAGCTAGTGTTACATTAACACCAGCTACATCCAGGTGACACCATATACATTCCAGGGTTAATGCATAAACGATACTTTGTCATTTCAGCATCCATCTTAACAAACAATACCAAGGTTCTTATCAAAACAAAATTGTAAATAGCATAGCTGTGATGCTTATCAATACCAAAGTATTTATCAAAGCAGAGTTGTAAATAGCAGAAATTGTCATTCCAATATACTTACCAAGACAGAGTCATAAATCACATAATTGTGATGCCTTGTTCCTGTCACATGCATTCTCCATCAAGCTTATCTTAAATTTGTCTCAAATATGTCTTTCATTCATTGTGAGAGAGATTATGAGCCAATGCTTTAAACTGATTAGCCCTTACAGAGAGTAGGTCTCAAATAATACCTACCAGACTCTGTCCTATACATAGACTTATACAATATTTGCCCTCTACAATACTGAAGACAGCAACTCTTCAAAAAAAATTGCAATTGGCAAAAAGGAAAGGAAATATACTGGAGAAAACAACTGCTTAAAAAATAGAATTGGTCAAATAGGGATGAGGAAATCCACAGAACAAAACAACTCCTTTAAAAGTAGAATTGACCAAACAGAAAAGGAAGTTAAAAAAAAAAAAGTTAATTAAGAAAATTGGGGGGCAGCTAGGTGGCGCAGTGGTTAGAGCACCAGCCCTGAAGTCAGGAAGACCTGAGTTCAAATCTTGTCTCAGACACTTCCTAGCTGTGTGACCCTGGGCAAGTCACTTAACCCCAATTGCCTCAGCAAAAAGCAAAAAAAAAAAAAAAGAATTATAATTGGACATATAATTGAAAACAAATGACTCAATGAGACATCAAGAAGCAGACAGGATTGTTTTTTTTTGTTTGTTTGTTTTGTTTTGTTTTGTTTTCAAATGTAAAGTACCTCAATGGAAAAAAACAACCAACTTGGAATATAGATCCAGAGGAAACAATTTAAGATTTATTGGACTACTGAAGCCCATGATCAAAAAAGAGCATGGACAACTTTCTAGACAACACCAAGGAAAACTGCTCTGCTACTGTAAAACTAGAGGGTAAAATAGTCATTGAAAAAATCCACTGATCACTTCCTGAAAGAGACCCCAAAATGAAAACTCCATGAAATATTGTAGCTAAATTCCAGAATTATTAGATCAAGTAGAAAATAATGCAAGCAGACAGGAAGAAACAAATCAAATATTGAGGAGCTACAGTCAAGATTACCCAGGATTAACAGCTTCATGCTAAACTTGTGGCCAGCCTATTCAAATCCTCAAATCCTTTTGTTCAGAACAACTTATATCTAGAGTCTATCTCCTGCTCAGGAATACATTTGTGTGAACCTTTACAAAAGTAAATTCATCTTTTTTCTTTCTTACTTTTCTTTTGGTTCTTTTTTTTCAATTGACAGGTATTAATTTTCTTTCCCTTATATACCTCACCCAGTGGAGAAAGGAAAGGAAAAGCAAACTGTTGTAACAAATTTGCAGAGAAAACCAAAAGAAACTCTCACATCAGTCAAGTCTTAAAATCAAGAATTCTTTCTGTATCATTCTTGCTCCTCTAGAATCCTTCACTGTGATCTTTCCTCTTCCAAAGTTCTTTGCCTTTCAGATGTTTTTGTTATTATATAAATGGTCTTTCTGGGTTTATTCACTTCTCTCACATCAGCTCATACAAGTCTCTCCAATACACACTGAACTTCATCTTATGATATTTAGCCCAGGTCTCTTCCCTGTCAGGATTCTTTATAATCCTGACTCTCTCATCCAATTATTCCCTCTCTCTCCTAGCTTTACTTTGTCAGAAAAATCATTGAGTGGGCTCTCTTTGCCTTCCTGCTGAAACCATTGGCAAAATATTAAAAAGCCCAGAATCGAGCACCCAGCCCATATCTCTCCTGGAGACCTCCCGGTATGTTGGCATTGAACAACTAAAAACTGCTCTTTGCATCTGCCCAGCCACGTAATCCTGACTCCATCACCTAGGGCTGCCTCCAGCACGAGAGCCAAGCAGCCATCCTGTGACTACCTCCAGCCACCAAGCTGCCAGCCTCTTTTTTGGTTCTTTCCCACTTGGTGTGGGTCCCAATTGCTGAAAGTCTTGCTACACGAAGAGGGTGAAAGCTCATTCAAGGATACGGTCCAGAAAATCACCTTGTTCAACTGACCAGGGCACAGCCTTGTGGGGTCCCTATCAGTGAAAGCCCTAGCAAAGAGGTAGCAGTCCTAGCAAAGACATAGTGACCAGTCCATGGCCGTGCTTATTTAGGCCAGTATCCAAGAACACATGCCTTGCATACAGGTTCTAGAAGAAGGCTCAGTCCTGAGCAATAAATGAAAACTTTAGCAGAAACTGCATTAATATATGCAAAGAGGCTCTCCAACTCCTCCCTCTGTGAGATTTCTATAATTAGCATGGGACTTATTCAGGGTTTTTCTGGCCATATCCTGAATTATCTGGTGGTCACCCCACACTGTGTCTCTATGAAACCCATATGATTATTAAAGGACTTTTATAATCATAAGAGAGTTGCTGACCTCTTTTTTCAGGATCAATAAGCCCCCCTGATGGAGGACTGCCCCTTGGTTTGGGGGAACCTCCAAATTCCCTTGGAAGGAGAATACTGGACTCTACATGCTCTCCTCCACAGACTATAAACATGTCTGCTGGGGAGCAGATTCCCTGATACTTCCTACCACCTGCTGCCTAGCTGAACTTGGATAGAGGGCACTGAGCAGTAATAATCTGCCTCCCTTAGTAATCATTTTTCCCCCAACCCCACCCCATGCTACTTCTTGGAGCTGATTCCCACCCCCTCATACTCTATTCTCACCAGTTATCCTGAAATTCTGATCACTAATGGTCAAACTTTCATGTCCTTCTTCTCTACTGACTTCCTCACTTCCTTTATGCTCTCCAATATCTTCTTCTTCCTCTGTCCTCCCCTGCCATTGTGTGCTCCAGAATGCTTGCTCCCCTCTCAAAAGAAAAACCAGCATGGTGGAGTCAACATAGCAGAGCATGGCAGGAACTCCAGCTGACTCACCTCCGGTTAGAAAATAATGCTGGAAATTTCGTGGAGGGAGAACCAACACAAGGACAAGGTGAAACATTTTTCCAGGCCAGAAGTTCAGCAGGAAAGATCTGTCTCACTGAGGGCAAGGGAGAGTCCAGTACAACATAGGTAACCCCCGGAGCCAGGAAGGAGCAGGCTGCACCCCAGCAAAGCAGAACTGAGAGCCCTTGGCCCCCACAAATCAGCAGCCAGACCCCAAACGCCAAGGCAAGAAGCTAGGAAAGTGTCCCCCTAGCCCAGGAGCACAACCAAATTTAATATGAATTTTAGGAGTCAAGAAACACACACACACACACACACACACACACACACACACACACACACCCCAAAAAGAAGTAGACCGTAAAAAGACAGTATAGTGACTGGGAAGATTAAAACATGAAGTGGGAAAACAGGATGTCACAATTGGCTACGTGTAAAAACCCAAATGTGGATGAGTCTGTGACCCAGGAAGAGCTGTGGAGGTAGCTCCAAGGAGGATTCGAAGAAGCAGCCAGGGATTGGGGGTGGGAGGGGAAGATCGGGAAAAAGTGGCGGGGGCGGGAGAGGGGGGGCCTGGGAGGAGTTGGGGGCGGAAGAGACCATTGGGCCGGGGGCGGGGCCTGCAGTCCGGGCCGTTGGGGGAGCGGAGAAGGCTCCATCCTCTTAGAGGATGGACAGGGCGGGGCTCTGAGGACCAGGAAGACCCTCCCAGAGGGGGGGGGTTGGCGGGGAACCGGAAGTCTTGGAGCTGCGATCTGGCTACCTATCCCTTGGGTCATCCTCCCTTCCCGGGGAGCTCCGGGCTCTCTCCTTTACCCGGGGAGCTCCGATCGCTTTGTCTTCTGGAAGCCAGAACTGTGCTTGCAGCTCCCAGGTAGGTCGGAGCCAGCGTCCCCCACACTTGCTGGCTTCTGCGGGCTTTCCCGGCCACTGAGTCTCCTCCTCTGACCTGGTGGAGAGTGTCCTCCAGGTCTACCGGGAGCACCCCTTTAAGCCTCGCTGCTGGATATGCACCCCAATTTCGTGTCTCCCCCTGCCCACATTTACCTCCTAGACTTCAGACTTTGTCCCTAGGCATCCGGGAATCCTAATTTCAGCCTTCTGATTTGGACCCAAGGGTCCCGTCTCCCTAGACTGGGTAGCCCCACCCAGTCCCTTTAAGTAGTCCGTCTTCCTACCCCCAGGAGCCCACCTGGGAGCAGTGACCAAAGTTCTTTCCTGCTCCCCCTAAATTGAATCCGTGCCTCTTGGTCCCAGGTCGCAGGCTTGCGGCTCCCTAATGTATTTTCCTTTTAGGGACTCCCAGCTCAGGCTTCCCCAGAGCGGCCTTGAAGTCCTCCCCAGTTCCTAGGTAGACCTCGGGACAAAGACTTCCTGTTTTCCCAGCATCATTTATCTGCCTCTAGTGGCCCTGACCTCCCTGCTTTGACTTGGATTGGTCTGTCTCACTTCCCAGACCCTCCCCCTGCTCCCCGGACCTCCTGCTTGCCCGACCCCTCCCCTTTCACAGCCCTCAGAGTTCAGTCCCAGACTGCATTTTGTCAGGACTTTCCAGGTGGCTCCTGGGGCTCTCAGGTCCTCTGAAGAGCAAAGAATTAAAATCAGTCCTTGGTTCACTGCGATCTCTATTAGTCAGACCTTTGGTAGTTGTTCCCTTTGTAGGACATACAGGCTGGGGGCAGCAGGACTCTGAGATAGATAGAAAAAGGGGACCAGTTGGAGGAACTTGACAACATGGAGTCACCTGGGTTACGTTTCTGTGTGCATGAGGGAGCCTGGAGCCAGAGGGAATGGGCCCTGGGAGCCTGAGACCTGCTCAGGTGAGTGCCGTCCATCCAGACCTGACCCACGGCAGCAATCCCGTGTCCCTAGACATGGAGGGTGGTGAAGCTGGCACTGCCTTACTTGGGGGTTGTGCTTTTACCAAAGTCAGTATTAGCTTGAGCACAGTAGGAACAACACGGCCCCCCTCCTCCTCCTCCTCCTCCTCCTCCTCTCCCCTGATTCACTCAGCCCTGGGTGTCTTGAACAATGAGACCCACCCACCCACAAGTGTGTCCTCCCTGTGTTTTTAGGCTTCTTCTCTTTCCAAGTGACTGACAAGGATGACCTCCTGACTCATTACTCTATTCCTCAGGGATTGTGTCTGTGTTCTCTGAATGCCTGCCTAGCATGGCTCGAGGGGACACACACACACACACATACACACCTCTCCTTCCTCTCTTCATAACAATTGAAAGTCCAAGAAAGCCCTTCACCCTTCACCCTTGTCAGGACAAACCTGGAGCAGAGCTCTGATGGCTTCCCCAGTTCTTGTCCTTTGCAGCCTTGTCCCTAGGGCAGAAACTACTCCTGGGGATATTCAAGGCCTTGATGTCTCTAAGACCTCTCCTGGCACAGGGACTAACTCTGCTGTTTCAAAGTATCTCTTGGGATTCTCCTCCTTGCTTCTGTGGTTCCTGGGCACCAGCACGACATGTCCTGTTACTATTGAACCTGGTTTCCTGGTGGTGTTATTTGGGTTACCCCTTGCAGAGCTCCAGGCACTGGCAGAGGCCATGAGAACAGCAGGGAGAAAGGAAGGATGAAAAGAGACATATTAGTCTGCCATGGTACTTGGGACAATTTTTTGGAAGTTGTGACCCCATTATAGACTTCACTAGGTCCTGGTTTGACCTGGAAGAGTTTAATGGATGGAACTGACCCATGGCAATGTTTGGTTTGGATGTTCAGCAACAGTCAGAGTCTGTTGGGTCATCCCACCAATAACAGGAGGTTTACCTGAGTATAGCACAGAGAGGGCATTCAGTCAGGACACTGGAGTTCTTTAGCTTGAGTGGGCAAGGCTCCTCTTCCATGGGGGAACTCAGTAGAGCAGGGGGTAGCAATGGGCATCTTGGGAAATCTGTCATATCTGATTTCCCAGGGGTAGATTTTGAGGCCTTTAGGTTTCCAGGCAGCCACACTAATTTGTCCAGAGCCTGTCAGAATACTGCTTGAAGGAAGGCACATGTGTCTGCTCACTCTGTAAGTCTGTTCCTCAGGCAATTTTGTCATGTTATAAATAAATAAAACTGACCTAACCATGTAGCAAGGGAAGAACAGAACTCTAGGAGGTGGTGGCTGATAAGCTCAATAGGAGGGTACCACCTTTCACAACCATTAGGTGAATCTTCAACTTAATTTCAAGCCTGGCCAAAGGAAGGAAAACCTCCCAAGTGGCAGACTTGAATTAAGCACCTTACCAATATCTCCTGGGATCCTCACAGTAAAACCTGCAAGCTAGATTTCATTATTGCCATTTTATTTTTATTTATGTAGTCAGGAAAATTTGGGGGTTAAATGGAGGGGGGAGTTGGGGAAGATATTGATTTATTTTAATCTTTTTATTCTTTGTTTTTTTACAACAAAAATTAGCCTTCTCTCTCCCCATCCTCCAAAGTCTGGCCCCCTTTCTCTCTCCACCTTCTCAGTCTTTCCAGTTTCCTCCCTGACTCTTCAGGTGGTTTTCTCTTTCCAAGTCTATCTCCCCAGTCCCTGATTTTCTTGACTGTTCTCCAGTCTTTAACAATCTTGATGACTCTCTCCTCCAGGATTCTCTCTTCTCTTTAAGTTTTTAGGACACGACTCTCTCCTTTTTGACCACTTCTCTGCCTTCTTCTTGGAACTCAGGCTCCTCTTTACTATGGAATGCCCACTTTGTGTCCCTTATTGTTAAGCTCCCATCTGTAGGCTAGGTCATCTTGGGCTCCATCCTCAGCTCCAGTGTTCTCTGGAACCCATTCTTCCATCCCTGCCCCTTATCTCCTTGGTTTGCATTGGTCTGAAATTATTCCACAGTCAATCAGTTCCAGAGTATGGAACTTTCTCCTCATGGCTCCTAGAACTTTGCTTCTGATTTGAATTGTTAAAGGTGACTATTACCAGCCTGGCAGTTTGTAGCCATGGGTTTTGTTTTTGGATTCCGGGTTGGTTTTGGTTTTTCTGTTTGTGTGCTGGGGATTCCTTCCATTGGAATTTCATTTTCTCTCTCCAGAAGTGACCGGTTGTCTTGGACCATTTCCTTCATGGTGATGTCCATTTTTTAACCACTTGTGCCCTTCCATGAGATCTCCCATCCTTAGCTTGTCTGTGTCCATGCTGTCTTTCCTTTCAGTGTGCTTGCCTCAGCAATGGCAGATTTGGTTTTTGAATGTTAATTGTTGCTTACTTCATTTCCTCTGGGGTGTCCTTCACTTTTTTATATTTTTATTCTATTCTCCTTTTTATTTTCTTTGGATTCTGCTATGGCAGAATCTCAGTTTTCTATTCCCTCATCTCGGCAATTAACAAAAGAAGACCACAGATCAAATGTTCATAGCAGCCTTTTTTGTGTTGGCAAGGAACTGGAAACTGAGTGGATTCTCATCAGTTGGGTAATGATTGAATAAGTTATGGTATATGGATGTAATAGAATATTATTGTTCTATTAAAAAAAAGAAAAAAGAAAAAGCGACTTGAGCGACTTGAAGGAACTGACGCAAAGTGAAATGTGTAGAAATAAGAGAACATTGTACACAGCAACAACAAGATTTTGTGATAATCAAATTGGATCTGGTTCTACTCAGCAATATGGTGATTCAGGCCAATTCCAATAGACTTATGATGAAGAGAATCATCTGCATCCAAGGAGAGGACTGTGGAGACTGAATGTGGATCACAATATACTATTTTCACCTTTTTTTGTGTGTTGTTTGCTGGCTTTTTTTTTGTTCTTTCTAATTTTTTTTTCCTTTTTGATTTGATTTTTCTTCTGCAGTATGACAAATGTGGAAATATATTAGAAGAATTGCATATGTCTAACCTGTATTGGATTACTTGCTGTCTAGGGGTGAGGGTTGGGAGGCAGGGAAGGAGAAAAATTTGGAATGTAATGTTTTTCAAGGGTGAATTTTAAAAACTATCTTTGCATGTATCTTTGCAAAGTAAGAAGGTGTTATTAATAATAAAAAAAATTAAAAAAAAGAATACAGTTCAAAGAATATACAATATGATCTTCATCATACATGATCTTCAATACAATATATGGGTGGGAAGGAGGTGCTCATTTCAGGATGTGTGGAGAGCTCAGTCCGAAAAGTCCCAGAGAAGTGTAGTCAGGTAAATAATAAGGAGATATGGAGTAAATTAGCCCCCCACACACACACATTGAAAAAGGAGAGCTGTGGAAAGCTTGTGAAGGAAAAAGATTTGTAATATCTTCTTTTGAGTGTGAGTTAAGGTATTAATCAGAGATCAGTAAAAGGATTGCCTTCCTTCTCTAGGGAAAAGGAAAGATTTAGCAATCCTTGGGAATCTTAAAAAGTGTGAAAAATCAACAAACTCTGCAGTTGTTGAAATAATAGAATAAAGGAAATTGTTATCTTGAGGTCAAGGTAGCAATTCCTGGTTCATAATAAAGATATGACTAATTCAAAATGGCCATTCTCTTAATGAAAAAGATAGGCTTATTTAGGAAAAGAGGTTATGGACAAAATAGTGACCAGGAGTGGTAAATATGAAATAAAGTTGGGAGATCAATAAAGTTATCAAGGAAAAGAGAATCAAAGAATTCATTCAAGTAATATGCTTGAGTATGCCATTGATTTGCAGCCTAGAAACAGGAGTTTAACAGATTAACCAGAGTTAGGTATAACAAGGAGAAAGACACCATTATGAAGACGGAGAGAATACCTCATAATGGGCTTAATCTTGAAAAGGATTTAGCAAAAATCTTCATCTGGGGCATATCTTTTATATGAGAAATACAACCTTGGGAGTTTCTTAGGGGAGAGGGGGAATATCAAGGAAGAATTTAGGAGTTCACAGGAAGAGATCAAAGAGGAGCCAGATGGAATACACCTGGCAGACTGGGTCCCAGACCTAAGACATGGTCATCAGAATTTCAAAGGCTGTTTACAGATGCCCAAAGGTTTGAGGGATAGACAATGGAGACTGAGAAAGAGTTTGATTCGCTCATTCACTCTATGGGATAGTCTGGTATTTGGTTATGCCTCATAATAGCAGATTGTGTTCTTCCTGACAAGGGAAGAGAATAAGGTCAGAGTCCACATCAGACCATAAATCAGATGTTTTTAAGAAGAAATCAAAATGATGAAAAACAGAACAGCAATTTTACAGAATGGAAAATAATTGGATGGAGAATAAATATCAGAATGCTTGTAAAAGTGAATTGTAGATTCTGATGGACATGGCTCTCTGCAACAAAGAATTGTCACAAACCAGTTCCAATTGCTCACTGAAGAAAACCATATACACCCAGAGAGAGGGAAATGAAATATGGACCACAACGTAACATTTTCATGATCTCTATTGACATTTGCTTGCATTGTGTTGCCTTTCTCTGATTCTTTTTTTTTTTTTCTCGTAGATAGGATTTTTCTTGCATAACTTCTCAAGCATTTCAACATTATTAACATGTAGTGGACTTCCTGCCATCTAGGGGAGGGGAGGGGACTGGGGGTAACATTTGTAATGGAAAGCTTTGTAAAGATCAAGGTTGGGGAACTAGCCATATATATGTTATACAAATAAAAAGCTTTAATATAAATTAATTAATTAATTAATTAATTTTAAAAAGTGAATTGTAGGCTTATGATGAAAATGGATGAAAATGAAATGGAAAATCATCAGAACCCAAGAACATTGGCCAAACATATTCTACATGAAGCAGGTTGGAAATATTGAAGTCCTCTCAAGTATCAGGCTGTTCTCAGATCTGGTTACTTTCATCTATATATAATCCATCTATTGCCTTCTTAACTCATTTTCTTGACTTTTTTCTCCCAAGATTGTAGATTTCTAGACATCTCTTTAAAACATTTAATTCTGTCTTTTTTTAATTGTAAGTTTATCTATTTTTAAAACACCTTGCTTTATGATGAATCATATTGGGAGAAAAAAATCAGATCAAAAGGGAAAAACCATGGAAGAGATTAAAAAAAAAATTCAAAGAAAGAAGTGAACATAGCATATGTTGATTTACATTCAGTCTCCTTAGATCTTTTTGTGGACATGGATGGCATTTTCTGTCTAAAATCTACTGGGACTGCTTGGGATCATTGAACTACTGAGAAGAATCAGATCTTTCATAGTTGATCATCGCACATTCTTACTGTTATTATGTGCAATGTATTCCTGGTTCTGCTTGTTTCACTCAGTATCAGTTCATGTAAATCTTTCCAGGCGTTACTATAATTAGCATGTTCATCATTTTTTATAGAATAATAATATTTCATTGCCTTCATATACACAGCTTGTTCAGCCATTCCCCAATTGATGGGTATCCACTTCTTTTCCAATTCTTTGCTACCACAAAAAGAGCTGCTGCAAACATTTCCACACATGTAGGTCCTTTTCCCTTCATTGAGATTTTATAGTCACAGTTTTATAGCCCTTTGGGCATAGTTCCACATTGCTCTTCAGAAAGGTTAGATCATAAAAACATTTATTTCTCATAAAGAACCTGGCAATATTTTCTTCATGATTTTTTTTAATTAGTGAAGGAAGCCTCTGTTCTCCATTCTACTCTTGTTTCTCTGTATTGAAATATTATAATTAAAGAATATATGACATAAACAAATGAAATCAATTACAAATAAAGGCCTGAGTTGTTTTATCCATGAGAATATCATACCCAGGTAATTCTATTTCACTTGCCTAGAAACTGTCTCATCGCTCAGTGCAATCCAGATCCTGATGAATGTCTTCATGTTTTCATTAGATAAGATTTTATTCCAGCTTCTCAGAAAACGTCTATAACTTTTCTTTCACTTTGTTCTCTTTTCAGTGATCATGTAAAACTTTTTCTCCCAGAGTCTGTTGTACTCACTACTTTCTTCCAAACTCTATAAAGACTTTTCTTTAGAGTATATCACTTACATCAATCAATTCTGCTGCGGAAGAAATTTTCCATCACCCTCTTCTTCACAGATCCATCTACCTCTCAGATAAAACACAAACTTTCTTCCTGATTCCACAAGGAATTGCATTACAAAATAAGACACTTCTCAGATTTATCCCAACTGATCCCTCTAAAAATGCTTTTCTGAAAATTCAATAAGACTCAATGATAATAAGGGCTGACTCATAAATGGCATGACCTTTTAGCAAATCTCTTATCTGTGCTTCAGTTTTCTCCTGTAAATTTAAGAGAGTTGGACTCTTTAATTCTAAAGCTTTATATCTTACGATTTCTGGTGGTTTAGGAATTAGTAACATTCAAAGATGTTGCTGTGGACTTTACCCAGGAGGAGTGGGGCCTCTTGGACCATCCTCAGAAGAAATTGTACAAGGAGGTCATGTTGGAAAATGCCCGAAACCTGATCTCCCTAGGTAAGGACATTTCCTCTGGTAAGTCTGAATCTGAAGCCAAAGGAAATATTTTTATTCCCTAGTGTGCTGAGTTAGGAGGATTTTATCAATGACCAGAAAAGGAAAAGTCCTGGCCTCCTGTGTCCAAGAAACAAGATTTTATGGCAAGCTGATGATGTTCCTGTAAAATGTTTTTTCATTATATGATAGAACACTAAGGGTGTCCTTGTGTGCTCCTGAAGCTGTCTCTTACCAATTCTAGGTAGCTTCAGGTCAAAGATCAAGTTCAGTGTGGAAGCATCTCAAACATGGAACTAATCTCAGAGGTTATTTCCTTTAATTTTTACCTGTACATGAATTTTTATCTTTCAAAGCTTTGAAAATTGCTCAGGTAGCTTTTTCTTAAAATGTGTTTCTCTTTGAAATGGGTATCGTTTTGGAATATTTTTCTTTTTGAAAAACATCACAAATTTTAGTTCAAAGCCTATAGTTGTTCCTAGTATGGGAAGTTTGTCCTTAATCTTCCTTCTTATTGCCCTCAAATTCCAACTCTAGGTGGGAAAGGAATGGAAGGCAATAAACATTAATTTTCACCTACTGTTCTTCATCCCTAATCCATTTCTTTGCTCAGGGCTTCCAGTTCCCAGAGAAGATGTGATATTTTATTTTGAGCAAAGGGAAGCACCATGGATTCTGGACCAAGAAGGCCTGCGGAGTTACCTTCCAGATGAGTGTGGTGGCAGCAGGGGTATGCGTATTATGGTGACAAGAGGCTTCTGGGAATTTCTGTGAAATAAATGCTCCATATGGGGAGAGAGACCAGCCTAGGAATTCTTTTTCTGCTGTGTCTCGGCAGTAGTTTCCTGAGCTAGTCACTGAATCTTGGTTTCCCATCTATAAAATGAAGGACTTGTATTGTACTACATTACCTTGTAGGTCCCTTCTAGTGATCATCTATGATATTATAATAGTTGTTTGGGATCTAGAAGGAAATTCTGAAAGTGCTTAAAGGGATTAGGTTATCCCAGATGAGTCATTTCTTGGAACTTCTTCAAGTCAACAAACATTTAAGTGCCTGCTCTAGGCCAGGCCTTGACATAAGCAGGAGGAACATAAAGAAATGCAAGGGAAGTCCCCTGCTCTCTTGGAGGTCACAGACTGGTGGAGCAGATGGTATATCAGCAACTATATAAAAACCCGATATGGACCAAATCAATTGGATAAATTTAGTGCCTCAATAATTCACTAATTAATGAGGATAATTATGGCTTAAAAAAGCAGAGTACAATTGGGGAGGAAATAATTAAAATGAAAGAAAATAGCTAGCATTTACACAGCATCTACTGTTTCTCATGCACTGTATAGATATCTCATTTTATCTTCATGAGAATCCTAAGATTTGGGTGCTATTATTGTGCCCATTTTACAGCTAAAGAAACTCAAGCTAACAGAGGTCCTATAACCTGACTAGCAAGTTTCTAAAGTGAGATTAAAACTCCACTCTTCCTGATTCAAGGCCTATTCACATTTTTTTACACTGTACCACAAGCTCTATTCTGATTAATAAGTAATAGATATCTATGAAGAAAGGAAAATGAAAGGGAATGGAAAAACAGAGAGTAGAAATAATTTGTCGAATACTCTAGGCAGAGCATACTTATTCACAGAGTATGAATTCCAGTCCCAGCTGCTGGGGTTTGGCCCAAGTCCCTCAGTCCCACTGAGCTGGTGGCCTGAGTTGTGCATGTAGTAAGAATGAAGGTACTTTCTGTGTTGTCACAGGTTTACTGTGAGGATCCAATGAAATTGTGCATGAAGCTCATTAGAAATGAAACCATCAGGGTCACTAAATGGTACAGTGGGTAGAGCACCAGCTGTGGAGTCATGATGACCTGATTCACATCCATTCTCTGACACTTAATATTTACTAGCTGTGTGACCTTGACAGGTCACTTAATCCCAACTGTTTCCCCCCTTCCTGAAAAAAATAAATGAGTAGATAGATAAAATAAATGAACAAAAAAAGAAATTCAACCAAGTGAGCTAATAGGATTTTAAATGATTGATTCTACCCATTTGAGATTTTTCCCTTTGCCTAAGGAAACAGAAAATTACTGAATTTCTGTTCAGCTGATAGAAGGGAGGGAATATCAATATATGTGTACATGTGTTTAGCATCTATATTTTTTTATTGTTTGTTGTTATTGTTTTTCAGAAATTGAGATCAGAAGTGAAATGAAGGACATTAATGCAGATCTAAGGTTTTCTGTGGTAGAAATTCACAAGCAAAGTGATGGTCCCTGTGACTTCACCTGGAAAGAAATCTGTGCTACACGTGCGAGAATCCGTACTGGAGAAAAGCGTTATGAACATGACCAATGTGGAAATGTTTTTAATAAAGGATTTAGACATCAGAGAACCCACCCTGGAGAGAAACCTTATGAATGTAACCAATGTGGAAAGACTTTTACAGAAAGGAAAGCTCTTATCAGACATCAGAGAACCCACCCTGGAGAGAAACCCTATGAATGTAATCAATGTGGAAAGACTTTCATAAAAAAGGAAGCTCTTATTGGACATCAGAAAATCCATGCTGAAAAGAAAGCTTATAAATGTCACCAATGTGGAAAGGCATTTACTAAAAAGAAATCTCTTACTCTACATCAGAGAATACATACTAGAAAGAAAATTTATGAATCTCATCAGTGTGGCAAGACTTTTGGACAAAAGGAAGATATTACTGTACATCAGAGAATCCACATTGAAGAGAAACCTTCTGAATGTAATCATTGTGGAAAGGCATTTACAAAAAGGGGGTCACTTATTCTACACCAGAAAATCCATGCTAGGGAGAAACTTTTTAAGTGTAACCAGTGTGCACAGACTTTTAGACATAAGGAAGCTCTTACTGTACATCAGAAAATCCACACAGGGGAAAAACCTTATGAATGTACCCAATGTGAAAAGAGTTTTAAAAAAAGGGAATCTCTTACTCTGCATCAGAGAATCCACACTGGAGAGAAACCTTATGAATGTGACCAGTGTGGAAAGACTTTTAGCCATAAGGGAGTTCTTACCGTACATCAGAGAATCCACACTGGAGAGAAGCCTTATCAATGTAAGCATTGTGGAAAGGGTTTTCGACAAAGGGGATCTCTTACGGTACATCAGAGAATCCATACTGGAGAGAAACCTTATGAATGTAACCAATGTGGAAAAGCTTTTACAGAAAGGGGAGCTCTTACTGTACATCAGAGAATTCACACTGGAGAGAAACCTTATGAATGTAACCAGTGTGGAAAGGCTTTTACAAAAAGGGAATCTCTTACTGGCCATCAAAGAATCCACACTGGTGAGAAACCTTATGAATGTAACCAATGTGGAAAGAGTTTTAAAAAAAGGGAATCTCTTACTTTACATCAGAGAATCCACAGTGGAGAGAAACCTTATGAATGTAGCCAATGTGGAAAGACTTTTAGACATAAGGAAGCTCTTACTGTACATCAGAGAATCCACACTGGAGAGAAACCTTATGAATGTAACCATTGTAAAAAGACTTTTAGATATAAGGGAGATCTTACTGTACATCAGAGAATCCACACTGGTGAAAAACCTTATGAATGTATCCAATGTGGAAAGGCTTTTACAAAAAGGGAATCTCTTACTGGACATCAGAGAATTCACACTGGTGAGAAACCTTTTGAATGTAATCAATGTGGAAAGGCTTTTACAGAAAGGGGAGCCCTTACAGTCCATCAGAGAATCCACACTGGGGAGAAACCTTACGAATGCAACCAATGTGGAAAGGCTTTTACAAAAAGAGAATCTCTTACTGTACATCAAAGAATCCACACTGGGGAGAAACCTTACGAATGTAAAGAATGTGGAAAGGCTTTTACGAAAAGGGAATCTCTTACTGTACATCAGCGAATCCACACTGGGGAGAAACCTTATGAGTGTAAACAGTGTGGAAAGGCTTTTACAAAAAGGGAATCTCTTACTGTACATCAAAGAATTCACACTGGAGAGACTCCTTATGAATGTAAACATTGTGGAAAGGCTTTTAGACATAAGGGAGCTCTTACTGTACATCAGAGAAACCACTCTGGATAGAAACCTGATGAATGTAACTTATGTAAAAAAGGCTTTTACACAAAGAGACTCTTACTGGACATTAGAGAATTCACATGGTAGAAACCTTATGTATGTAACCATACATACATAATGTATGTGGAAAGAGGTTTAGACAAAAGGGAAGTCTTTCTTTACATCAGAGCATCTATACTGGAGAGAAACTTTATGAATGTCATCAGTGTGGAAAGGGTTCTATTTAAAACTCATTGGTTTTTGCCAGATCTGTGAGGAAATGAAAAGGCATTAAAATAAGGAGGAAACTGGATTCGGTAGAGATCATTGGGAGAAGATGGGATGTTGCAGATGCTTTTCATAATTAGCTCTCTCTCACCATAACCAAAAAGGGAGGATGAGGAAGGGAAAATAAAAGATAACTAGGGATAATAAATAGCTTTAGAGGCATATTGGATCCTTCTTTCCCACCTGATCACTTACTTGACAGACAGTATGGTGGAATGGAAAGATCACTAGGTTAGGACTCAAAGCACAAGGGTTGAAATTCTGGGTTCTGTACCTCTGTGGCCTTGGGGAAGTAATTTAACTTCATAGGTCTCAGTGCATTTAGATTAGGGTTAGGGTCTCTTCCAGTTCTGATTCCTTGAGAAGCCAAAGAGGAACTTGAAGATGAACCCTACTCATTGCCACTTCTTGCTGGATTCTAAACTTCAGAATAGGCCTAAATAACTCAGAGATTTCACTAAACCTGGGCATGATTGGCAGTTTGGAGAGGCAGCAAGATAGGAGAAATTCTAAATCTAGATCTTGTTGAGTCAGGAAACTTGCAAATCATTCCTAAATATACAGCTTCTTCTATGAAAGTAGTGAAATAGGTTTCTTGTCATTGTTTTAGGCAGAAAATGTTTTATTAAGATGCTTTTATAAATGATTCCCACTCTGAGGTTTCAGTTTTCATCCATCAAATTGGCAGAGATGGACATAGCATTGGGGGCTATAGAAATAGAGGTAGAGCAATGCAATGTGTATGTAGCTATGAATTGGTCCAACTCTTCTGAAAAGTCATTTGGTATTAGGATTCTTTAATGATTTAATGATTAGGATCATTAAAAGGTGATCAAATGTCCATATTTTGTGGCACCAAGACCCCACAGCAAGGAATCAACTCTAAGGAAGTGAGGGGAAATAAGGTTCTAGCTACACTTAAATATTTATTATAGTGTTTTGGTTTGCATGTTTTTTGGAAAGTAGGGAAGGAAGGGGTGGTGAAAAACAGTATAGATGCAAAAGAGAAAATAGATACTCTTCAGTTAGAGAATATCAAATCAAATTATGGTACATTAACTTATTGGAATATCATGCTATAAGAAACATTGGATAGGAAGAAATCCGAATGGCATGAGGATATGTAAATGAATGGAGATAGATTGATGTGAAGAAAACTATATATACACTATGATTCCCATAAATACTCAGTCTAATCAATGGTCTCTTCAGTTTGAAATTCCTTCCAGCAATGTAGAAGCCTATTTGTCAATCCAATCTCTGTGACTCTTACCTGTGTCTCACATAAGTTCACCACAAAGGATCCATCCCACATGAAGGAATAATTTCCTTCTTTCTCTTACCATCTCAAGAACAAGCCAGTGTTGTGGCTGTCCACCTATAAGCGCTGTCCCTCACTTTGAAGCTAGCTCATCTCTCCTGTCCTACAATCTTTCAATGAGAAGTATGAGCAATGCAAATTATCCCAGCAGAAGAACTTCAGAAAATACATTGATCAGCAGACCTCTGATTCCCTGGGCAAATGAAAGGGGGCAGCTGCCAGAAGTGACGCCAAACTAAACTATAAATTAGCTTGTAAAATATTTTAATTTTGAAATGTGTTTGTGCTAGCAATAGGAAAACCACTATTCTGGGACCCTACACTCTGTCAGTTGTTGAAAAGCTTATGCATTGGGCAGAAATGGGGGAGGGGGGCATCAACAGTTGTCTTGACTTATATCTTCTCCCTGACTCAGACACTGCAGAAGAAAGAGTGAGGCTGATGGCTTTGAACAGTCCTGTCTTACATCCAATTCACTTGCAAGTCAAGATTATCATTCACTGATGGCATCAGTCCTCTTCAAGAACTAAGGACCAACAACAATAATCTCTGGGTGCAGCAGCTCAGGAATTCAAGTTTAGTTTTTCTATCAATCACTTTTAATTGAAGACAGATTTAAGTGTCATGCTTTCATAAAACACTCCTATTCAAAAGGAATTGTCCTCTCAACACCATCTGTGAATCACCTCATGACAAGGAAATTTATTATCTTCTCTATGTTTAATTATCCTGATTCAATTGGAGAACAGCTGTTTTTATCCAAATCAGCCAAGATGATGCCGTTCTTGGAAATATTGTCTCTGAGTATTTTGGAAGCAATTAGAGGAAATTTGTTGTCTGTCAGTTATTTCTGCAAGATCCAGATGGAAAGAATCAACATTTTCACAATGAAAAGAGAGGCAGTTACCAGCTCACATTTCAGACTTTGAACCAATCATGTGGTCCCTGCCTCCATGATGCTGTTAATCCTTTAGCCAATTAAATAGTTTTCTCCACCTACCAACTCCTGTTTTGTGTTCTGTCCTTAAAATGGGGAACAGGGCTACCTTTCATCTTCTGGATCTTTAGCTCCATGTGGGAGCCATTGGTCCTCTTTACTCTTAAATTTGTGTGTACCTGATAAGCTGCTAAAGCTCAGAGATTTGTGCCTCCCTTGATTTGATTTTACTCCTGGCAATTAAGCCTGGTGTTCTTTAGACTTCTTGTGCAATCTGTCCTAGAGGAAGGCTCAAGCTTACAGAATATATGCATGGAAGCCATTGTCATCCAATTAAACTTAATTATCTTCAAGCCATCACACCAGTTGTGTCTTTCTAGCTCAGCCATTTCTTGTAGATGGCTAGCAACAAGTAGATCTCCTAAATGCTAATGCAGAGGTTAATATACTCTGTGCAGCTATGGATTGAGGTGCAGCAGGCTCACCACTCTTCCACAATCAGGGTTGAGAATAGGGTGTGTTGAACTATTAGATCAAACAAGTGCAGCTAGCACCAAGATGCAATAAATCTGGAAGTTACCTATATGGACATGTAAGCATCAGGAAAACATTTTTGACAGACATAAATTACAACTTTAGTAATGAATGCACATTACAGGAACAAGGCAGCCCAAACTAGACAATATGTGATTATGTTGCGGAACATAGATTGTTACAACTAGTTACTGTTTAATATTAATGTCCAGCTACAATGTAACAATGGATATACATTATGTAACTTATAAACAGCTGGTGTTATTACAACACTAGCATAAAGAGTATATAAACCCTGGCTCTCGGGTCAATAAATGAACTTCAAAATTTAATAATCAAAGTCTCTACCTCTCTAGCACCATGCCTTCTCAACAAAGCCCTTGAGCTGGTCTCAATTTCTGTGATGACAAAGATACTAGAGTGGTTTGCAATTTACTTTTTTTTTAAATTAAAGTTTTATTTACAAAACATGCCTGCGTAATTTTTCAACATTGACCCTTTCAAAACTTTGTTCCAAATTTTTCCCTTCTTCCCCTTATCCCCTCCCCTAGATGGCAGGTAGTCCAATACATGTTAACTATGTTAAAATATATAAGTCCAATATATGTATACACATTTATACAATTATCTTGCTGCACAAGAAAAATTGGATCTAAACAGAAAAAACCTGAGAAGGAAAACAAAATGCAAGCAAATATCAACAGGAAGCATGAAAATGCTGTGCTGTAGTCCATACCCAGTTCCCACACGCCTCTCTCTGGATGTATATGACTTTCTTCATCTCTGAACAATTGGAACTGGTTTGAATCATCTCATTTTTAAAAAGAACCATGGCTATCACAATTCATAGTATAGTCTTGTTGCCCTGTATAATGATCTCATTCAGCTCGTTTCACTTAGCATCAGTTCCTGTAAGTCTCTCCAGACCTTTCTGAAATCATCCTGCTGATGGTTTCTTACAGAACAATAATATTCCATAACATTCATATACCATAACTTATTCAGCCATTCCCCAATTGATGAGCATTTTTTTATTCAGTTTCCAGTTTCTAGCCACTACTAAAAGGGCTGCCACAAACATTCTTGTACATGTGGGTCCTTTTCCCTCCTTTAAAATCTCTTTGGGACATAAGCCCAGTAGAAACACTGCTGGGTCAAAGAGTATGCACAGTTTGATAACTTTTTGAGCATAGTTCCAGATTGCTCTCCAGAATGGCTGGATTGTTCACAGTTCCACCAACAATGTATCAGTCTCCCAGTTTTCCCTCATCCCCTCCAACATTCATCATTATCTTTTCCTGTCATCTTAAGCCAATCTGACAGGTGTGTAGTGGTATCTCAGAGTTGTCTTAATTTGCATTTCTCTGATCAATAGTGATTTAAAGCACCTTTTCATATAACTAGAAATGGTTTCAATTTCTTCATCTGAAAATTGTCTGTTCATATCCCTAGACCATTTATATGTTGAAGAGTGGCTTGAATTCTTATAAATATGAGACAATTCTCTATATATTTTAAAAGGCGAAAGTTTTATGCGATCTGAAGAGAAACCAGAGTATAATTCTCTATATATTTTAGAAGTGAGGTCTTTATCAGAACCATTAAATGTAAAAATGTTTCCCAGTTTATTGCTTCCCTGCTAATCTTGTCTGCATTAATTTTGTTTGTACAAAAAATTTTTAACTTAATATAATCAAAATTATCTATTTTGTGATCAATAATGATTTCGAGGTCTTTGGTTACAAATTCCTTCCTCCACAGATCTGAGAGTTAAACTATCCTATGTTCTTCTAATTTGTTTATATCATTCTTTATGTCTAGATCATGAACTCATTTTGATCTTATCTTGGTATATGGCATTAGGTGTGGGTAAGTGCCTAGTTTCTGCCATGCTAGTTTCCAATTTTCCTAGCAGTTGTTGTCAAATAGTGAGTCCTTATCCCAAAAGCTGGGATTTGTGGGATATGGTCAAAGTGGGTACAAGGGTCAATTTTATATCTCTAGATGCTTATTTGCATAAAATAGAGAAAAAGAAGATTAACGAATTGGCCTTACGATTGAAAAAAAAACTAGAAAAAGAACAAATTAAAAACCCTCAATTAAATACCAAATTGGAAATTCTAAAAATAAAAGGGGAAACTAATAAAAATGAAAATAAGAAAACTATTGAATTAATAATAGAAAAATTGGATCTAAACAGAAAAAACCTGAGAAGGAAAACAAAATGCAAGCAAATATCAACAGAAAGCATGAAAATGCTGTGTTGTAGTCCATACCCAGTTCCCACACGCCTCGCTCTGGATGTATATGACTTTCTTCATCTCTGAACAATTGGAACTGGTTTGAATCATCTCATTTTTAAAAAGAACCATGGCTATCACAATTCTTGATAAAGATATAAATAAATATAACTGAGTTGGTTTTATGAAAAAACCAACAAAATAGATAAACCTTTAGTTAATTTGATTAGAAAAAGGAAAGAGGAAAATCAAATTGTTAGTCTCAAACATGATAATGGAGAACTTTCCTCCAATGAAGAGGAAATTAGAGTAATGATTAGGAGTTTCTTTGCCCAACTTTATGCCAATAAATTTCATAATCTGAATGAAATGGAGGAATATCTACAAAAATATAGATTGCCCAGGTTAACAGAAGAGGAAATAAAGTATTTAAATAGCCCCATTTTAGAAAAAGAAATAGAACAAGGTATTAATCAACTCCCTAAGAAAAAATCTCCAGGGCCAGATTCATTTACATGTGAATTCTACCAAACATTCAAAGAACAATTAATTCCACTACTATATAAACTATTTGAAAAAATAGGGGAAGAAGGTGTACTACCAAATTCCTTCTATTATACCGATATGATGCTGATACCTAAACCAGGTAGGGAGAAAACTGAGAAAGAAAACTATAGACCAATTTCCCTAATGAATATTGATGCAAAAATTTTAAATAAGATATTAGCAATGAGATTACAGAAAATCATCCACAGAATAGTACACTATGACCAAGTAGGATTTATACCAAGAATGTAGGGCTGGTTCAATATTAGGAAAACTATCAGCATAATCAATTATATTAATAACTAAACTAACAAAAACCATATGATTATTTCAATAGATGCAGGAAAAGCTTTTGACAAAATCCAACACCCAATCCTATTAAAAACACTTAGAGAGTATAGGAATAAATGGGCTTTTCCTTAAAATGATTAGTAGCATCTACTTAAAACCATCAGCAAGCATCCTATGTAATGGAGACAAATTAGAACCATTCCCAATAAGATCAGGAGTGAAACAAGGCTGCCCACTGTCACCATTACAATATAATATTTTATTAGAAATGTTACCTTTGGCAGTAAGAGAAGAAAAAGAGATTAAAGGAATTAGAGTAGGTAATGAGGAAACCAAATTATCACTCTTTGCAGATGGCATGATGGTATACTTAGAGAACCCTAGAGACTCAACTAAAAAATTACTAGAAACAATCCACAACTTTAGCAAAGTTGCAGGATACAAAATAAATCCACATAAATCAGCAGCATTTTATATATTACCAACAAAGTTCAGCAGCAAGAGATACAAAAAGAAATTCCATTCCAAATAACTGTTGATAGTATAAAATATTTAGGAATCTATCTGCCAAGGAAAAGTCAGGAACTATATGAACTAAACTACAAAACACTTTCCACACAAATAAAGTCAGACCTAGTCAATTGGAAAAACATCAAATGCTCATGGGTAGGCTAAGCGAATATAATAAAAATGACAATACTACCCAAACTAATTTACTTATTTAGTGCTATACCAATCAAACTCCCTAGAAATTATTTTACAGATGTAGAAAAAAATAGTAGCAAAGTTCATCTGGAAGAACAAAAGGTCAAGAATCTCAAGGGAATTAATAGAAAAAAAAAAGGCAGATGAAGGTGGCCTTGCTGTACCAGATCTAAAACTATATTATAAAGCAGCAGTCATCAAAACCATTTGGTACCAGCTGAGAAATAGAGCAGTAGATCAATGGCATAAGATAGGATATCAGGACAATCTAGGTAATAACTTTAACAATTTAGTTTTTGATAAACCCAAAGACCCCAGCTTTTGGGATAAGTACTCAATATTCGGCAAAAACTGCTGGGAAAATTGGAAACTAGTGTGGAAGAAATTAGGGCTTGACCCACACCTAACACCACATACCAAGATAAGATCTAAATGGGTTCAGGATTTAGATACAAAGAGTGATATTGTAAGCAAATTAGAGGAAAGTAGTATAGTTTACCTCTCAGACCTGTGGAGATGGAATAAATTTATGTCCAAAGAAGATCTGGAACTCTTAACTGAACACCAGATAGATAATTTTGATAATATTAAGTTAAAAAGTTTCTGTACAAACAAAACTAATGCAGACAAGATTAGGAGAGAAGCATCAAATCGGGAAATCATCTTTACATTTAATGGTTCTGATAAAGGCCTCATTTCTAAAATATATAGAGAACTGTCTCATATTTATAAGAATTCAAGCCACTCTTCAATAGATAAATGGTCAAGAGATATGAACAGACAATTTTCAGATGATGAAATTAAAACCATTTCTAGTCATATGAAAAGTTGCTCCAAATCACTATTGATCAGAGAAATGCAAATTAAGACAACTCTGAGATACCACTACACACCTGTCAGATTGGCTAAAATGACAGGAAAAGATAACGATGAATGCTGGAGGGGATGTGGGAAAGCTGGGACTCTAATACATTGTTGGTGGAACTGTGAACAGATCCAACCATTCTGGAGAGCAATGTGGAGCTATGCTCAAAAAGTTATCAAACTGTGCATACCCTTTGACCCAGCAGTGTTTCTATTGGGCTTATATCCCAAAGAGATCTTAGAGGAGGGAAAGGGCCCCACATGTGCAAGAATGTTTGTGGCAGCTCTTTTTGTAGTGGTTAGAAACTGTAAACTGAGGGGATGCCCATCAATTGGAGAGTGGCTGAATAAATTATGGTATATGAATATTATGGAATATTATTGTTCTGTAAGAAACGACCAGCAAGATGATTTCAGAGAGGCCTGGAGAGACTTGCACGAACTGATGCTGAGTGAAAGGAACAGAACCAGGAGATCATTATACACGGCAACAACAATATTATATGATGATCAACTCTGATGGACATGGCTCTCTGCAACAAAGAATTGTCTCAAACCAGTTCCAATTGTTCAGTGAAGAAAGCCATATACATCCAGAGAGAGGGATATGAAATGTGGACTACAACATAACATTTTCATGCTCTTTATTGATGTTTGCTTGCAATGTGTTTCCTTTCTCTGATTTTTTTTTTCTTGTAGATAGGATTTTTTTTGCACAACAACTTGTCAAGTATTTTATCATTGTTAACATGTAATGGATTTCCTGCCATGTAGGGAAGGGGTAGGGACTGGGGGTAAAATTTGTAACGGAAAGCTTTGTAAAGATCAATGCTGAGGAACTACCCATATATATGTTATGCAAATAAAAAGCTTCAATAAAAAAAAAAACATTTGTTACTGGCTAAGAAATAGAGTAGTTGATCAGTGGCATAGGATAGAATCACAGGACAAACTAGGCAATAACTATAGCAATTTAGTGCTTGATAAACCCAAAGATTTCAACTTTGGGATAAGTACTCACTATTTGACAAAAACTGCTGGGAAAATTGGAAACTAGTGTGGAAGAAATTAGGGCTTGGCCCACACCTAACACCACATACCAAGATAAGATCTAAATGGGTTGATGATTTGGATATAAAAAGTGATATTATAAGTAAATTAGAGGAACATAGGATAGTTTACCTCTCAGACCTGTGGAGATGGAATAAAGTTATGTCCAAAGAAGAACTGGAACTCTTAATTGAACACTAGATAAATAATTTTGACTATATTAAGTTAAAAAGTTTTTGTACAAACAAAACTAATGCAGACAATATTAGGAGGGAAGCAATAAATTGGGAAATCATCTTTACATTTAAGGGTTCTGATAAAGGCCTCATTTCTAAAATATATAGAGAATTGTCTCATTTATAAGAATTCAAGCCATTCTCCAATCAATAAATGGTCAAAGGATATGAACAGACAATTTTCACATGATGAAATTAAAACTATTTCTAGTCATATGAAAAGGTGCTCCAAATCATTAGTGGTCAGAGAAATCTAAATTAAGACAACTCTGAGAAACCACTACACACCTGTCAAATTGGTGGAGCAATTTGAAACTATGCTCAAAAAGTTATCAAAGTGTGCATACCCTTGGACCCAGCAGTGTTTCTATTAGGCTTAAATACCAAAGAAATCTTAAAGAAAGGAAAGGGCCCTACATGTGCAAGAATGTTTGTGGCAGCCCTTTTTGTAGTGGCTAGAAACTGGAAACTGAAAGGATGCCCATCAATTGGAGAATGGCTGAACAAATTATGGTATATGAATGTTATGGAATGTTATTGTTCTGTGAGAAATGACCAGCAGGATGATTTCAGAGAGGCCTGGAGAGACTTGCATGGACTGATGCTGAGTGAAATCAGCAGAACCAGGAGATCATTATACACGGCAACAATAGTATATGATGACCAATTCTGATGGACATGGCTCTCTTCAACAATGAAATGTTTCAAACCAGTTCCAATTGTTCGGTGAAGAAAGCCATATATACCCAGAGAGGGGGATGTGAAATGTGGACCACAACATAGCATTTTCATGCTCTCTATTGATATTTGCTTGCATTGTGTTTCCTTTCTCTAATTTTTTTTTCTTGTAGATATGATTTTTCTTGCACAACAATGATAAGTATGGAAATATGTATACATATATTTGATTTGTCAAGTATTTTAACATAATTAACATGTAGTGGATTTCCTGCCATCTAGGGGAGGGGTGGGGAGTTGGGGGGAAAAATTTGTAACAGAAAGCTTTGTAAGGATTAATGTTAAAGAATTACCCATATATATGTTTTGCAAATAAAAAGTTTTAATAAAAATTAAAAAAAAAACATGTTAGACCCAGTGGCCAGGGGCTGGCCCACTTGCATTCAGGCTGTGGTGGCTACAGCTTTGTTAGTGAAGAGAACAGGAGAATCACCTTGGAGACTGCCTGGTAGTCAGCGTGCCCCATCAAGTAAGAACTATCCTCAGTCAAAGGCGGGCAGATGGTTAACTAATTTACCAATGTTGAAATATGAAGCCATACTCCTGGAAAAAGATGATTTGGTCTTAACTAAGACCACAATCTGAATCCGGCTGAACTCCCATGGGAGAACATAAGACTAGTGAACATGACTGCCTAAATCTGATAGAATATCAAACTAAGGTGCAGGAAGACCTATAGGAATTGCCATTGTTGGAAGGTATGAACTGGTTTATAGGTGGGTCATCCTGGGCGTTGAAAGGAAAGAGGTTGAATGGGTAAGCTAATGATAGCTCATTAGTCCAGGCTGGAAGTCTTCCCAAAATGTGGTCAGTACAAACCTGTGAATTGTATGCACTAAATCAAGCTCTCAAAGCTGTTGCATAGCAAGGAAGGGTCAATTTATACTGATTCCAAATAGGTTTGGGATGTGGCACATATATTTGGGAAAATATGGGAGGAAAGGGGAATGATTCATAGTAAAGGAAAAGAACTGGCTCACATGAGCCTCCTGATGGAGGTGCTGCAAAATTTAACACTACCCAAAACTATTGTTATTGTACATGTGAAAGGACATCAAGACAGGAACACATTTGAGGCCCAGGATAACCGCATTGCTGATGAAGAGGCAAGGAAAGCTGGGAATAAGGGAGATGTTACCGAAGGAATGATAGTATTAATCCCTGCTTTGCCATCCAATCCACCCTCCCCATCCTTTATTCAGGGAGGAAAATTTAAAAGCCCATGATTTGGGTGCCTGAGAAGATGACATGGGAAGATGGTTTCTTCCAGACTGACCAAAGCAGGTATGAGGCAGATTCTACGTTATCTACACAAGGCAGCCACTGGCATGTCCAAAACCTGTGTGATGCTGTGCTGACTATGTTTGTGACTCCTGGATTATACACATTGGCCCGGCAAGTGGTGGAGGGATGCCTGATCTGTCAAAGGACAAGTAAGGCTGCCTTGCACCATGTGCAGACTGGAGGGAGATCCCCAGGACTGAGACCATTTCAGAGTACACAGGTGGACTTTACCAAGCTACCCACAGTGAGCCACCTCAAATATCTGTTGGTCATAGTGGACCACCTGACTTCATGGATTGAGGCTTTTCCCTTGTCCCGGGCAACTGAACCTGAGGTGGGCAGAATTTTATTGGAAAATATAATGCAGAGGTATGGGATGGGGGAACACATTGATTCAGACCAGGTTACCCATTCAACAGCAAAAGTTCTTCAGAGTCTGATGCAGGCCCTGGAGATCTCTTTCATATTCTTTAGTATCCCCCTCTTCAGGCAAGGTAGAAAGAACGAACCAGGAAATAAGAGGCAATTGACTAAATTGGACAGAGAAACTGGGTTGCCTTGGACCAAATGTCTTCCCCTTGCCTTGCTTAGAATTAAATCCAAACCTCGGAGGGAGATCAGATTGTCACCTTAGGAACTCCTGTACGGACATCCAAATCTCAAAGGAAGAGGACTAAAAGATGTAGACCCTATATGGGACACCAAAGACTTGCTTATTAGAAAATGTTTTACAACTTACTAAGTACTTACATGAACCACAAATAAAAGGACTCATTGCTCAGATCCCACCTTTACGATTTGCTGTACACAAATACCAGCCCAGAGACTGGGTCCTGATCTGAACTTGGGAAGGACCTTTCCAAGTCCTTCTGACCTCGGACACTGCTGTAAGGACCCAGGAACGTGATTGGACTCACCACACTCGAGTAAGAGGACCTGTGGATTCTCTGAAAGAATGGACTGTAGAACCTGACCCTACAGATGAATTGAAATTACATCTGAAAACAAGAACTCGCTAACTTTGGGGACTGATGGCCTGACTGTGCAAATTTCTATTGGACTTCTTGATTTGAGGAATCATTTGGGGATTTTTTTTTAATTTGCTTTGAGACAAAATATTCTCTTGGACTATCTTATTATAGTCTTCTCAGAACCATGGGGCCAAAACCAAAACTGAAATATCGGGGATTGTACATTGTACTCCTATGTTTGATACTGTTTTTCTCATTCACTTTTGCAGCTCCTATCCCCAGCCCTCTATTGGGAAAAGAGAATAGCTTTCAAAGCTTGATACAGACGATCACTGATAATTCCTATATATACCTATGTATATATCTGATATATCCTATATCCTATATCAGAAATTGCTGGATCTGCAGAGGGCCCCAACAGTATGATCAATGGCCCTGGGTAGCTGTGCCACTGAGTCCAGCCTGGCTCTTGAGCAAAAAGTTAGATGTACACAATGGGACTGGATTTTGGTCAGAATAAGAGAAGCATCAGTGGTCATTAACTGAATGTAGGTCCCTAGTAGATATTGTCGAAATCAAACCAGCAAAGGGAAATGGCTAGGAAATAGTAAGTGTGACTGGACATACTCTGCAGAGGTTAAAATAACCCAACTTAATTGCATGCAATATAAGAATAGATGGAATAAGATCCATGTCCAATGTGGGAATGATGCGTCCCTGCCCTAACTTTGGATGGGAGTCAGATTCCCGCCATGTCGTAACGTAAATTGGCCACCAAACTGATGCGAGATTGTTTGACAGTCAGGAAATGAAAATGGTTATCCGTGTAGGCCCTGAAAAGTAATAGTATGTATAAGGTGTGAAGAAAAGGGGATTTTAGCTCAGCCTTGGTATCAATGGGCCTAGAGAGATTCAACCTGGTCTGGCTATTTCTCCTCCTTCTGGAGTACAATAAATAGATCGGAGTCCAACAGTATGGAATGTAGTTTTAAAAAGAAGCAACAATGGGGCAGCTAGTTGGTGCAGTCAGTGAAGTCAGGAGGACCTGAGTTCAAATCTGGTCTCAGACACTTAATACTTCCTAGCTGTGTGACCCTGGGCAAGTCACTTAACCCCAATTGCCTCAGCAAAAAAAAAAAGAAGACGAGGAAGAAGAAGAAAAAGAAGAGGAAGAAGAAAAAGAAGAGGAAGAAGAAGAAGAAGAGGAAGAAGAAGAAGAAGAGGAAGAGGAAGAGGAAGAAGAAGAAGAAGAAGAAGAAGAAGAAGAAGAATCAACAATTATGGAGATGCCAGTATCTAGATACTGCCTGGATTTTATATCAGGGTGGCCTGTTAGGGGACAAAGACATGATCTTTAACAAAATCAGATTTTTTGAGAAAAGCAATCCAGCCCTAAAGGGACAGTATTGAATCTGTGGTCAAACAGCTTACACTTACCTTCCTTTAAATCGGACTGGAGTTTGCTATATTGGATTAATAAGGCCAAAGTTTTTCTTTCTGCCTGACACTGGCGGAAGCCATTTAGGAATTCAGCTCCATGATGATCTGGAAAGAGGGAAAGGAAGCACTGGCACCTCCCTCACCCAAACCGGTGATGCTAACCGATGGCGAGAGGATAGTGCAAGAATATGGACCAGCAATATGGGCCCAGGATGGTAGCTGGGGATACAGGACTCCTATACATACATACATACATACACACACACACACACACACACACACACACACATATATTGCATAGACTCATTCTAGACTCATTTGGCTCCAAGTGGTCCTAGAAATTGTCACCAATCAGACTGCAAAGGCCTTCGATTTGTTGGCTGACCAGGCTAGCCAAACAAGGAAAGCAATCCTATAACATAGGTTGATCTTGGACTATTTATTAGCAGAGGAAGGGGGAATCTAGAAAGTTAAATCTGTCTACCTGTGTGCAAATCGATGATAAACAAACGACTGGTAAAAGACATCACTAGGGCCATTAGGAAGCTTGCCCATGTCCCTATACAGACATGGAATGCCCCATTTAACAGGTCTCCGTGGTCCTGGTTTGGAGGTTATTGGTGGAAACAGGCCTTGTGGCTCACGCTTGTAGCTAGTAGTGGAGTTATATTGGTTCCTGTGTGTCTCCCGTATATAATCAAGGTGATCACAAATATAGTGCAAACTGCCAGTCCCAAAACAATCAGATTAGAGATAAGAACCTAGGAAGGAGTTAGCCTGATGACTATAAAAGGGCAAGGTTGGCAACCAGAGGGAACTGATGAGGGAGAGGAGCACTGTGAAAATATGCCCCGAGGATGTGAGAGAATGGTGACAAATGTCAATGAGAAACCACAGTAGGGTATGGAAGAGGAGGGGTTGTGGGGGGTGGGGGTGGGGGGGCAAGTAATATGGCTTCTCAGAGATTATCTGCTAGCCTCTGTGAAGCCTTAGGTCTCAGTTCTCATTTCCTAGAAATCATGTGACCTTAAAGAATGAAACTTTTTGCTTACTTACCTCAATTCTAGTTGACCCATTATCTAGGGCAAGAGCCAATCAAGACGAACAGCTTTGTATAAGGGGGGTTTGGGGGAGGGGTTGGATAATGCTTGCTTATCACTTCTGTCATTCTGGGTTTCCCTGGAGCGGGGACTGCTGGCTTCTGAGAGCTTCTAATAAGACTTTCTACCTTCCCTTTCAGAGGTCTCCGAGTAGTCAGTTTGGGGTTAGGGTCTTCGTACCCCTCGTACACAGTTTGATGACCAGGGAAATTAAAAGTGAAGGGAGAAAACAGGACGTCCAAGGTGGCTACATGTAAAAACCCAAATGTGGATGGGTCTGTGAGCCGGGAAGAATTACTGAGGGAGCTCCAAGGGGGATTAATAGAAGCAAACTTGAGAGGGGGAGAAGATAGGGGAAAAGGGGCGGGGGCGGGAGGGGGGGTCTGGGAGGGGCGGGGAGCGGGAGAGATCCGTGGGCGGGGGCGAAGCCGGCCGTTCTGGCCGTATGGGGGCGTGGAGGAGAAGATTCCACCCTCCTGGGGGATGGACAGGGCGGGGCTCTGAGGACCAGGAAGACCCGCCCAGAGGGGGTTGGCGGGAAGCCGGAAGTCTTGGAGCTGCGATCTGGCTGCCTGCCCCCGCAGGTAGTCCTCCCTTCCCGGGGAGCTCCGGGCTCTCTCCTTTACCCGGGGAGCTCCGATCGCTTTGACTTCCGGAAGCCAGCACTGTGCTTGCAGCTCCCAGGTAGGTCGGAGCCGCGTTCCCCGCTTTGGCTGGTTCCGCGGGCTGTCCCGGCCACTGAGTCTCCTCCTTCTCTGACCTCGTGGAGAGTGTCCTCCAGGTCTACGGGGAGCACCCCCTTAATTCTTGCCGCTGGATGAGCTCCCCCACTCCCCCTGCCCAGATTTACCCCCCAGACTTCAGACGATTTCAGCCTTCTGACCAGGACCCGGGAGCGGTCTCCCTGACCCCACCTCTTGCTTAGAGGTTCAGATCCTCCTTCCAACCCAGTCCCTTTAAGTATCCCGCCTTCCTACCTCCAGGAGCCCACCTGCGAGCAATGACCAAAGCTCTTCTGCTCCCCCTTACTGCAGCCGTGGCTCTTGGTCCCAGATCCCAGGCCTTCGGCTCCCTGTCTGCGCTTTCCCTTTAGGGACTCCCAGCCCCGGCTCCAGCAGAGCAGCCCCACAGTCCTCCCCAGCTCCCAGGTAGGGACAGGCTTCCCGCTTTCCCAGGCTCAGCTGGCCCCCTTTAGTGGCCCTGACCTCTCTGCTGTGACCTATATTGGTCTGTCCCACCTGCCAGACCCTCCCCTGCTCCCCAGTCATTCCCTGGTAGCTCCAGGGCCAGAGTCTTCCCCATCCTCCACCTTCCCGCCCTCCTACATCAAGCAGTCTAGAAGGACTTGTGTGTGAGTGGGGGAGGGCAGAGAACCAAGTGGAAGGAGAGCTCTGACCAGGAACCATTGAGGCACTGACCGGTCACCTTCTACCTGGGGTCCCAAGCCCTTTGTACTCTGGGGTCTCTAGGAGGATGGGGAGAGGAGGGAGAAGAGCCAGAGAGGGAGGGAATAGTCTACCCCCTTGTGCTCTCTTCATTTCCAATTTTGACCCTCCTTGCTGCCTCCTTCTGTAGGGTAGAGTCTCTCCCCCAAGGGCAGGGCCATCGACTTTGGTGGAAGACCTCACCCTCTGGCCCCTCCTCCCTCTCCAGCTCTGTCTTTGGACAGGCCTGACCCAAGTACCAAAACTGGAGAGAAATTTGAATGATTACATTGTGAGCAGCCCAAAGAGCGGGCAGCCAGACAGCTAGTCTGGGACTAAAGTGGGGAAGGTGGGCTCTTCCACGAAGATTACCTCTGCTTAGGGACTTTCCAGGGGGCTCCAGGCTGTCTAATGGTTACCAGAAAAGCACAGAATTAAAAGCCTAGATTAGGTGTGACCTCTGGTTGCTACATTTGTGGGGCCATTAAGCCTGGGGACAGCAGGACCCTGAGATAAGGACTAGGGAACAGTCGGAAGAACTTTACAAATGGCGTCACTTTGGTTACTTTTCTATGTACAGAGGGAGCCTGGAGCCAGAGGGAATGGGCCCTAGGAGCCGCAGACAAGCTCAGGTGAGTGAAGTTCTGGGCACCAGCACGGCATGCCCTGTTACTACTGAGCCTGGTTTCCTGGTGGTGTTATTTGGGTTACCCCGGTCAGAGCACCAGGCACTGGCAGAGACCATGAGAACAGCAGGGAGTGTGTTGTGGTACTTGGGACAATTTCTTGGAAGTTGTGACCCTGCTATCAACTTCAGCAGGTCCTGTTTTGACCTGGAAGAGTTTCATGGATGGAACTGACCCCAGGCAATGCTTAGTTTGCATGTTCAGCAACAGTCAGACTCTGTTGGGTCATCCCACCAGTAAAAGGAGGTTTACCTGGGTATAGAACATAGAGGGCATTCAGTCAGGACCCTGGAGTTCTTTAGCTTGAGTGGACAAGGCTCCTCTTCCATGGGGGAGCTCAGCAGAGCAGGGGGTGGCAATGGGGCAGCTTGGGAAATCTGTCATATCTGCAGGACCCTAATTTCCCAGGGGTAGATTTTGAGGCCTTCCAGGCAGCCACACTAATTTGTCCCGTCAGAATTGAAGGAAGGCACATGGAGCCTTTGCCTACTTTGTAAGTCTGCTCCTGGGGCAACTTTGTCATGTTATAAATAAACAAAACTGACCTCACAGTGTTACAGGGGAAGGACAGAACTCCAGGAGATGGTGGCCCTTTCATCAAGGCTGATAAGGTCAGTGGGGAATATGCTACCCTTGATAGCCATTAGGTGAGTTGTTAACCTAATTTCAAGACTGCCCATTTATGAAGCACTTACTAAGAGCCAGATATTGAGCTAAGCACCTTACTAATATCTTCCCTGATCCTTACAACAAGCCCTGGCAGGTAGGTGTCCTCATTTTTACTTATGTAGTCACAAAGATCTGGGCAAAAAAAATATTAGTTTGCTTTATTTTTTTTATTCAAAATTTGTTTTGTTTTGTTTTTTTTTAATTTTTTTGCTGAGACAGTTGGGGTTAAGTGACTTGCCCAGGGTCACACAGCCAGGAAATGTTAAGTGTCTGAGGCTAGATTTGAACTCGGGTCCTCCTGACTTCAGGGTTGGTGCTCTATGCACTATACCAACTAGCTCCCCAAATTTTGGTATTTTTCTGCTTTTAATCCACTCAGCTATTGACTTCCATTTTATGGGAGAGTTCATTCCCATTCCCAGTTATGATGACCAACTCTATTTCCCTCCATTTTATTTTCTCCCCTGTATATGTTTTTGTTGTCTTTTTCTATTCTGCCCCTCCTTAATAGTGTTTTATTTTTTAACCCAGTCCACCCACTACCTGTCCTGTTTTCTATCACTCCTTCATTTACCCCCTTCTGGTATTTCTGCTCCCCCTTTTTTCCATCCCCTCTCTCTCATCTTTCTCCTCCTTTTTTATAGGGTAAGATAAATTTCTATACCCAACGGAATGATTACGTTATTCTCTTAGAGCCAAAACTGAGATCAATGCTCAGCCCCCTCCCTTCTTTCCCTCTGTTGTAATAGTCTGTTGTGCCTCTTCATGTGATCTAATTTGTCCCATTACACTTCTCCCTTTCCTCTTCTCCCAATTCAGTAATTTTGTCTCTTGTATGTCTTAGGATACAGACCCAATAGAGACACTGCTGAATCAAAAAGTATGCAGTTTTATAGCCCTTTGGGCATTGTTTCAGATTGCTCTCCAAAATGATTGGATCAGTCCACAAATTCATCAACAATGCATTGGTGTCCCAGTTTTCCCACATCCCCTCCAACATTTATCATCATTTTTTTCCTATCATCTTAGCCAATCTAAGTGTGAAATGGTCCGTCAAAGTTGTTTTAATTTGCATTTCTCCAAAAAATAGTGATTAGAGCATTTTTTCAAATAAACATTTCTGGCTTTAATTTCTTCTTATGAAAATTGTCTGTTTATATCCTTTGACCATTTATTAATTAGGGAATGATTTGTATTCTTTTAAATTTGACAGAGTTCTCTACATATTTTACAAATGAGGGCTTTAGGTGCTCTAAATCACTATTAATCAGAGAAATGCAAATGAAGACAACTCTGAGGTACCACTACACACTTGTCAGATTGGCTAAGATGACAGGAAAAGATAATGATAAATGTTAGAGGGGATGTGGGAAAACTGGGACACTGACACATTGTTAGTGGAACTGTGTACGGATCCAACCATTCTGGAGAGCAATTTGGAACTATGTTCAGAAAGTTATCAAACTGTGCATACTCTTTGACCAGCAGTGTTTCTATTGGGCCTGTATCCCAAAGAGATCTTAAAGGAAGGAAAAGGACCTACATGTGCAAGCAGCTCTTTTTGTAGTGGCTAGAAATTGGAAATTGAGCAGATGTCCATCAGTTGGAAAGTGACTGAATAAATAATGGTGTCTGAATGTCATGGAATATTATTCTGTAAGAAACAACCAGCAGGATGATTTCAGAGAGGAGACCTGGAGAGACTTACATGAATTGATGCTGAGGGAAGTGAGCAGAACCAGGAGATAACATTGTACCTGGCAACAAGACTGTATGATGATCAATTCTGATGGACGTTCCAATTATTCAGTGCTGAAGAAAACCATACACACCCAGGGAAAGGCCTGTGGGAATTGAGTTTGAACCACAACATAGCATTTTCACGCTTTCTGTTGTTGTTTGCTTGCATTTTGTTTTCTCAGATTTTTTTTTCTTTTTCCTTCTTGTGCAGCAAGATAACTGTATAAATATGTATACATATATTGGATTTGTCATATACTGGACTTCCTATCATCTAGGGGAAGGGGTAGGGCGAAGGAGGGAAAAATTTGGAACAGAAAGTTTTGCAAGGGTCAATGTTGAAAAATTACCCATGCAGATGTTTTGTGAATAAAGTTTTAATTAAAAAAAAAAAAAGGAGGGCTTTATCAGACACCGTCACTGTAAAAAAAAAAAAAAAAAAAAAATGCCACTTTCTGTTTCCCTTCTAATCTTGGCTGCGTTGCCTTTGTGCAAAATTTTTTAATTCAGCATCATCAAAATTATTCATTTTGCATTTCATAATGTTCTCTAATTCTTTGGCCATAAATTCCTCTCTTCTCCAAAGATCTAAGAGGCAAACTCTCCCTTGTTCTCCTAATTTGCTTATAGTATCACTCTTTTCGTCTACCCATTTTGACCTCTTCATAATAGAGTGTGAGATGTTGATCAATGTCTACTTTCTGCCATAGTGTTTTCCAGTTTTCTGCACAATTTATGTCAAAGAGTGAAGCTGGAATCTTTGGGTTTATCAAACTTTACTGTAATCATTAATTATTGTGCCGTGAATCTAACCTCTTCCACTGATCTGCCATTCTATTTCTTAGCCAGTACCATATAATTTTGATGAGCATGGCTTTATAATAGTTTTAGGTCTGGTACTGCCAGGACACTGTCCTTTGTACTTTTTTTCCCCATTAATTCCCTTGATAATCTTGGTCTTTTGTTCTTCCAGATGAATTTTGCTATTAATTTTTCTAGCTCTGGAAAGTAATTTCTTGGTAATTTGATTAGTATGGCATTATATAAGTAGGTTAATTTGAATAAAATTGTCATTTTTATTATATTTGGCCTACTCACGAGCAATTGATGTTCTTCCAGTTGTTTAGATCTAACTTTATTTGAAAAGTTTTTTGTAATTGTGTTCATATAGTTCCTGGTTTTGTCTTGGCAGGTAGACTCCTAAATATTTTATATTATTTCCAGTTATTTTAAATGGGATTTCTCTTTCTATTTCTTGCTGCTGGGTTTTGTTGGTAACATAGAATTGCTGATGATTTGTGTGATTTTATTTTATATCCTGCAACTTTGCTAAAATTGTTAATTGTTTCAGGTAATTTTTTACTTGATTCTCTAGGATCTCTAAACATATCATCATATCATAATCTGCAAAGAGTAATAGTTTTGTTTCCTCATTACCTACTCCAGTTCCTTCATTTTCTTTTTCTTTTTATTGCTAAAGTGAACGTTTTTCATACAATGTTGAATAACAGCAGTGACAGTGGTTTGTGACTTGTATCATCCCTGATATTTGTGGGAATGCTTCCTGCTTATCCCCGTTACATATCTCATTGCCTTTTTGTATTACTTTTTGCATTAGTTTTTCCTCTCCTTCTCTTACTTGATTTTCACAATCTTTTTTTAAGTTCTTCCATGGCTTGAGACCAGTTTTTTCCCTTGGAGGCTTTGAATGTAGGAGCTTTGACTTTGTTCTTCTGAATGTGTACTTTTTTCTTTCTTGTTACCCTAGTAGCTTTCCATGGTCAGAATCTTTTTCTGTTTGTTCGCTTTCCCAGCCTATGATTTGGCTTTAATTCCTGGTGAAAGGAGGACTCCATTTCCAGGGTGAAAGCTGGACAGTCCAAAGCTTCAGGGCTTTTCCAAGACCCTTCTGGACCTTCTTCACTGCCACCAGATCTGAGTCCAAGCAAAACAGCAGAGTCCTGCCCCTGTGCCAGCTGCAAGCTCCTTCAGACCAGGGTCCACCCTCCCCCCATGGGCTAAGACTTCCAGAAGCTAAGGCTGCCATTGCTGCTGCTGATTTGGGGCTCCTGAAGCAAGCTCTTGGCTTGTTAGGGCTCCCCTCACACCTTTGGGAGCCACACCTTTCTCAGCCTCAGAGATCTGTCATCGGTTCTGGATCCCAGGATGTGCCAGTGCTGCCTGGGCCACACTGATGCTCCAAACTCAACGTACCGAGTCACCTTCAGCTGGAAGATTTTTGGGGTTTTGACTCTCTGAGATTTGTTTAGTCACTGTTTTAAGGTGTTTGGAGGGGTCTCCACCATCTTTGCCCTGCCTTGATTCTTTCACTTGTTTCTGTTCCATTTCTTTTTCCCCTGCAGCACTCTCATTCTACTCATAAACGTGTTTAACTCTTGCTTTCAGGTTTCCAGGAATTCTCACTGAGTTTACGTCTAGACTGTCCTTCCAGAGGCATTGCTCGGAGATATGAGTCACTCTACTGCATTTATATCTGAATATATATTGAATATTCTTCCCACTTTTAGGTTGTCCTAATTGAATTTATGAAACTCTTTGGATCCCTATATATTGTCTACACATTTTGCTTATTTGGAATGGGATTTCTCTTTTAATTAGTCTTTCTCCTAACCTAACTCTACATTTGCTATAACTATGTAGAAATGGGTCTATCCCTGGTATAAATCCCTCTTGATCATACCAAATGATGTCTTGGATGATTACCTGTAGTTGTTTGGGGTTAATGTTTAGTCATGGCATTAGCTTGTCATTTATTTTCTATCTTTCAATATTCCTTGGTTTTAGTATTAGGTCTATATTTGTCAGATAAAATAAGTAAGACATTTCTTATTTGGGGAATTAGTGGACTGCTCTTAATAAATTTGAACTTTTCTGTCTTCTGACAGTATATTTCATACTTTTGAAGGTATTCCTCTATTTCTTGTATGTTCTCGGTTTCATTAGCTTAAAACTGCATAATATGTTCCTTTTATCCTCTTTATTTCTTCTAGTTTTGTTGTGATTTTAGCTTTACCATTTGCTATTTGGCTAGATTTTTCTGCTCTCTTCCTTTTAATAAGATTTTCCCCCACTTTATTAGTCATTTCAGAAAAGCCATTTTCCTTTTTATTTCTCATTTTTATTTTTTTTCCCCATTGAACTCTTTCTACTAATTTTAATATATTCTTTTAATATATTATCTTTGGTGATTATTTTAGGTGTGTTTAATTTTTTTCAGTTTTAAAATTTTAATAATCTTCTGTTTCTGTATTCTTAATGTATGATCATAAGTCTGTAGTTTCCCCCTGATGACTGTTTTGCCTGAATCCCAGACATTGAGGCGATTTCGTGTTAAAAGGTGCCATCAATCTTTTACCTCCAGTTTCACCAGACATTTACTCATCTCTCCTTCTCTCGGCTCATTCTACGGCTTCCTTGTTTTTCCTGTTAGTTACTATTGAATTCCTTTCAGTGGGTCCTGTTCAGTACATGTGTCATTTAAAATTTCATCCATTTTTCTTCCCCTTTCCCACAAGGCTTTCTCTCCCTCTCCGCATTGTCCATCTTGGGTTCGAGCTCGGAAGGCTCGGCCATAGTGAGTCCCCATGAACACTTTGGGTGCTTCTCTATCTCGTGTTTCTCCTGAGTGCTTCAATTCTTTGCTCCTAGAGCCCAGCCTGTTCTCTGAGGAGGGCACACCATGCCAGGTGGTCCTGGGCCAGGGTCTCCTTTAAAGTTCTAAAGTTCTTAAGCGAGACCTTGTGCCGCTTTTCCTGACCTCCTTGTGAGCGCCTGCCCTGTGTGAGTTCTCCACAAAATAATCTTTTTGGCAAGTGTCCGTTCTGTACCCGAGCCCTGGGGCCCGCTGGACCAAGCTGAGCCCTCTGCAGTGGAGTGGGGATGCGGGGCAGTTTAGTTTGAGAAGGGACCTCAGGCCATCTTGCCAGGGGATCTTCAGACCCTTCCTGAGACAATTCAAATGGCAGCGATTTCCTTTCCTGGCATGGCGCTGGTAGCCAGGCATACAACAGTGAGGTCAGCACATACTGCACCTTTGGTTGGTTGCCCACCCTTCTTGGGACCTCCCAAACGCTGTGCTGACTCTGGCAGTGCACGGGGTCCTCCCTGGAGAGCACCTGGCAAGGTGAGAGAAGTATCCACAGCAGTCAGAACTCTCCCTTGGCCACCATGGGCAGGCCTATGGGTGGATGGGTGGGTCTATGGGTGGATGGCCACATGTGGACGGGCAGCGCTGCCTGATGGAGACCCGAGTTTTCTTGGCGCTAATTGCTGGACAAGGTTAGCACCAGCAGCAGAGACCTGATTGCGACTGTGTTGCATCTCAGCTTCTGAGGTTTTTCTTTATTGCAAAAATATTGAGATCGATACAAAAAGTCCATCCATTGATACTAAGAGCAATACGCTCGGTTTTCACGGGAGCATCAGACGTAGTGTGAGTGAGAACACTTGTCGCCCGCAGTGAAACAAGGGGTGTTGTTGGGGAAGAAGCCCCAAAGGTGGAGTTGGAACAGCCCCCCGCTGTGGGAAGCATCCTTCAAGAGCTGATTGAAATTCTCTTCCCCTGAAGCACGCTGAAGACGGTTCTGATCCAGCTTCAGCCCTCAGTAGAACACCAGCTAGGTCCCCTCCCCAGCTACATCAACACTCAGTCCTTCTTACCCAACTTTGGAACATTTAAGGACCTTTTTTCTTACAGCACACACACGTACACACACACACACACACACACACACACACACACACACCGAATACTCCCGCGTATGATTGTTGGGAAGGTAACAACCACGTATTTTCAGGATTGAAAGGAGCGAGATCTTTGGTCCCTCACTGACCACTTACTCTGATTAAAGACATTTGCTAAAAGAAAGAGCAGCAGGGACATGCTAACAAAGCATCAGAGGGGTCCCTCAGGCTGGAGACTAAAGGCACGTGACAGGATAAAGCGTCCTCAGCCAAGGTTGCCGTTGACCACCAATCGTGCAGGAAGAAGGGGAGAAGTGGCCCCCTGCCCCACCTCGGACAAAGCTTTGGGGCAGGGAAGGAAGGGGGTGAAAGCACCACCAAGTTCTGGCCACTTGGGGTTGGGCCAGTTTTTGTCCGTGACCTCAGCATAGCCAGAGGGACCCTAGGGGATTGACAGGTACCTCTGCTTCGTTGGCTGCCCACCGTCTCCCACCACTCAGTGTGGTCCAGATCCTCAGACTACCACTTGGGTTTCCTCTTCATATTCTCATGAGGAGTCCCAGCTTCTCAGAAAACAGGAGACATCATTTCTTTGGCTTTGTTCTCAGTTAAGTGATCACATAAACCTTTTTTTCCCCAGAATACGCTACTTGCCAGCTTCTCACAAACTCTTTGCAGAATTTTCTGGAGAATATATCACTTATAGCAGTTCTGCTGAGGAGGAAATTCCCCATTATCCTCTTGTTCTCCTCCAGATCTATCTACCTCACAGGAAAAAAAACAAAAAACCCAGCTTTCTTCCTGATTCTGCAGGAGACACCTTCCGTGATAGGATGGTTCTCAGCTTTCTTCCACCTGATTTTATAAAATGGTTCTCTCAAAATTCAGCCGGGCTCTTACTGATGACCGTGGTTTCAGGAGCTGACAGACATTCACAAAGGGTACGACCAGCTCTGTGCTTCAGCTGAGGAGAGTTGAACACTTGAATTCGGAAGTGTCTTTCAGCTCTACATCTCATGACTTTTGGTGCTTTAGGACTTGGTGACATTCAGGGACGTGGCTGTGGACTTTACCCAGGAGGAGTGGGACCTCTTGGACCCTCCTCAGAAGAAGCTGTACAAGGAGGTCATGCTGGAGAATGCCCGGAACCTGCGCTCCCTGGGTAAGGACATTTCCCTGGGTAACTCACTGCAACCAAAGGGCATAGCTTGATTTCCTGGGGTGCCATGGAGGGTTTAGCAATGGCCCGAAAGGGAAAAGTGCTGGGCTCTTGTGTCCAAGAAAGCGGGTCATCCTGCAAGCTAATGTTCCTGCAGAGTGTCTTTGCATTGTATGATAGGAAGGTGCAGGCTTCCTCTGTTGCTCCTGTAGCTGTCTCTTAGCAAATCCAGGTAACTTCAGGTGAAATACTAAATGAGTGGGGAAGGGTCTCAGACGTGGGACCAATCTGAGAAGATACCTCATTGACCCTCTAACCTGGGCATGAATTTGATCTGCCAAAGCTCTGCATACAGCTCGAACAGCTTTTCCTCTTTGGGCTGTGTCTAGTATTTGGAATATTCTCTGTGGCCCAAAGCACCTAGCGTCCCTGCTGTTGGTCCTGGATCTTTTTTGCTATTGCCCTCGAGTTCCAGCACGGCAGTGGGAAAGAAATGGAAGGGCATGAACCTCTATTTTTCCCTCCTATTTGTCGGGTGTGCATTTCATAACAGTACAATCAAAAAAGATAACTGCACACAAAAGTGTAAATCTAAAAGAAACAAAGAACTTGACTTTCAAATAGAGAACAAAATAATCAAGGAAATTGCTTTGCTTTCCTTTGTACCAACCTTAGAGATGGCTACCATTATATAGAAATATTTTGTATGTATAAGCACGTATGTATGCTATACGATTGCTATTTATCAGTTCTTTCTCTGAATGAGGAAACGGGTAAACTGAGTTTTAAGTACTTACCAAGGGCGCACAGCTCTTAATTGAAGCTTGATTTAACCTCAGGCACTCGACTCTGCCCAGGTCTCTCTCCATTCGCTGCCAGCTCCTCTAACTTCTAGTAATGGGTACTCTGGGAGATGTCTGGCCTTCTTTGTATCCCAACCTAGGGTCTGTTGCTCAGGTTCCAGGCTGCTGTGGCTCAAGAACCCCTTTTACCCAATTGTGGGGCTAAAGTTTCTGCCAGAATGTTGCCTCATGGGATTGGGGATAGAGGGCTCAGAGGGTTTGGCTCCTTCTCAGGACAAGTTTTACAACAGGATCATGTGGCTCATACTATTTTAGTTAAATAAGCACTAATGAGTGAGTATAGACTCCTGTGTGTGAATGTAATGGGGCTCATAATGGAACAGCTAACCCTATTCCCCAAAGAGAACTAAGTTTCAAACTTCTCTCCTTCATCCCTCCCTGATTTCCATGCCCAGGGCTGCCAGTTCCCAGAGATGTGATCTCTTATTTTAAGCAAAAGAA
>JAJPUD010003277.1:174352-195001 GCA_023553655.1 Myrmecobius fasciatus | reverse complement strand
GTGTGTGTGTGTGTGTGTGTGTGTGTGTGTGTGTGTGTGTGTGTGTGGCCTAGGAACTTATTCAAACCGACAAACACACAGACTTGTGGGGGCCCTATCAATGAAAGCCATAATGAGAACAAGGAGGTCCTAACAAGGACACAGTGGCCAGTAGCACAGGCATTGCACACAGGTTCTAGAACCAGGCTCAGTTCTAAACAATAAATCAAAACTTTATTCAAAAGTGCATTAATGTATGCAATGGTGCTCTATAACTGCTCCCTTGGCTTGATTTCTGTCATCACTATGGGACTATTTGTGGGAATCCACTGAATCAACTGGGGGCATGTTCGACTGTGCCCTTAGGGAAGTAACCTATTTAATTATTAAAGTACTTTTATAACTGTCATAGAGCTCCTGGCCTCTTTGTTCAGTATCAATATGCTCCTTTGGGGGAGGGGTGTCCCTTGCTTTGGGGAGAGGTTCCAGATTCCCTTGGGAGAGGAATTTTGGACCATACTTGGCACAATCAGCAGAATACCAGAGACATAGGGAGCAAGGGCAAAGCTGGAGGGAATTTCAGGATGGCTGAGACCTCAATGTGGAATGGGGTGATCCCTGTGTTGGACTACAGGAGCACTGTAGGAGTATGGAGATGCCCAGAAAATGCCAAGAGACTTCCATCAGGTTGAGCAAAGGGGGAAAGGGGGTGATTACTAATGTACGATGGTCATTGCTTAGGTGAAGCCCTTCTGTAATAAAAGTTATACAACCTTTTGGGGGGAAAGGGGAGAAACAAGAAAAAAGGGTAATTTGAATTTGGAAAGAACCAAAAGGTTAAGGAGTCTTACAAATTAAAGTATTGCTCAAATTTAATTTAATTTTTGAATTGGTATGCATGTGCATATTGACTGTAAATTATATGAGACCTATCTGTTTTTGAAAGGGATTTGTTTATTTATTTGTTTGCTGAGGCAATTGGGATTAAGTAACTTGCCCAAGGTCACACAGCTAGGAAGTGTTAAGTGTCTGAGACCAGATTTGAACTCGGCTCCTCCTGACTTCAGGGAAGAGATTTATGTTTTATCTGAATTTTAAGAACTGTCTTATGTAAGGGAACAGGAGGAGGACGTCCAAGCCCTCTTGAAAACTTCCAGAGCTGCAATAGCTTGAGGAAAGGGGGGAAATATCCTACCAGTTGGTCCACTACTAAGTAATGAGACTCAGTAAATACCGGATGGATTATGGGAAAGGGGGGAAACTGGTCATTGCTTTGTGTGGAAAGAAATGGATAAAATGGAGCCTTATCTGGAGTATTTCTGCTTATTTAGAGCCATCCACTTGAAAGTATGAGACCGTAGCAGAATTATTAGTCTATTCCCTCAGCCTCTTTCACAGGGTGGAGGAATGGGGGTCAAAGAACAAAGCCTATCGCAACTTTAAGGATAAGCAAGGGCAGCAGGCTCAGTCCCGTCTTCGGGGGTACCTGTTGACTTTTATTATTAATTCAAATTAATTTGTAAACTTGCCAGATTTCTTGAGATCAGATGTGTGAGCAAAGTCATCGGCCCTGAGAAATGAGATAGTTTGGGTTATGGAGTTGCTAAATAAGGAAACTGTTTTGCTGAAGATTTGCAAGTTTATGTGTAATATAGAAATGATTTCTGATTAATCTTTACAATATATTGAGTTTAAACTCGAGAAGAAAAGAAAAATAAGTGAAAGATGTTAAAAGAAATCTCCTAGATACTATGAGCCCTGGTAAACTTCTTTTGTTACTGCAACTTCATGAGAGTAAAAATAACAGTATCTGGCCCTAAAAAGTGATTAGTGAACCTTGCCATTTGTGATAAAATCTCTTGGGATGTAGCTGATGTTTTGAATTTGAATCCAGGTGTGATTGTCTGATAGATCATTAAGTCAGTAATCCACCATTTGAGAGAAATGTTATAAACTACTCAGAGGAATGTGATCCTGAACTGCTACTAGTGGAGATCTGTATCTGGACAAATGCAGAGAAGGCAAGCTTTGTCCTAGCCCCAGGGGGATCCTTTTAGCACAGTTTCCCCTCCAGGTTCCTTTGAACAAAAATGTTTTATATCTAAATAATCCTGAGTTGGACTACAAAAGCAAATGGTTACTGTGGTTGGTTCTCAACTGTGACTCTTACTTGAAGTCAAAGCAAAAAAATGCTTTCTCCTGCCATTTATATGCCATTAGGCTTGAGTCTGAAGGACCAGTTTGATGCTGACCAGTTTTATAGCCAGTCATAGTCATAGTCATAGCCCTGGTTTTCATTTCCATGTATAGATATGGCTATATAGATACACATACATGCATATATAATTAGATCCTTAAAAGTATCAAAATGATGTGAAAATAATGGGGTATTATTTGATCCAGCAATGCTGCTACTGGATATATGAAAGTAAGGGAATAGTATTCTATAAAGAATGATGGATAGAGTGATTTTAGAAAGGCCTAGAAAGATTTACATGAAGTGATGCTGAGTGAAACAAGCAGAACCAGAAGGATATTGTACCCAGCAACAGGAAGATTGTGTCATGATCAACTGTGACAGACTTGATTTTTCTCAGCACTTCAGTGATTCAAGGCAATCCCTTTAGATAGAAAATACCATCTTATATTCAGAAAGAGAAGTATGGAGATTGACTGTAAATCAACACATGCTATGTTCACTTCTTTTTTGTTTCCTCTTGTGGTTTTCTTTTTTTCTGATTTTTCTCTCCCAATATGATTCATAAAGAAATATGTATTTTAAAAGTTAAAATAAAAAATTTTTAAAAAAAGAAAGTTAATATACATGTATAGCTAGAAAAAATAAACCAATTTTTAAAACAAAAATTAAAAAGCTAGGAAAAAACAAAATTAAAAACCCCCAATTAAAAACCAAATTAGAAATTCTGAAAATGAAAGGAGAGACTGAATGTAAATCAACACATGCTATGCTCACGATTTTTTTTCCCCTTCTGTTTTTTGTTTTTTTTTTTTTTTTTCTTTTGTGGCTTTTCTTTTTTGTTCAGATTTTTCTCTCCCGTGATTCATAAGGAAATATATTTAAAAAGATGAATGTATGTGTTGTTTTTTACATGTAACTGGGGAAAATGTTTTTTTTAAAAAAAGAATAATTGGGTATTGATACAACTTTATTCTAATAGTTATTGAAACTAAATCAAATATATCTTCAGTGTGATTTGGAGAATAGAATTTAGAATTTAGTACAATCCTTTTTTTTAGAGGCATGTAACTTATGGAACATTTTTACATCCATGAAAAAGTCAAATTTATCTAAGTTTATTTCTAATAAACATGAGTTCACTTCTTTTTTCTGTTTTTCCCCCTCTTTCATGGTTTTCCCCTTTTGTTCTGATTTTTCTCTCCCAGTGATTCATAAAATAACGTGTATTTTGAAAGATAATTTTAAAAAAGAAAGTTAATATACATGCACAGCCAGAAAAAATAAAACAATTTTAAAAATAAAATAAAAATAAAAAGTTAGAAAAAGAACAAATTAAAAACCTCCAATTAAATACCAAATTAGAAATTATGAAAATAAAAGAAAATTTGAAAGTAAGAAAACTATTGAAATAATAAATAAAACTAAGAGTTGGTTTAATTTATTTTGGGGTTTTTTTGCTGAGGCAGTTAGGGTTAAGTGACTTGCCCAAGGTCACACAGCCAGAAAACATTAAGTGTTTGAAGCCACATTTGAACTCAGATCCTCCTGACTTCAGAGCTGGTGCTCTATTCACTACACCAACTAGTTGCCCCGAGTTGATTTTATTTAAAAAAACAAAATAAATAAACCTTTGATTAATCTGATTAGAAAAAAAGAAAGAAAAAAAAATCAAATTTCCAATGTCAAAAATGAAAAGGGTGAACTTACTAGCAATAAAGAGGAAATGAAAGCAATAAGCAAGAGTAATTTTGCCCAGCTTTATGCCAATAAATTTGACAATCTAAGTAAAATGGATAAATATTTACAAAAATATAGATTGCCCAGATTACCAGAAGAGAAAGTAAAATGCTTAAATCATCCCATTTTAGAAAAAGACATTGAACAAGGCATCAGTGAATTCCCTAACAAAAAAAAAAATCTCCATGGTCAGATGTATTTACAAGTGAATTCTACCAAACATTTAAAAAACAATTAATTCTAATTAATTTCAGTATTTGGAAAAATAGTGGAAGAAGTTCCCCCAAATTCCTTGACACAAATATAAAGCTGATACCTAAACCAAGAAGAGCCAAAACAACAACAACAAAAAATTATGGACCAATTTTCCTAATGAATATTGATGCAAAATCTTAAATAGAACATTAGCAAAGAGATTACAGCAAATTATCACCAGGATAATATATCCTGACCAAGTGCAATTTACACCAGAAATGCAGAACTGGTTCAATATCAAAACTTTTAGCATCATTGACTCTATCAATATGAAAACTAACAAAAATCATGATTATCTCAATAGATGCAGAAAAATCATCTGACAAAATACAACACCCACTCCTAAATAAAACTACTAGGGAGCATAGGAATAAATGGAATTTTTCTCAAAATGGGAAATAACATTTATCTACAATCATCAGTAAACATTATATGTAATGGGGATAATTTAGAAACATTCTCAGTGAGATCAGGGATGCAACAAGATTGCTCATTATCATCACATCATTATTCAACATTTTACTAGAAATGTTAGTCTTTGCAATAAAAAAAAGAAATAGAAATTGAAGGCAAATTGAGTAGGCGATGAGGAAACAAAAGTATCACTATATTGCAAGTGATATGATGGTATATTTAGAAAGTCCTAGAGAATCAACTACAACTCAGGAAACAACAGTTTTACTACAATTTGGGGATAAAAGCCCAGCAATAGGGAATTCAAAGAGAAATTCCATTTAAAATAATTGTAGATAACAAACTATTTGGGATTGTTCCTGCCAAGACAAATCCAGGAACTATATGAACATAATTTCAAAACTTTTCACACTAATGAAGTCAGATCCAAACAATTGGAAGAATATCATTTGCTCAAGAATAGGTTAAGCTAATATAATAAAAATGACAATTCTACCTAAATCAATCTTAATTCAGTATCTCACCAAAGTGCCAAAAAAATTATTTTATAGAGCTAGGAAAAAATAATGCAAAACTTTTTTTCCCTGAGGCAATTCAGGTTAAGTGACTTGCCCAGGGTCACACAGCTAGAAAGTGTTACATGTCTGAGGTTAGATTTGAACTCAGATCCTCCTGATTTCAGGGCTGGTGCTCTATCCACTGTACCACCTAGCTGCCCTGATAATGACAAATTTTATTTGGAAAAACAAAGGTCAAGAATTTCAAGGGAATTAATGGGAAAAAAAATTGCAAATGTACCAGACCTAAAACTGTATGACAAAGCAGCAGTTGTCAAAACCATTTGCTACTGGTTAAGAAATAGAGCCATGGAATAACTTAGGTACACAAGACACAGTAGTAAATGATGATAGTAATCTGTTTGATAAACCCAGAGACTCCAACTTCTGGGATAAGAATTCACTCTTTGACAAAAATTGCTGGGAAAATTGGAAAATAGTATAGTGGGAACTTAGTGTTGACCAATATCTCAAAACTTATACCAAGATGAAGTCAAAATGGGTTAATGATTTAGATACAAAAGGTGATACTATAAGCAAATTAGTAGAGCAAAGGATAGTTTGTCTGTCAGAATTATGGAGAAAGGAGGAATTCATGGCCAAAGAACTCGGCAACATTATTTAATGTAAAACCTACTTTTGGTTATATTTAATTACAAACTTTTTGCACAAATAAAACTAATATTCTCAAGATTAGAAGAGAAGCAAAAAAACTGGGGAAAAATTTTATAGCCAGTATATCTGATAAAGGCCTCATTTCTAATATATATATATATATATATATATATGCATATATATATATATATATAGTCAAATTTATAAGAATATAAGTCATTCCTCAATGAATAAATGGTCAAGCGATAGGAACAGACAATTTTCAGATGAAGGAATTAAAGCCATATATATTCAAATGATAAAAAGATGCTCTAAATCACTATTGATTAGAGAAATACAAATTAAAACAACTCTGATGTACCACTTTATACTTCTCAGATTGGGGAAGATAACAGGAAAATATGATAAATGTTGGAGATGTGGGAAAACTGGAACACTGACACATTTTTGATGCCATTGTGAACCAATCCAACTATCTTGGAGAGCAATTTGGAACTATGCCCAAAGGGCTTTAAACTGTGCATACACTTTTGATTCAGCAGTGTCTCTATTGGACCTGTGTTTCAAAGAGATCATAAAAAAGGGAAAAGGACCCACATGTGCAAAAATGTTTGTAGTAGCTCTTTTTATACTGGCAAGGAATTGAATGGATGCCCATCAATTGGGGAATGACTGAATAAGTTATGGCATATGAATGTAATAGAATATTGTTGTTCTGGAAGAAATTATGAGCAGACTGATTTCAGAAAAGCTTGGTAAGACTTACATGAACTGATGTTGAGTAAAGTGAGCAGAACTAGAAGAACATCGTTCACAGTAACAGCAGCATTGTGCAATGATCAGCTATGATAGACTTAGTTATTCTCAGCTATACAATGATGTAAGACAATTCCAAAATTCTCATGATGGAAAATGTTATCTACATTTAGAGAAAAAACTATGAAGTCTAAATGCAGGTTGAAGCACACTATTTTCACTTTCTGTTTTGTTTTTTTCATTCAAATATTCACAAACCATTTTCCCTTTTGTTCTGATTCTTCTTTCACAGCTTGACCAATAATGAACACGATTGTAGATGTATAACCTAAATCAGGTTGCTTGCCATTTGGGGAAGGGTAGAAAGGAGGAAGGGATAGGAAAAAAATTTTTTTTGAGCTCAAAATTTTACAAAGATGAATGTTGAAAACTACCTTTACATGAAAGGGGAAAAAATTAAATGCTATTAAGTGGGGGGAAAGGAACAACAGCACTAAAAAATTAATTGGAAACTGAGTAGGTCAAAGAGTTAATCACAGAAAAAAAAATTTTCATTAAAGAAAAATACAACAGTGAGAGAACATGACCGAAATTTATGGGATGCACTCTAATATGCTCTTCCATATATCCAAATATGCTTTTGAGTTTATATCCAATGGACTTCTCAAATTCATCATATTCAAAACAAAACCTATTAATTACCTTTTTCCTAAAATCATATCTGAATTGCAAAATTTTCTTACTTTTGTTGAGTGAGTGAAATGGGAAAGTGAGGACTTCTCAGAATAATGACTGTGAGAGACTAGTGTGGTTTTTCATTGGGAATCACTAACTAAAATACTGCAGAAAGAGATTAAGTGTGACTTTTTAGAATATCAAAGGCAAACCAGACTTTGACTGGGAATCCTATTTGCAAGAGGTCTGGTAAATATCTGTGTGTGATAAGTAAGCCGGAAATGCCTTGCTCTGGAGATTGGCAGGTCCTGGGAGCCAGTGGCTCTCTCTCTCTATAAAAGCATGTGTTCAAACCTTCTCCTCCCTGACTTGCCCCAGAGGAGAATGACTGTCCAGAATTTTGCGAGATTCTAATAAACTTCTAATCTTCACTTTGAGAGATCTCTGAGTAATGATTTTGAGCCAGGGGTCATATTTTTATCCCACACATTGAGGGTATCACCACTCCTCCTGTAACCCAAGTTCATAACCCATTTTATTCTTATTTCCTCACTATTTCTCAACTCCCATATCTAATCAACTGCCAGATTTGGTCATTTCTATGACCACTGTGCCTTTTATATTACCCCTTCATTAACACAACTATTCTAATTCAGATTCTTATCACATCTTACTTGGAGTCTAATTGGACTCTCCTCTCCAATCTTTCTATTAACTTGCCACAGTGCGCTGCTCCCTTTCTCCTTCCTCTCTTCCCTCCCCAATCCTCAATTTCAACTCTAGGATCAGATATAAAGTCTTCTCTTTGGCCATTAAAACCCTTCTCCATCTTTCCAGCATTATCCCTTTAATGTAATCTATAGGCCAGTCAAACTGTCCTTATTCTTCCTTACATGTGGCACTCCTCTACTTTCTGCACCTTTGCTCTGTCTATATTTGTCTTGGGGTATTTGGGGGTATCATTTGTGAAATTTGGACACTAACAGTTCTTTCCAAACTTGATAGAATTTTCCTATGAATCTATCGGAAATTTGAATTTGGTGTGTGTGTATGTGTATGTGTATGTGGGGGGGGGTGTTCCCATTATTTCTTTTGCATCTAAGTCTATTTACTTTTCAGAGATCAGGCTCTCTTTCTAATTTTCTGACTATTGGAGTATTTTCTGGTTTTGGAGGTATTCCTTAATTTTTTTTTTTGCATGCTCTAAATTTCTTTAGTATAAAATTGTGCATAATATGCTATGATTAACCTTTCTTGGCAATTTTATTGATTTTATTTTCTGCTCTTTTTAAATTAGGTTAACTAAGGGTTTTATCAACTTTATTAGTCATTTCAAAGACCATATTTTAATTTTTTAATTAAAAAATTTTTTTTAGGTTGCACATGTACATTTATTTTTTTACATTTTTTTTTTTTGTAAAGCTTTTTATTTGCAAAACATCTGCATGGCTAATTTTTCAACATTGACCCTTGCAAAGCTTTCTGTTACAAATTTTTCCCTCCTTCCCCCCACCCCTTCCCTAGATGGCAGGAAGTCTAATATATGTTAATTATGTTAAAATACTTGACAAATCGTATATATGTATACATATTTATACAGTTATCTTGCTTACAAGAAAAATCGGATCTACAAGAAAACAAAACAAAACAAACAAACAAAAAACCTGAGAAGGAAAACAAAAAGCAAGCAAACATCAATAGAGAGTGTGAAAATGCTATGTTGTGGTTCACCCTCAGATCCCACAGGCCTCTCCCTGGATGTACATGGCTTTCTTCATCACTGAACAGTTGGAACTGGTTTGAAACATCTCATTGTTTTTTTTTTTTATTTTAAGCTTTTTATTTGTATAACATATGTATGGGTAGTTCCCCAACCTTGATCTTTACAAAGATTTCCAATACAAATTTTACCCCCAGTCCCCTCCCCTCTCCTAGATGGCAGGAAGTCCACTACATGTTAATAATGTTGAAATGCTTGAGAAGTTATGCAAGAAATATCCTATCTACAAGAAAAAAAAAGAATCAGAGAAAGGCAACACAATGCAAGCAAATATCAATAGAGATCATGAAAATGTTACGTTGTGGTCCATATTTCATGTCCCTCTTTCTGGGTGTATATGGTTTTCTTCAATGAACAACTGGAACTGGTTTGAGACAATTCTTTATTGCAGAGAGCCATGTCCATCAGAATTGATCATCATGTAATACTGTTGTTGCTGTGCATGATGATCTCCTGGTTCTGCTCGTTTCACTCAGCATCAGTTCATGCAAGTCTCTCCAGGCCTCTCTGAAATCGTCCTGCTGGTTGTTTCTTACAGAGCAATAATATTCCATAACATTCATATACCATAATTTATTCAGCCACTCTCCAATTGATGGGCATCCCTTCAGTTTCCAGTTTCTAGCCACTACAAAAAGGGCTGCCACAAACATTCTTGCACATGTGGGTCCCTTTCCCTCCTCTAAGATCTCTTTGGGATATAGGCCCAGTAGAAACACTGCTGGGTCAAAGGGGATGCACAGTTTGACAACTTTTTGAGCATAGCTCCAAATTGCTCTCCAGAATGGTTGGATCCGTTCACAGTTCCACCAACAATGTATTAGTGTCCCAGCCCTCCCACATCCCCTCCAACATTCATCGTTATTTTTTCCTGTCATTTTAGCCAATCTGACAGGTGTGTAGTGGTATCTCAGAGTTGTCTTAATTTGCATTTCCCTGATCAATAGTGATTTGGAGCAACTTTTCATATGACTAGAGATGGTTTTAATTTCATCATCTGAAAAGTGTCTGTTCATATCCCTTGACCATTTATCTATTGAAGAGTGGCTTGAATTCTTATAAATATGAGACAATTCTCTATATATTTTAGAAATGAGGCCTTTATCAGAACCATTAAATGTAAAGATGATTTCCCAATTAGATGCTTCCCTCCTAATCTTGTCTGCATTTGTTTTGTTTGTACAGAAACTTTTTAACTTAATATAGTCAAAATTATCCATCTGGTGTTCAATTAGGAGTTCCAAGTCTTCTTTGGACATAAATTTGTTCCATCTCCACAGGTCTGAGAGATAAACTATATTACGTTCCTCTAACTTGCTTACAAAGTCTCTCTTTATATCTAGATCATGAACCCATTTAGATCTTATCTTGGTATGTGGTGTTAGGTATGGGTCAAGCCCTAATTTCTTCCACACTAGTTTCCAATTTTCCCAGCAGTTTTTGCCAAATAGAGAGTATTTATCCCAAAAGCTGTGGTCTTTGGGTTTATCGAACACTAGATTGTTAAGGTTAATGCCTAGGTTGTCCTGATAACCTATCCTGTGCCACTGATCCACTGCTCTATTTCTTATCCAGTACCAAACGGTTTTGATGACCGCTGCTTTATAATATAGTTTTAGATCTGGTACAGCAAGGCCACCTTCATCTGCCTTTTTTTTCATTAATCCCCTTGAAATCCTTGACCTTTTGTTCTTCCAAATGAACTTTGCTACTATTTTTTCTAGATCTGTAAAATAATTTCTTGGGAGTTTGATTGGTATGGCACTAAATAAGTAGATTAGTTTGGGTAGTATTGTCATTTTTATTATGTTCGCTCTGCCTACCCATGAGCACTTAATATTTTTCCAATTGAGTAGGTCTGATTTTATTTGTGTGGAAAGTGTTTTGTAATTTAGTTCATATAGTTTCTGACTTTTCCTTGGCAGATAGATTCCCAAATATTTTATCCTATCATCTGCTATTTGGAATGGAATTTCTTTTTGTATCTCCTGCTGCTGAACTTTGTTGGTAATATATAAAAATGCTGATGATTTATGTGGATTAATTTTGAATCCTGCAACTTTGCCAAAGTTGTGAATTGGAAACATCTCATTGTTGAAGAGAACCATGACCATTAGAATTGATCATCATATAGTCTTCTTGTTGCCGTGTACAATGATCTCCTGGTTCTGCTCATTTCACTCAGCATCAGTTCATGCAAGTCTCTCCAGGCCTCTCTGAAATCATCTTGTTGGTCGTTTCTTACAAAACAATAATATTCCATCATATTCACATACCATATTTTATTCAGCCATTCTCCATTTGATGGGCATCCACGCAGTTTCCAGTTTCTAGCCACTCCCAAAAGGGCTGCCACAAACATCTTTGCACATGTGGGGCCCTTTCCTTCCTTTAAGATCTCTGGGATATAGGCCCAGTAGAAACACTGCTGGGGCAAAGGGTATGCACAGTTTGATAACTTTTTGAGCATAGTTCCAAATTGCTCTCCAGAATGGTTGGATTCGTTCACAGTTCCACCAATAATGCATACTGATGTTTTAGATAGATGCTATTTAGCATTTTGAGGAAAACTCTATTTATTCCCATGCTCTAATGTTTTTAAATAGGAATGGGTACTGTATTTTCTCAAATCTTATTCTGCATCTATTGAGGTAATTGTATGATTTCTATTAGATTCATTTTTGATATGATTATGCTGATAGTTTGCCTAATATTGAAGCAGTCCTGCATTCCTGGTATAAATCTTTTTTGCTCATATTGTATTATTGTCCTGTTGATAAGCTGATCTAATTTATTTGCTGTTTTATTTTTTTTTGCATCAATATTCATTAAGGAAATTGGTCTATAATTTTCATTCTATTTTAGCTCTTCCTTGTTTAGGTATTAACACCATATTTGTATCATAAAAGAAATTAGGTAGCAAACATTCTTCACCTATTTTTCCAAGTAGTTTACATAGTATTGGAATTAATTATTCTTTAAATATTTGGTAGAACTCACTTGTAAATTCATCTTAGGGAATTCATTGATGACTTGTTTAATTTCTATTTTTAAAATGGGGTTATTTGAGCATTTTATTTTTTCTTCTGTTAATCTGGGCAATTTATATTTCTATAAATATTCATCTATTTCAATTAAGTTGTCCGATTTGTTGGCATACAGTTGGGCAAAATAGGTCCTACTTATTGCTTTAATTTCTTCTTCATTGCTCATAATTTCATCCTTTTAATTTTTGATATTAGTAATTTGCTTTTCTTCTTTTTTCTAATCAAATTAGCCAAAAGTTTGTCTATTTTATTAGTTTTTTCATAAAATCAATTCCTAATTTTATTTATGGTTCAATAGTTTTCTTACTTTCAATTTTGTTGAAAGTAAGAAAAGTATCTCTCCTTAGAGTTTTAAAATATCTAATGTATATTTTATTGGGATTTTTAAAAATTGTTCTTTTTCTAGTTTTTTTTAGTTGTATAACCAATTCATTGATCTCTCCCTATTTTATTCATATAAATATTTAGAGGTACAAAATTTCTTCTACTTTGGTGTATTCCATAAGCTTTGGTATATTGTGTCATCATTGTCATTGTCTTGGATGAATTTATTGTTTCTAAGATGTGTTGTTTGACTGACTCATTCTTTAGGATTACATTGTTCAATTTCCAATTGGTTTTTAGTTGATCTTTCTCTGGCCCTTTATTGAATGTAATTTTTAATTGTATCCTGATCTAAAAAGAATGCATTTGTTTTTTATGCCTTAATGCATGGTCAATTTTTGTGTGTCATGTACCACTGAGAAAAACATATATTCCTTTTGAATCTTCATTCTGTTTTCTCCAGAGGTCCATAATATCCAAGTTTTCAAAGATCCTATTAGCTTTCATAATGTCTTTCTTATTTATTTTGTGGTTGGTTTACCTAATTCTTACAGGGGGGAGGTTAAGGTCTCCCATTAGTGTAGTTTTGCTAAAAGAATCCATTTTTAGTTTTATTTGCCATTTCTGGTTTTTTCTCCAATTTATCTATTTTCCTTTTAATTTTTATATCTTCGCTTTTGTTCTTGTTTTAGGTTTGTTTTCCTAAATTTCTTAAAGGACACATTCATTTTATTAATCTTTTCTTTTTCAATATCTTAAATGTATGATTGTAAAGATATGTTGTCTTGCTGAGGACTGCTATAGCTGAATCACAGAAATTTTGGTATTTTGTTTCATTGTTATTATTTTCTTTTACATAGTTATTATTTCTGTGATTTGTTCTTTGACTCAGGTCATTTTTTTGGATGTCATTAAGCTTCCATTTGGGTTTGTATCTTTTTGTTTGTGGTCCCTGAACCAATTCCCATTCTCATTTCATTATGGAATGAAAGGATGTATCATTACTGCTTTTTTTGCATTTGTTTGTAGTTTCTCTATGCTGGAGTGATTAATTTATATATATATATATATATATATATATGTATATATATATATATATATATATATATATATAAAGCTTTGTATTTACAAAACATATGAGTGATTTTTCTACATTGACCTTTGCAAAAACTTTTTTTTCCCAAGCTTTTTCCCCTCCTTCCCCCCACCCCCACCCCTAGATGACAGGTAATCTAATACATGCTAAATAGGATAAATTATATGACAAATACAATACATGTGTATATATCTATACAGTTATCTTACTGCACAAGAAACATCAGATCTAGAAAGAGAAGAAGATAAAACAACCTAAGAAGGAAAGCAAAATGCATGGAAATATTCACAGAAAGCGTTAAAATGCTGTGTTGTGGTTCACACTCAGTTCCCACAGGCCTCTCTCTGGATGTATATGACTATCTTCATCGCTGAACAACTGGTCTGAATCACATCATTGTTGAAGAGAACCATGTCCATCAAAATTGATCATCATATAGTCTTGTTGCTGTGTATAATGTTCTCCTGGTTCTGCTGATTTCACTCAGCATCAGTCCATGCAAGTCTCTCCAGGCCTCTCTGAAATCGTCCTGCTGGTCGTTTCTTACAGAACAATAATATTCCATAACATTCATATACCATAATTTATTCAGCCATTCTCCAATTGATGGGCATCCTTTCAATTTCCAGTTTCTTGCCACTACAAAAAGGGCTGCCACAAACATTCTTGCACATGTGGGTCCCTTTCCCTCCTCTAAGATCTCTTTGGGATATAGGCCCAGTAGAAACACTGCTGGGTCAAATGGTATGCACAGTTTGATAACTTTTTGAGCATAGTTCCAAATTGCTCTCCAGAATGGTTGGATCCGTTCACAGTTCCACCAACAATGTATCAGTGTCCCAGTTTTCCCACATCCCCTCCAACAGTTATCATTAGAGTGATTAATTTTTTGTAGATAATCTATGTTGCAAAGAAATATCCATATTCCTTTGTAGTCCCATTGAGAAAATGTTATGTCTTTCAACTCTAGTTTCTCCAGAACATCTGCTTATCTCTTCTATTTTCATTTCAATCTTCTCTCTGCTTAGTTAATCACATACAATTTTCCTGCTCTCTTTCCCCTCAACTAGTCCTGTTAACTATTTTTGTTTTAATTTTAATTTTTTTAATTAATTTTAATTTTTATCTATTTTTCTCCCCTTTCTAATAAGGATTTCTCTCCCTCTATTCATTATCCATCTTCTCCTTTTGTTTTACCTAGATTCTCATTCTATCATTCATAGATCCTATGGGCATAAAATGTGTTCAGGAAGGATTTATCATCTAATTGGTGATGGTCAGTTGAAAACACTACAGAAGTGTTTAGCCCATCTTTCTAGGATCATGAAATCATCAGTAATCAAAGTGGCTCCATCAGCATACCATATATCTTTGGCCCATAAATAACCTTCAAAGAATCATAAAGGAACTTTGAATTGTTACTATCATTGTAAAACTGAATTGTACTTGCCTTTATACTAAGCCAAAAATCCTACATTTCTCTAAGCTTTGCTTGTGTCTTCCTTTTGATTGAGTTAAATACTACCTTCTTAGAGATGGATATACTATCCTGCTGGTAACCCCTGTAGAATTTGCTTTTTTTTTTTTCATTTAGCAGCTTCTGAATTTCTCTTCATTTTCATTAAAAAAGGCTTGATGTTGGCAAGTGTTCTGACGCAGATGATCAAATTCAGTACAGTACACCCTATCTAGGAAAACTGTCCATTCCTTTTCAGTGTCACTGTTCCCAACTATATGTTGGCTCAACTTTCCCTCCAATTTAGTGTTCTTCTCTGACATTAGAAGTCATTAAGACAGTAACTCTTCTGGTAATCATCTTGCCTTGGGGCTGCTGCTTTTGTTGAATGCAAATATTGAGCTTGGAGAGGCTAAGTCTATGATCAGTCCAGCATTCTGCATTACACATGGCCTTTGTTACTCTACACCTGTCTGTTTCTTCTCCTTACAATTATATAGTCTACTAAATGACAATGTTTGCTGTAAATGTGCATCCATGAAGTTTTGTTACTTTTAGATTAGCAGAAGACAGTGTTGATGATGGGGTTGTGAGATGCACAAAGCTCCAGCTGTTGCTGTTTTCAACCCTATTTTTCCCAAGGATATTCCCTAGTCTGAGCCTAGTCTACCCTTAAAATTAGCAGGATTATATAAACTTGTCCTCTTTTGGCAAATTGATGATGAGCATCTCCAAGTCTTCATAAAATTTTCCTTTAACTTCATCAAGGTTTGTCATGGTGGGAGGAAAGTCACTGATGATGGTGGCGTGGCATTTTCCTACAAGTGCCAATGGCATTGTCATGAGCCTACCATTCATCCTTTTTGGTAGACATACAAGGTTGCTGACTTGATTCATTCTGGTTGCTAACCCTACACCAACTTCATGATGCTCCCTTCACTGCACTCCCTCCAGAAAACCTTATATTCAGCTCCAACTTTAGTAAGGTGGCCTTCATTTGCCAGCCTTTAATTCTTATTGTTCCAGCTCCTTATCAGATGACCCTAAATGCCCAATTGGAAGTGTATTTTGCCTTAAAGTCTGGTCTACTTGTCAAGGTAAACCCAAAAGGATCAAAGATCTCAATTATAATGGGAGAACTCAGTCTAATACAATTTCAATTTACAACTACAAATTGTAATTGTGTATAGCACCCCAATTTCCCCAAGAGCCATCTGCGGCAAGTTCCTCAAAGAATAAGATCCATTACTTTGGGTTAATCTTGTACTGCAGTTCTAGCTGGGCAGTCTTTCTGCTTAGGAGGAGGAGGATCTCTCTCCCTTCCCTGAGAGGTAGGATCCCCTGCCTTCCCTTGGAGCTGAGATCACTCTGCTTTACCTACATCTGAGATCCCTCTCCCTTCCCTGGGTGATGGGATCCCCCTCCCCTCTCCACAGCTGAGATTTTTGTGCCTTCCCTGAGCTGGGATCCCCTGCCTTCCCTTGGAGCTTCCCTACATCTGCAGCTGAGATCTCTCTGCCTTGCTTTGGAACTGAGAGAGATCTATCTCTCTGCTTTGCCTACAGCTGAGATCTCTCTGCCTTGCCTGCAGCTAAGATCCCTCTGGCTTCAAGAAGCCAGCTCTGTGTATGCAGGTCCCAGGTAGGTCTGAGCCCAAGACACTCAGCTCTCCTCCAGCCCCCTTCCTCCACCCCCTCAATTTCCTGGCTTCAGCTGGCTGTCATTGCCATTGGGTCTTATTCTTCTCACCTGACCTCAGGGAGAGTGTCCTCCAGAAGCACCTGCATTTAGAGTTCTTATCTGGCCACTGAATGAACTTCCACCCCTAAATCTTTTCCAGATGCCCAACCACTTCTCAAACTTCCCCAGATTTACTTCTCAGACTTCCAAATTTGCCCAAAGGAGCCTGGGAGTTCTAATTTCAGCCTTAATCAGGACCCAGGAGTCTTGCCTCCCTGACTCCATCTCTTGGTTACAGATTCAGTTGTCCTGCCTTCAGATCCAGTCCCCTTTAAGGATCCAGGAGTCTTGCCTTGCTGCCCCCATTATCCCCACTGGACACAGTTACCCGCTCTCCCTTACCTGAACCCATGTCTCTTGAGCTGGTTCTCAGATTTGTGGCTCTCTATCTCCAATTTCTCTTTAGGGATTCCAAGACTAACATCTATCAGAAGGTCCCAACAGTCGTCGCCAACTTCTAATCAGACCTCAGGACAAATTCCCTGCTTTCCCAGTCTCGGCTGTCCACCTGGAGCACTTCTGTCACTCCTGTGTCCCTAACCTACCTGTCATGAGCTGTGCTATGTCTTGCCTCCCAGACCCTACCCCTGCTCCCCTTCCCCAAGCCTCCTGTTTCCCTGTCCCCTCTACTTTCAAAGTAGAGGACAGTCTTTGGCTGAATCCCAGACTGAACTTTGTCATCATCTTTGTGAATCTCAGGCTTCCCCTGATCATTCCCTGGTGGCTTCATTCCAGTCTTCCCCATCCTCAATCCTCCTAGATCAAGCAGTCAGTCAGTTATCTAGATAATATGGGGAGAGGGGATGCAGGGAGAGCAGAGAATCTTTTGGAGAAAGAGTTCTGATTAGTTTCATCCCATCTGGGATCCCAAACCCTTGTACCTCTGGGGTCTCTGTAGGAGAGGGCAGAAGAGAAGGAGTAAAAGAAGGGAAGTAGTTTTCCTGTTCAGACCATCTTCAACTCCAAGTCTGATGCTTCCTGCTTCCTCCCTCCCTCTGCAGGTTGGAGTCTCTCCCCTGAGAACAAGACCAGGACCTTTATTACTACTTTGAGGTCTCGCCCTCTGGACATCCTAATAGGCCAGCCTTCTGCATAGGAAGAGAATAGAAAGAAGACCTTTTCCACTCTGGCATCCTTCTTCCCCAGTTCAGTGTGCAGAAGACCAAAGCCTGGCCCAATCAGGGAGTCTGGAACCAGACAGAATGGCCATAGACCCCCAGTCCAGGTGAGTATAGTCTGTCCAAAGCCCTGACCAACGGCAGCCAATGAGATCATTTCTATAGGCATAGAGGACAATCTATGAAGCCGACTAACACAGGCTGTTTCTTTATAAAAAGTTTCAGTAAGATAGTCACAACATTGCCCTGTTTTATTCCGTGTTTTAAACATTCATTGGAACTTGGGCATCTGCAGCACTAACTCCCCTCCTGGTTTTTAACTTTTCCTTCATTAGAATAAGTCACATAAACCTTCTCCCTTCTTCCCTAATCCTCCCATTTATCATTTCTTGGGTCCACTCAGTGGTTATTGAGTTGTTTCTTAATTGCGTTCAACTTTTTTGAATCTTTGTGATCCCATATGGGTTGTTCTTGGCAGAGAGGCTTTGCCATTTCCTTCTCCAGCTCATTTTCCAGATGAGGACACTCAGGACAAAAAGTGGTTTGCTCAAGCTGGGAACTCTAGCTGCATTTAGAAAATGGATGTGTTGTGCCTGGCAGTGTTCAAAACTTCCCTGGATCCGATGAAGAAAAAAACAACATGGCAGCTTGTTCGGTTAGTTGAGGATATCTGAGTCTTTATGATTCCTTATGGAGTTTTCTTGGCAGACACTGGAGGGGTATGACATTTTCTTCTCCAGCTTATTTTACAAATGAGGAAAGTGAGGCAGGCAGGATGATGTGACTTACCCATCATCACACAGCTATTGTCTGAGACAAAATTCAAAGTCAGATCCTCCTGAACTCAAGGCCAGCCCTCCATCCACAGGGCCACTCAGCAGCCCCGACTTGTCAGCAGCTGTGTCCACACATGCTCTGGATGGCATAAAAGGGAGTTAATTCTGAGAGGGAAGGCCCTAATACTTTCAGAAAGTAAAATTTTAGCTGGGACTTGTCCAGAGTCCGAGTTCAGGATTGAGAATTTCCCATCATGGGAGATGACCATTGTAAAGGCACAGAGTCAGGAGATGGAGAGGAAGAAGAGGGAATGAAGGATAGAAAGACTGGAAAGGAGGTTGGGGTTGTTTATATCTACCTATTATGTGCCACCTTATTCAGCTTATACATTTTCTCTCATTTGATCCAGTTGCAAAAATTGTCAGGTGGCAACCTGGATAAGGCAGCGCAAGATACAGCCAAGCAAGTTTGCTGTTGCTATTTGTATCAACTCCAAAGGCAAAATACACCTTTGGGGGGGGGGAGTAAGAATTCATCTGTTCAATAGATGTCATATCTATATTGTCATTTTGATAAGATTTGATTTAAAATTTTTGAAGCAATATTCACTAGTGATATTGGCTTGGAGTTTATTTTCTGTTTTGATTTTTGCCTCATTCATGAATTGATTCTGGTAGGATATTTTGCTCTTTGTTCTTAATTTGATATTTTATATTTTCCCCAACTACATGTCATAATATTTTAAACATTAATTCGTTTAAAATGTTGTGTTCCAAATTCTCTCCCTCCCTCCCTTTCATATCACTAAGAAAGCAAGCAATTTGCTATAGGTTAAATGTCTGCAGTCATGTAAAACATTTCTATGTTAGTCATGCTGTAATAGAAAACAGACAAAAAAAAGAAAAAAAGAAAAAGAAAAAGAAAGTAAACAAAAATATCCTTCAGTAAGCCTTTAGACTCCATCAGTTCTCAGAAGAGAGCATTTTTCATGCTAATTCTTTCAGAATTTTTTTGGATTATTGTATTGCTGAAAATAGTTGTCATTCACAGTTGATCATCATGCAATATTGTTGTTCCTGTGTACACTGTTCTCTTGGTTCTGTTCATCTCACTTTGCATCAGTTCATAAAAGTCCTCCCAGATTTTTCTGAGAGCATCCTGCTCATCATTTTACATAGCACAACAGTATTCCATCATAATTATATACAAGAACTTGTGCAGCCATTTCCCAATTGATGAGCATCCCCTCAGTCTCCACTTCTTTGTCACCACTAAAAGAGTTGCTATAAATATATTTGGACATATAGGTCATTTTCCTTTTTGTTTTTATCTCTTTGGGATACAGATTTACTAGTGGTATTGCTGGGTAAAAGGGTGTACATGGTTTTATAAGCCCTATGGGTATAGTTCCAAATTGCTCTGCAGAATGGTTGAGTCAGTTTACAATTTCAGCAACAGTGTATTAGTATCTCAGTTTTCCCACATCTCCTCCAATATTTGTCATTTTTATTTTCTGTTCTGATAGTCAATCTAACGGAAGTGAGGTAGTACCTCAGAATTGTTTTAATTAGCATTTCTCCAATCAATAGTGATTTAAAATTTTTTTCATATGGTTCTAGAAAACTTCAGATTACTTCATCTGAAAATTGACTTTTCCTGTTTTTTGATCATTTACAATGGGCAAATAGCTCTTATTTTTATAAATTTGACTCATTTATCTATATATTTGAGAGAATATTTTTACACTTATATTTGCTAACTGTATTTCCCTCCCTCCTATTCTGCCCTTCAAATTGTTCTTCCTCAAACTGTTTTACTTCAGACTACCAGCTCCACCATCTGTTCATCTGTTCTCCCCTCTATGAGCATTACCCCTCCTTCTCTCTCTCTCTCTCTCTCTCTCTCTCTCTCTCTCTCTCTCTCTCTCCCTGAATCAGTTGGAGTCAAGTGACTTGCCCAGGGTCACACAGGTAGGAAGTAGTAATGTCTAAGGACTGATTTGAACTTAGGTCCTTTTAACTTCAGGACTGGTGCTCTATCCACTGTACCATCTAGCTACCCCAGTTTTATGTTTTTCAATCTCATTCCATCATATTCACCTCACATCTGTGCCCTCCATTTTT
>JAJPUD010003277.1:158605-174252 GCA_023553655.1 Myrmecobius fasciatus | reverse complement strand
ATATATATATATATATATATATATATATATATATATATATATATGTTCTTTCTAGATGCCCTAATAATGATAAAGTTCTAAGGAATTACAAGTATCATCTTCCCCTATAGGAATGCAAATAGTTTAACTTCTTGAATCCCTTATAAGATTTCTCTTTCTTATTTACCATTTTATGTTTCTCCTGAGTTTTGTATTTGAAAGCCAAAGTTTCTCTTCAACTCTGGTCTTTTCATCAGTAATACTTGAAATGCTTCTATTTCATTGACCATCTATGTTCTTTTCTCCTGAAGGACTATACTCAGTTTGACTGGTAGGTATATAACTTCAATTACTCTGAACCAGTTAAATTTCTTGAATTTGGATAATGATGTTAAGAGGTCTTGTTTTTCTCCAAGTTTTTCCTACCAGAGAATCTTTGGCTAAACAAAGGTGGCGCAGTGGATAGAGCATCAGCTGTGAAATCAGGAGGATCTGAGTTCAAATGTGGTCTCAGACACTTAACATTCCCTAGCTGTGTGACCCTGAGCAAGTCACTTAACCTCAATTGCCTCAGCAAAAAAAGCAAAAATAAAAATAATAGCGATTGGAAAGCACCTTTTCTTAGGTGGTGAGTTAGGAATATACTAAGTGAGCAATTGATATTCTTCTTATTCAGTTATACAAATTTAGAAAAAAATAAATAGCCATACCTCTTAGCAGAATGCTACTGATAGCAGACACTTTGCTACTTTGGCCCTCGTGTTCTCTTTTCTCCATCTTCATCCAGTAGTATTGGGGTAGCCACAATATAGTTGCAACTTTTCTGCCTGCTTCCTCCTTCCTTGCTGTGGTGATTTTCCTGCTTTCTCTTTAGGCCAGTCTTCAAGAAAAACAATGAATGAATGGAATCATTTATAAGGATTATCCAAGCATTTGTGCTGGGAGAGTTCTTAGGGAAATCCTCATAATACAGGGGAGGAAACAGAAGTCCCAAGAGGTTGTGTGATTAGCTCTCTAAATAAAGCACCTGGTAAGCCACTATATTAGAACTCCAAATGATCCAAATATAGCTGAAGTATCTGAAAATAGACTAGGGATCGTTGCTACACGTAGAGCCATGCTATCAAAGCTTCTAAAACCCATCCATGGATCTTTTCATTTCCTTAAAATGTATGACATGCAAGCCTGCTTAGACATGGATATTAGTCTTATTTTTCAACCACCAGTATGATTCAGGATTTCAGGGTGAGTATTTTTGAGCCAAGCAAAATATTTTTATTCTAATTAATAAAGACTTTTCAATATCAGCCACAGTTAATGCTTGAAAATGTCAGTGGTAGTAGAGGGTTTATGATTTCAGAACGTTCATTTTATGGTGATCTTTTTCCATTCCTGGGATAGAAATGAATTCCTTTCCTATCTTGCACATTTTAGACATTTAGACATAATTATAGGTACAGGTAGTGTGAAATACAAAAGCAAACCAATGTCAATGATGAAAAAAGAACTAACTCTCTTGTGATAATCTCGATCCCAAATACAGATTTTTGCCTACCTCAGATGTTTCCTAATACATCCCCTTCTCCTATCCAGAGAGTCATTCCTTATACCAAAGAAAAGGAGAGGGGGAGCAGTTCAGCAAAACCAATCAAGAAATTAATCAAGTCTAATTGAATACATCTTTACTCCTATCACCTCTTCAGACAAAAAGAGGGAAACACATTTTGTCATCTATACTTTATCATTATAATTACACAATTTTCATCTTTTATTTTGTTGTTATTAGTGTTATTATTTCTATTAGCATTGCTGTAGTCATGATATATATTGTTTTCTTGGTTCTACTTACTTTATTTTGCCTCAATAATCGGTAGGTGAAATTAAGCCTAGATGAGACCTTCTTGACAGAAGGAAAATGTTGAGCAGACTGTTGTAATCATAGTCAGTGAAGACCTTAATGCTATCTGTATCTTAATCTGAGATCAATCTCTGACCCCAAATTCAAGAGGAAATGAGTGCTATAATGTCCTTCAAGTCTATGTGGTGAGGGAAGTTGCCTTCCCATTCTTTAATTAATTTTGGGGAGTCAAAATTAAGCCAAAAATGGTTTTATTCATCCCAAGATTTTCTCACATGGAATTGTGGGTGCCTGGAGTGGATAGATTTAAGTCAGTGTTAATTGGTTAATTTGTTGCCATAGGATGCCACATGTGAAACTATTTCCTTTTGATTGTTGCTTATTTCATACTGGTCAGAATCGAGTTTTTCCTTTTTTAAGAATAATTACCCATTATTATGATTAAAGATATTTAGAGGTCTAAATGAAGAGTTGAACACAATTTGGAACACTTTATGATGAATTTGGATCTAAAGAAACAATCTGATTTTGGCATTAGAAAGAGTGAGCAGAAAAAAAATCAACAATAATTCATTGATCAGAATTGGAACAAGCTCTGATTCCTATACTCTTCCCTCATGGCACAGATCTTGTTAGGTTTGTGTTTTTTTAAGATCACACGCATATATTTCTTATTCATTCATGATCAAATCTGGACACTTAAATAATATGGAGTCAGAGGTGTTTACAGGATTAGGATTAAAATGTTCTCAAAAGTGTTAGAGATCCACCTTGCTTGATTTCAGTATGAAAGTGAAGATCTAGTTGTTTCTAGCTACTAAAAGGTATATCCTTTGTGTTTGGTGGGGGGAAAAACACAGTAAGATTTGTCATGCTATTAAAGCAAGAAATTCTTTACTATATACATAACAGATTGATACCAAGACAGCATTTCAGGATGAAGTCCAAGGTCGTTTGAAAGTGTTGTACCTCACTGCCCATAAATGGCCCAAACAACTCACTGATCGTTCAGACATACTTTAACATTTCAACAAAATTTAAATTATCAACAGAGTCAAGAAGTTTTCTGTCTTGATTATATCATGGAAGAAAGAGTTCAATTGAAGCAATATTCTAACCAGGAAAAGAAAACAAGTCATTATATTATATTAGCTTTTAAAATCTATTTTATTTCTATTCCAGAATGGGGATCACCAAACACTGTACTTTCTGCTTTCCTCCACCATCATGCTGTGCCATTTGCTTTTCCCAGCAGGCATGGTGATAAACATGCCAGCATTTCAGTGTGGATAATGTGAGTTCAACAAGTAAATCCTTTGTGCTGGTTTCATAACCTGGAATGTTAGGGTGATAGTCATACTGTTGAATTTCAGGATTAACAAGGTCACCAAAGTGTTTGCTGTCTTTCAATCTCTCTTGCATGGCCTTCAGAATGGAGACTTTTGAAAATTTGGGGCGTATTGTCAGGATTAGGCCATTTATACTGTTTAAAAAGAATGATTTGTATCCAGAATTTTTACTTTGGCCATTTTATGTAGTGAAAACTCCATGCTAGGAAAAAGGTACAAATAGTTTTTTGCTGGCTATGTAGGATCAAAAATAAGAGCATGAAAATAATCCTCACCTGTGAAAAAGGAAAATGCTCTTTTCACCTTAGTGCTGCCTATATAGTCTTACAGATTAGGGTCAGCTGTAGAATTCTAAAAGACCACATCCATTGCCATAACTGTCAGTGAGCTGCTGCCTGGGGGTGTTGGATAAATCACTTCTAATTTTTCATCTACAAATGCAACTTGAGCACAATTGTGATATAAAGATGAAACATTTATTTTCTATCGTCTGAGCAAAACTCAAGGTAATACATATGAAATATCAAGGACCAAAGTGATGGCTTGGAAGCTTTTAAGTACTAATTTGGGTAGTTTGCTTCTATGTTAAAATACTTTTTTTTTGTAATCGTGAACCTGGCTGACCTTTTAAATTCGCTTATTAAGACCTATTTTAGCTAAAGCATTAAATATTTTAAAAAAGTTTTCTTTTAATAGGTCAGTTTCCTTCATTGATTCCAGATGCTGAAGCTGCTGTATACCTTCTGAAAGCAGAGAGTCAAGCTGAGTTCTTCCTTCTGTGTCTAGCCTGCCACATGTCTTGATATCTTTTCTAAGGAGGTAGTCTTTAGCCTAAAAAGCTTAGAATGGAGAAAGGAAGGAAACAAGATACATGTGGTCAGAAGGCAGGTTGCAAAGATGGAATCTGCCATTCTTTCAAAAACTATGAATGAGGTGAATTATCTGGATAATATGAAATGAAATGAAAAAGGTGAATTATTTGGATAATACTTAGACCAGAAAGAGTTGGGGCTTTTAAAGTTCAAAGGATCTTAGATTCAGAAGAAACATCAGAAACTTTTACTTGAACTTCCATCTATAGTACTGGTCAGCCAAGCTGCCACTTGGATAAATAGCTTGGGATGTTAATAAATTCTTGTCACTACTCGATGATTTGCTATCTTTGTAGTACAAAGAAAATACTTGAATAATAGCCATGGGGGGCAATAGGACAACTACTGCCTTTTGAATTAAAGAGCCAGTTTTGAATTCTATTTCTTTTATTTCTGCATGTATATTGCTGAGTGAGACATTTACCCATTTCTTCCACTGTGAAGTGAGGAGATTGTAATAGATCAGAAGTTCCCAACCTTTTTGTAATCCTTGCACCTCTTGGCTTTTGGGAGATGTAGCTGGCAGGGACAGTTAAAGATAACCAGAAGGTTTTCTTTCTCTGAGTTAATATTTGTAAAAAGAGAAGGATCAGAAAGTTGATGAGGCTGCTAAAAGTGCTGCTCATGATATCTGAGTAGATGAATACAGAAACAAAGTAAATGGAGTTTCTCAGTTCATACTTTGCTTCTCTTATACCTACCTGGGAGAATGGTATTTGAACTGGGCAAGAGAGATTCAATGTGGAAAATGGGGAATTGACCCAAACTAATTTACTTATTTAGTGCCATACCAATCAAACTCCCAAGAAATTATCTTACAGATCTAGAAAAAATAGTAGCAAAGTTCATTTGGAAGAACAAAAGGTCAAGAATTTCAAGGGGATTAATGAAAAAAAAAAAGGCTGACGTTGGTGGTCTTGCTGTACCAGATCTAAAACTATATTATAAAGCAGCGGTCATCAAAACCATTTGGTACTGGCCAAGAAATAGAGTAGTCAATCAATGGAATAGGATAGAATCACAAGACAAACTAGGCAATAACTATAGCAATTTAGTCTTTAATAAACCCAAAGACCCCAGCTTTTGGGATAAGTACTCACTATTTGACAAAAACTGCTGGGAAAATTGGAAACTAGTGTGGAAGAGATTAGGGCTTGACCCACATCTAACACCACATACCAAGATAAGATCTAAATGGGTTCATGATCTGGATATAAAGAGTGGTACTCTAAGTAAATTAGAGGAACGTAATATAGTTACCTCTCAGACCTATGGAGATGGAATAAATTTATGTCCAAAGAAAAACTGGAACTCTTAATTGAAAACCAGATAGATAACTTTGACTATATTAAGTTAAAAAGTTTTTGTACAAACAAAACCAATGTAGTCAAGATTAGGAGGAAAGCAATAAATTGGGAAATCATCTTTACATTTAAGGGTTCTGATAAAGGTCTCATCTCTAAAATATATAGAGAATTGTCTCATATTTATAAGAATTCAAGACATTCTCCAGTTGATAAATGGTCAAAGGATATGAACAGACAATTTTCAGAGGATGAAATTAAAACTATTTATAGTCATATGAAAAGGTGCTCCAAATCACTTGATCACAGAAATGCAAATCAAGACAAACCTAAGGTACCACTACACACCTGTCAGATTGGCTAAAATGACAGGAAAAGTTAATGATGAATGTTGGAGGGGATGTGGGAGGGCTGGGACACTGATGCATTGTTGGTGGAGCTGTGAATGGATACAGCCATTCTGGAGAGCAATTTGGAGCTATGCTCAAAAAGTTATTAAACTGTGCATACCCTTTGACCCAGCAGCATTTCTATTGGGCTTATATCCCAAAGAAATAAAGGAAGGAAAGGGCCCCACATATGCAAGAATGTTTGTGGCAGCCCTTTTTGTAGTGGCTAGAAACTAGAAATTGAATAGATGCCCTTCAATTGGAGAATGGCTGAATAAATGATGGTATATGAATGTTATGGAATATTATTGTTCTATAAGAAACAACCAGCAGGACAATTTCAGAGAGGCTTAGAGAGACTTGCATGAACTGATGCTGAGTGAAATGAGCAGAACCAGGAGATCATTATACACGGCAACAACAATACTATATGACGATCAATTCTGATGGACATGGCTCTCTGCAACAATGAAATGTTTCAAACCACCTCCAATTGTTTACTGAAGAAAGCCATATACACCCAGAGAGAGGGATGTGAAATGTGGACCACAATATAACATTCTCATACTCTTGATTGATGTTTGCTTACATTGTGCTTCCTTTATCTGATATATCTTTTGTGTAGATAAGATTTTTCTTGCACAACAATGATAAGTTTGGAAATATGTATACATATATTCGATTTGCCAATATTTTAACATAATTAACATGTAGTGGATATTCTGCCATCTAGGGGAGGGGTGGGGAGTTGGGGGGAAAAATTTGTAACAGAAAGCTATGTAAGGGTTAATGTTGAAGAATTACCCACACATATGTTATGCAAATAAAATTAAAAAAAAAAGAAAATGGGGAATTGAAACTCAAGAAATGTCATAACGTCTTCATTTATTTGTCCTTTGGATTCTAGATGGATTCAGAAAGACAGAATACAAAAGAATATAGTTTTTAGGTCACTGGTTTTGAATGGATTTGTTATCTAGATCTACAGTGGAGGGGTTAGCCAACTTTGGCCCTTCCAGAAGTATTCTTTAGAGTATGTTTGGGGAAAATAGGATAGATCTGCTTAGACTAGAGGGAAAGTGATACATGAGATCGATTTCCACAAAGAACTTTGGAAAAGTACAGAGAAGGTCTTCAAGAAATGCTGGTTGAATTAGACATTGAAAGTGTGGGGAGTTCCTACCTTAATTTTGCTGCTGGCCCTCTCTTAGGTATGACCTCATTTCTCACAGTGACTGACAAGTACTAATAGCAATGGTCATTTTTATCTTTTATGTCATTGAAATGGATAGTTTTCATGTCCTACCCAGGTTTACAAGGGAACTATGCTGGAAGCCAAGGACCCTGTGTGGAATGACATGGTCTCCACAGGGGCCTGACCCTCATGTGCGCAAGGCACCATGAAGAAGCCCCCACAGAACTAAGCATTCAGGGATACATTTGGTTAGTGATTATCTGCTTGATTTCTGTCCTAGGAGTTCTTAGCATAGCTGTATGTATATACCCATCCATCACAATGAGGCTGAGCACGAAGCCTTTCACCCCCAAAAAAGCCCCTTTGTACTTTCTGCCCAAATATGAAAGGTTTCTCTACTAGTGAAGCATTAAACAAACTTAGAGACTGGGAAACTTGGGAAATTGATCGCTTTCCCCAAAAAACTCCAAATGAAATCTCCAATTACTCCCTCTTGTTTCAAACAATTCCAGATCCAAACCTGACCTTCTCTCCCCTATACAGAGCTTACATAAATAATGATATGATGAAAAGAACAGTAAACATCAGTGATAGATGGACACATTGGTAGCAAGTAAGTCATGGGAAAAAAGTAAGAGAAGCAGGCCACTGCATGGTTTACTGACCCCTACACAAAAACAAGCTATTGTACGCGTGATTAATAAATGGGCTGAGGGAAATAAGTTCTTGAGAAAATTAAATGTCTCTATTCTAAAAAATCTTACGACCATGTTAAAAAATTAAAAAGCATTAGATAAGTCTTGGAATAAGTAGATGTGATATTTTTAGAGAAGCTCATGTCCTGCCAGACATGACGTGATGATCACAAGGTACATTTACCTTTAAAGTTTCACTATTGTTATATTGTTTGATGAATTTACTCTGTACATTCTTTTTTTCTAAGAAGCATTGCACCTGGGGTCCTGGGAATTTCTGGACCCCAAGAAAATTTTGTAATCCTAGCCAAATAATTGTCCTATCTCTAATGAACCCTAAAGTTATAAGCTTTCTCGAATAAATTGAACAAGCTTTTGCCAATAAATCAAACTCGATGACCTCGCCATAGAGTGTGCTGTCTCTTGTTCCACGTCGCCGACTCCAACCCTCCATTCAAGAACCTAGTTCCCTAATTTCTCTAGTGGTTTCCCTGATCATCATTTGCTTGTCCATAACAAGTAGGTTCTCATGGGAGAGTCCCTCACAATGCTTATGAATTCCCATTGGTATGGGTTGTGGAGGTTTTCAGAGCGGCTTTTGGACTGCAATGAGCCATTACCATGAGAGGTAGCCATCCTGCCCAGGTAGCCCTTCTTCTGTCCATGGGGGACTAAGTCTCTTCCTGCAGATCTGTTTGGAGATTAGCAGAGGCCAGGGTGAGCGAGGTATTTCTTCCAAGACATTAGGTAAAAGTACAAGATTTGGCTCAGGTTTGTGTCTTCATGGAGTGACGGGGCAGCTTGCTAATCCTCATCCATAAAATGGGAATATGAAACCACAGAATCCAGGAAAAGCTGGATTTCCGTCCTGCCTCAGACACTGCCTGTGTGACCCTGAGCGAGTCACCTCTTCATTTTTTTAGTACTCAAGGCCACAGCTGTCCAACACAGTCTGTGGAAGCTCCACGGGTGTCAGGGCCTTCATCTTAATACACTTCTCTAGGGATTTTGATGAGAAAATCAGCAATCCACATTTTCTATGCTGTACTTTTATTTCTTCTGTTAAATATTTCCCAATGACATTTTGATCTGGTTGGGGTCCGCATTTGCTGCCTGCTGGAAGGCTTGGGGGGGAGTTTGACGCCTCTCTTCCCTTCAACTCCAAGAGACTCTCAACTCTCCCAGAAAGCATCAGCGCGCCTTCAGAACACAAATGTTCTCATCCCAGAGTTCCCTATACCCGAAGGTCATGGGGCCAGTCCCAGCCAAAAGGGGGATAAGGCAGAATGGAGAGCGAATCAGGCAATCCGATATTGGGGTAATCGTTGCCCCATGACTGATTTCTTGGCAGTTTGCGTGTGAGCTAGTTGTCTGGCTCACAGTAACACTGAGGATTTGGGATTGATACAAATTAGTAAACACTGGGGCGACTGTTACCCAGGACCGGACCTTGTAAGCGGATAAATGAGCGCAGGGGCTCGTTCGGGCCAGCAACTTTTGTGCCGCGAGGGGGCTCCAGAGCACCCAGAACGCCCGCAGGTCCCAAGTCCAGGTTCTTCCCGGCCGGACCACCCCGGGCGCACCCCCCCCCTCGTGGGCCAGCTTCCTTCCAGGGCTGTCGGGAGAATCAAATGGGACGGAAAGCAGAAGGGGCCCGCCCGGCGCCATCTTGTTCCGGTTCCCGGCCCCGTTAGTGTTGCTGCGATGCTTCCTTAGTTCTGGCCCAGAGAGGAGCAGGGCGGCTGGGGGGCGGGTCTGGAGGACCTCGGAAGCCTGATGCTCCGGGACCGAGAAGACCTGAGGCAGGCAGAACCGAGAGGGTCCGGCCAGGGGAAGGGCGGTCTCTGGCTCCCCCTGGCGAGCACACTGGCGTGTTACTGGCCAGCCAGGTTCCCCACCTGGGGACAGGTGGGAGTGGGTTATTTAGGACTGTGATCCCAGCTGGAAATAACTTGCAGATGACAGATCGGATTAGAGAGAGCTGGTTTTTAACAGAATATAATAAATCCAATATATCCGTTGCTCCCAAACTCTCCTCCTTTTTTACATCACTCTTAGTACACCATCCTATCTCACACACAATTTTTTAAAAGCCTTTTTTGTAACAAACAAACAAACAAAAAAAGCATAGTCACACAAAAGGAGTCAATACTTTGCCCAGGTCTAAAAATAGCTCCTTCTGCCCCTTTAGTCCCTCACCTGTGTCAGGAGATAGCCAGCCTGCGGCATTATGGGTCCTTTGAATTGTACTTACTTGTTATGTTACTCAGACTTCTTAAGGCTTTCGAAATTATTTTTATTTACCATGTTGTGCTCAGTATATAATAGAAATCGTCCTCCCGGTTCTGTTTATTCCACACTTAGTTCCCAATTAGTTCACACAAGTATTCCTAAATTTTGCCATATCTATCTCTTTGATTTTGACTTGGGCCATGATGATACTCGGTTATATTTACATACTACCCTTATACTTTGGGGGGGGGGGAGGGAACCTTTTAATCATTCCACATAGCCCAGCAAGCTACTTCTCTTCTCTATTGCCAAATAGTCTTGGTGGGAAAAGTCTGATAAATATCTCTACTTCTTCACTAGCCGTGACACTTTGACAAAGTCCTCACTTGGGAAGTGATCTTCCCTTAGCTTCAGAGAAATTGCACTCTAATAAAGCACCAGCCACTCCTTTCTTCACTAGTCTGAGGCATGGAAGAGGGAGGATAACCAGTGATCAGAAGCCACCAGTGAGTCTTGTGGGTCTTGGTTTGCTAGGACCCAAGGATTGGTGGTGATAAAAAAAAAAAAAAGTCCCACCTGTTGTTGTTGGTCCTTTGTTTTCTTTTTTTCTTTTTTGGTGACACAATTGGGGTTAAGTGACTTCTTAGGGTCACACAACTAGGAAATGCCAACCAGCTGCCCCTGGTCCTTTGTTTTCAAAAAGGACCGATGACATCATGAGGGCATCTGGACATGGATTTGAGTGAGGCAGAATCCCACTAAGTTGCCAGCCTTACTCTTTCTCCCAGCGTCATCTAAGTTCAGTGGCAAGACAAGAGTCAGGGTGATTGACCATGGCTTGGGATTCAGTGGATAATCTTGGCATCTCTGACACTTGACCAAGCCCACAGCATCAGCTGGCTGATGGAACAAATTGTTCTCATCTGCCCGTTCTGCTGGGGCAAGCCTTTGTGTGGCCGAGGCAGGCATCCCCCTAATTCACTGACGGACGTGGAGCCTGTTGGTTACCCCCAGTCTGACCTAGCTCATTAGCTAAGACAGTTTTGCTGGGATGTGAGGGCTGTGCTCCAAGAAGCTGGAGCCTCAGATGAGACGGGGGCAACAGGTGGACACCAGCCCTCACACCAGAGGTGCCGTTGCTCTCTGAGCACCCCATAAATCTATTTTATCTGGTGCCAATCAACCTATATAAGCTTTTTAAAAAAAATGTTTTCAGATTATACAATGAATAATTCTGATGGATGTGTCCCTCTTCAACAATGAGATGATTCAAACCAGTTCCAGTTGTTCAGTGATAAAGAAAGCCGTATACACCCAGGGAGAGGGATGTGGGATATGAGTGTGAACCACAATGTAGCATTTTCACGCTCTCTATTGATGTTTGCTTGCATTTTTGTTTTTCTTCTCAGGTTTTTTTTTCTTGTGCATCAAAATAAATACATAAATATGCATACATATATTGGATTTAACATATTTAACATGTATTGGACTACCTGCCATCTGGGGGAGAGGTGGGGGGAAGAAGGGAAAATTGGAGAACAGAAAGTTTTGCAAGGGTCAATGTTAAAAAAAAATTTGCATATGTTTTGTAAATAAAAAGTTTTAATTAAATATATACCTTTTCCTTGTCTGTGCTTTTCTTGTGTTGCTGTAGTTTTGGAAGTATCAACTAATTTAACTACGATTTTAGGAGGAATGAAAAGGTTTTTATTTGATCCAAAGTCCAGGAAATGTCTATGATTTTAGGCTTCCCTAGAGTGAAAATTAATTTCTTCTCATTCTAAACTTGGCCATTTTGAATGGAAAAAGTAGAAGGAAAGAGTAGAACATAGAATTCACAGAATGAAAAACAAGATCTCTCTTCCTTTTTCTTCTGAGATACAATTGTCCAAAAAAGAAGATTTAATAAAAGGAAGAAGACACTGATTCAGTGAGAAATAGAAAATACTTGAAAAAATTTAAATAGATGAAATGAGATCTAAACAATGTGTGATGTTCAGTAATAGATATATGTATAAATATACATGTGTGTGATATCCCTACATACATAAATACATGTGTGTGTGGGTGTGCACATGCATATTGTGGTATTATATGGGTACAGATTTATGTATCAATTAGGTGCCACAATATATACAAGCCAAGCCTGGAGTCAGGAATACTTATGTAATGCTGAGTTCAAATGCAACCTCATATACTTACTAGCTGTATGACCCTGAGCAAGTCACTAAACCTGGTTTTCTTGGTAAAATGAACTGAAAAAGGAAATGGCAAACCATGTCAGTATCTTTGGCAAGAAAGCTCCAAAATACGTCACAAAGAGTTGGACATGACTAAAACAAATGAACAGCAACTACATATATAAATGTACACACACACACATCTCAATAAATTTACCATTAATTATTTTACCAGATAGGAAAAAAATGTTGAAAATTTGATCTATTTATGAAGGCTCATAATATTTGTTGACATAATTATCATAGACACAGGAATTATAGAAAATGTTCATTTCCCTATGCACCTTCTAGATTATAGATAAGCATTGATTTCTGTATTGTGTTCTGTGAAGATGAGGAAAGATTTTTTGTTTGTTTTGTTTTTTTTAAACTAGAATTATATTATGGATATGTATGTTAAAGCATCATCTTTTATCATTTTGCTAAATGTAGATGATTTTGGTAAGCAAGCTAATTAGCTCCCTTTCCTGCCCTTCATGGATGTTTTCCATTGAGTTCACTTTATTCTTGTGGAAGCACTTGTGTCCTGAGGATCCAGTATGACACTTCAAATAGGTATGAAAATGTATGATATGATTTTAACATGTTTAACATAGATTACTCACCATCTAGGGGAGGAGGTGGGGGAAGGAGGGGAAAATTTGGAACACAAAGTTTGGCAAGAGTCAGTGTTGAAAAATGATCCATGTATATGTTGTGAAAATAAAAACTTTATTAAAAAAAAGAAAGAAAATGCAGGATATAGAAAAGTTTGGGGTTTTTTTCCCCTACAAAAATGTAGAGCTAAATCTGTTGTGCCTTGGAAAGATTTGAATGCTATGAAGAGAAAAAAAAATACTCTATAGTTTTGAAATCAGAATGCTTGCAGACTTACTGCTCTATCAAAACAAAGCAATGAGAGAATCAAGAGACTTGGTACTGCAAAAAGCTCTGAAAATATGTGCCCTGGTTCCAGAAGGCAAAGAGCTAATCATGTGGGGCTTCGAGGCCCCAGCCTCTTCCAGGAGAATCCCCATCAGGTGCCTGACAACTTACCATCAGCTGTAGCACTTTGTTCCCTCTTCTTAAAATGTCTGCTTTGCCAATCAGAACCCATTCTTAAGGCTGAGGCAAAAAGGCAGATTCAGGGGCTCCCAGGTAGCCACCATACCGGCCTTTCCTTGATATTTTGCAAACCTCCAGCTTATGAGGATTGTGTCTGTGACAAAACGTCCAAAGCCATTCCTTGGAGGAGGGTCTGGATAAACTGTCAGCTGAGGATGAAGTGGGAATCTCAAATATTGTGATTTATGCTTACCCCAAAAGCTTTCATCTTCGACAATATCAGTTTGTAGTCTAGTAGATGAGTTTGTGTTTGAGGCATTTTTCTCACTGCTTTTCAGTGCACATATTCCAAATTCTAAATAGCAGATCTAATCTAGGACTTAGGTCTCCCAGCTTTTGCCTTCGATTCTTCTGAAAGCCAAGTCTCTCAAGGCTGCCATGAGTGGAGTCTGGAGGAAGGGAGACTTAGAAGGACCCAGAGAGAGAAAAGCAAATCCAAGTCAGATTTGAGAAAGTTCTTTGGAGATTTTGAAACCAGATTCATCTAAAATCTGAATCCAATTTATAACCGGAGACCTAAATTCCTTCTTGATGGCGAAACTTTCTGTTGGTCACTTAGAGCAGAGATGCCCGGTGGTGAAGGTGTAACTGGTAAACGTTTTCCCGAGAGAATGAGAAAATAGTATCACCTGAATAATGTTGGTTTGGGATTTTCTGAGTCAATCTGTGAGTAAGTTTCAATTCCAGGTTGACAGCACTGATTTAGGGCTTAATTTGCCAATAGGGACAGGAACTGGGCTGAAGAAGACAAAGATTTTTGCAGAGACTGCTTTGCCTAGATCCCAACAAATTTGAAGATTTGTCTCCAAGAAATCTGAGCCTTGATTCTTCCGGGTGACTACAATAGCTCTACTCTTCCTTTTTGTCTTGCTGACTTGGATTTGCTTTTCTCCCTCTGGGTCCTTCTAACTCTCTCTTCCTCCAGACTCCACTCATGGCAGCCTTGAGAGACCTGGCTTTCAGAAGAATTGAAGGCAAAAGCCAGGAGACCTAAGTCCTAGATTAGATCTGCTATTTAGAATTTGGACTATGTGCACTGAAACGCAGTAAGAAAAATGCCTCAAACACAAACTCATCTACTAGACTACAAACTGAAAATCTGATACCTTATCAACTCACTCAAGGAGGAAATTGGCTGCAAAAAAGACAGAAAAATGGCTGGTAGAAGGTAGCAGCCTCAGTGCTTTCCACTCAGGGAAACTTCCCTCCTCCTTGAAGAGCTGGAGGACTCACTCTAGAACAGAGGTTCTACCTTTTCTTGAATCACAGAACTCTTTCATGACGTTCTGGCCAAGCCTATGGACAGCTCAGAATCATGCTTTTAAGTGTGTGAAATAAAGAGAATGCCAAAGGAAATGAATTATACTGAAATGGAATTATCAACATATGTTAAAAAAAAATCAAGTTCACAAGCTGAGAACTTGTTCTAAAGAGAAATCCTTTTTCCAATAGGATTAGATTGATTGAAGTCTGTGATAACTCCTCCATCATTAATAACTGGGAGTTCTGAAGGACAATCTGAGCTCTGTTGGATGGCCCTGGGGACATCAAACTGATCATCAGTAAAATGAGAACAGAAACACCTCATCTACCTTCATCAAGGAGTTTTCATTAGGATGGAAGGCGTTCACAACTAACAACTAACAGTCCCAGAAACATAAAGCTCATGCAAGTACATAAGAGAGATAAGTGGCAACCGAAGTTTTTACCAAGACCCTGACCCTTGGAGCCCATCAAGGGGCCTTCATGAGAACTTCTGATAATGGAGAGTTACCCCTTCAGCAATGTGTCCTCCATAAATGTGCTTTGCTGCCTTTAAAAATATTATTCACTGCACACACATTAAAAAAATTACCATTTCTACGTGCAAAATAGAACTGTCAATCTCGATTGCATATAACCTGCTTATTTTCAAAGCTGTCCTTATATTTACATGTAGATTTTATCAGCTCCTGTGGATTTAATTACCACCTGGAGACTAATGATCCTCTTATCTAGTTATCCACCCTAATCTCCAAGAATACATTAACACAAAAACTGATATTCTCACTTTGTCATCTTTGCCAATTTGACACAGAGTAAAACCCTGCCCCATTTCATTTACTTAACAGATTTCTTCTTTTGAAAACTATTTCCACTATTTAATCATTTTTCATTGCGGAATGGCACTCATTCTTATATTTTTCAATCAGTTACTTATGGATCTTGGAAATAAGACCTTTATCAGAGAAATATATTGAAAATATTTTCCCCATTAACTATTTCTATTCTCATTTTAAATACATTAATTTTGTTTATGCAAAAACTTTCCAGAAGTCAAGGAAATCAAGGAAAGTCAAGGAAGTCAAAGGAAAGAAGGAAGGAAGGAAGGAAGGAAAGAAAAAAGGAAGGAAGGAAGGAAGGAAGGAAGGAAGGAAGGAAGGAAGGAAG
>JAJPUD010003277.1:104909-153265 GCA_023553655.1 Myrmecobius fasciatus | reverse complement strand
AGTTCTTCCTCCTTCTCTTTTCTCTTCTTCCTTCTCCTCCTCTTCTTGTTGCTCCTTCTTTTCCTCCTCTTGTTCCTCCTTCTCCTCATCTTTTTGTTCTTGTTCTTCTCATTATTGTCATTCTTAAAGCAAAAACTCCATCTTAAGTCCTTTATTGTACGTTCTGCTCGTTTTTCTTCCCCATCTAAAATCTGCCCTTGGAGGAAGTACAGCACTGGAGAACAGGAGCACGGGTGCATTCGGTAGACCTCTGGGAAAAGGCAACTAAGGCAAGGTGGAGACGTCATGTGGACTACATGGGAAAAGAAAGGGAAAGGAACGTCTTCCCGGCTGCTCTGCGCAGGCACTGGGCTAGGCTTGATCTTCAGGTAACCCTACAAAGTAGGTGCTATCATCACCTCCATTTTACTATTTAGGAATCGGAAGCAAAGTGCGACCAAGTCCCCTGCGGCTCCTAAGTGTCTACAAGCAGATCAGTCCCGGCTCAGGGCTTTGGGGTCATACAATGGAAGTCCTTGGATCTGACCTTAATCCACTGGGCAACAGGGGTGAGCAGAGGGTTGGATATGATCTTTGAGGGTACAGGAAGGGCAGAATGCCTGTCTAAAGAGTTCCCCCAAATTACTAGATTATCGCAGGTGAGCGCATGTACCCATTTCCCCCAAGATTCCAGAAGATCTGCTGAAACATGTGAATGAGCAGAAAAGGGCAGCCCTGATGGCCCACATGAGTGTCCTCAGGCCCCCAAAGTCCAAGCCATCCTGCCAGCTCCAAAACAGCCGCCTTTCCCCCACTTCTTTTCTGCTGAGGGCTGCATCTCCAGCCTCATTCTCCCTTATATTCAAAACGTTTAGTGTTTCCATTCTGATGACCTCACTTCTCCCCCACAAGCCATCACTTCGTTTCAGGTTAAGCTTCTGCACCTCTGAGCCTTCAACGACTGCTTCTCTCACCCAGAATTCTAGCCAGCCCACTTGCGCCCGGCTCCTTCACCCTGACTATTGAATGCTATCCAGCCGGCGGGGGAAGCGGGTCCTGCAGGACCGTGGTCAAACACTGACCGTCCCTGGGCTGCCGCCAGTCACCCTGACCTTTGTCTCACCACCTCGAGGCTGGCACCTTTAGGATCCGACTTTAGGCCAGACTCCAAGCACGCAGCCCGCCTCCCTTCAGTCCCATGTACACAAGAATCCAAAGACAGACGTCACCCACGCCATCTGGCCATTTCACCTCCGAGCCCTTGACCACAGGCAGTGATCGTCAGTAGGGGCAGATGCACAGGGCCGGGCTGGCGGGTTCGGCAGCCCTTGGACCCCTGAGAAGCCTTTTGAAGGACAGAGTCTTCCCTTCCTGACGTGAGGAAGGGGCTGGAAAAGTTTCCCTACAAATTGTCTGCTTCCCTCAGCCCTGGTCGGCTCACTGCGGCAAGCAGGGAGCGTCCTCTGCAGGCAAAACACACACGTGTGGACATGGACACATGGACACACATGGACAGACACGGATACACACTCACACACATGGACACAGAAATAGACACACTCACACATATGCACGCATACACACAGACACAAGGACACACACATACACACACAGACAAAAGTTTTTCAAAGACAATTTCCCTCCCCCCATACCATTTTTACCTGGAATACGAGCTCACTTAGAGACCACATGGAAGATGAAAAGCTCTTGCTGGGAGAGAGCTTCACAGGGAGGCATCTAAGGAGCAGCCCCAAGTGCCACCAAGCTGGCAAATAAAGTCCAGTTTCTCAAAGTTCAAGCTGGAAACACATTTTTCTGCAGTGATGGGGAGCACCTGGAAGCTGCCATAGCTTTTGCAATCAAGAATAATCTCCTAAACAAGCTTGTATGTCTCCAAAAGGAGCGAGCAACAGGCTCATGGTGATCGCTCCTTGCAGGAAAGCACTACACCAGACTTCCTGCCATCTAGGGGAGGGGTGGGGACTAGGGGGGCAAAATTTGTAACAGAAAGCTTTGCAAGGGTCATTGTTGAAAAATTACCCATACATATGTTTTGCAAATAAAAAGCTTTAATGAAAAAACAAACAAAAAAGAAAGCAAGCACTATACCACCACCATCCCCCCATGATGAACTCTGATGAAGTCAAAGAAAAATCTTATGAGGGCCTGGACATCCTCATCCCCAGTGTGCCAAAAGGGCAAGAGCTTACACTTCCAGGTGACTTTAATGCTGAAGTAGGTGCAGACTTCCAACATGGTAGGGAGTCCTTGCAAGGAAGGAATTCAGAAAGAGAAACAACAACAGTCACTTACTATTGAAGACGTGTGTCGCATCACCTGCTCCTCCCCAACTCCGTGTTCCATTTACCTAAACACAATAAAATGGCAATAAGTTTCAATGCAATAAATTTATGTGCAGCAAGTATTAACATTTAGAAGTCTATGTCATTAGGAGAAGAATAGGAGACCGGATGTGAGAGTGACAAGGTGAGAAGTGGCACAGTGCTGGACCAATCACAGACTTATCTTCTCCAGACTCGACATTCATAGTTAACAAAAGCAAGAACCAAGGCAAGATGACTCCCAACGGATCAGGGTGAATTTCCAAGGGCAACAGCTCATTGTTAGCTTGGAGGAAAAGCTGAGCCAAAACACGACTGGCAACAGAGGAGCAGAAGAGGAGTGGGCATCTTTCAGAGATTTGGTGTACAGCCCTGCATTTACTCACCTGGGCCAGAACACTCAAAAACATCAAGATTGGTTTGACAGAAATGACAAGGAAATTTAGAAATTACTAAATGAAAAAACAAGAATGCCATGGATTTACTAGCAAAAGAGTTCATCTATCTCTAAAAAAGCAGTGCTCAACTCCATCAACATTAAAGTGCAAGTGAAGCTTAGAAAGATAAGAGATCCTTGGCTCAGTAACCAGGCAGATGAAATTCAATTTTGTGCCGATAGTAACAATCCAAAGCACTTTTATGCTGCCCTGCAGGCTGTTTATGGGCCAAAGAACTTATGTGCATCTTAGCTACTCAGTGCTGAGGGAACCATATTGATTAGTTATAGACAAGATCCTGGAGAAATAGGCTGAACATTTCCATAGTGTTCTCAACAGACTCATCAATCCTTGCTAAAACCACTGGCCATATATCTCAGGTTGAAGTCAATCCCTCTCTAGCCAACTTCCAATCAAAAAATAGGTTTGGAATGCTATTAGAGTCCTCTCATGTGGCAAAGAACCTGGTGCTAATTCTATCCCAAAGCCCATTGCTAAAGAAAATTTTCCAACTTATGTGGCAAGAGATTATCCCCAGGAGTTCAACCCTCCATTATCCATCTCCTTAAAGGAAAAGGAAAAAGGTTGTCCTGTGACACTTACAGGGGAACAGGCATCTCTGTTAGTCATTGGGAAGATTCTTGCCAGAGTCCTCCTTAATAGACTGATTCTTCACCTGAAAGATGGTCACTTACAGAGATGGGGCTTGAAAAAGGGAAAAGGAATGGTTGATATTATGTTTACTGCCTGACAACTATGGAGAAATGTCAGAAGCAGGATGGAGCTCCCCCAGTCACCAATATGTGCTTGCTCCCATGCTTTTTAACATGATGTCTCAGCAATGTTGTCAGATACCTTCCATGAGAATGAAAGCAGCGTTAATCACCAACAATGATTTTTACTGATGTTAAATAATTTACTATCTAGTTTATTATGTCATTATTTATCATAACTTCCTAATTATTTAACTTGAAAAGGCCACAAGCCAAGACTAGAGTGGAGGGAGAGTTGATGAGTGACTTTTTGTTCACAGATGCTTGTCTACTCAATGCAGCTTCGGATGGATGGATGGATGGATGGATGGATGGATGGATGGATGGATTTTCTGTTACTTGTGCTAATTTTGGCCTAACAATTAACACCAAGAAGACATAGGTTCTCCACCAGCCACACACACATCCATACATAGAACCATCAGTTACAGTAACTGGAGATATTTGGATGCTGTAGACAAGTTACCTTCTGTTGGCAATATACTGTACATATAAGGATGTACATACACACACACATACACACACATACCCTGCCACAGCTAGCTCAGGGCTTGCAGGCCCCGAGAGAAGATTGGGCTGTTTAACAAACTGAAGGGCTGCCTCATTGCCATGTGCCCATGAAACCTGGGCAGTCTATGGCACCATACCAGGAAACCTAGCCTCTTCCATTTGGATGGTTTTGGAAAAATCCTGAAGATCCCCTGGCAAGAGAGGGCTCTCGAGCTGAGCTTCCAAGCCTTGGGACTCTCCTATAGGGAGTCCTTCAGCTTCCACAGATTGGCCACGCTGTGTGAATGCCCCATGGATGTGTGCCTAAGACTATTTTATGGACATGGAGGTCAGAAGAAGTAGCACAAGGGCTTCTCCAGGTCTCTCTGAAGCCCAGGATCACCCAGCATGGCGCTCAGCTCAAAGAAGGTCCAAGGTTCCGCAAGCAGAGCAGAGTAGCTCCAAACGAGCGTGAGATGCACAAGTGTGGAGCCGTACCCATTCCAAAGGCTCATGTGGCTTATTTGTGGCCCCCTGAGCTCACACTGTCTGATCGGCCACAGCTGGAAACTTATACCTTGACCTCAACACTTGATGTCACTTTGGTACTTCCCAGGAAGGGAGGACAATCACCAAAGGCTCCATCCTACATATTTCATTTCTTTTTTTCTTTTTGGACTGAAAAACTAAATTAGCTCACTGAGCAAACAAGCCATGTGACCTCTGAGCTGAGTGATACTGGGAGATGCTGGACCCTGAGCTTAGCGGAACAAGAGTCCTTCGCCCTCGCCCTCGCCCTCTGGACTATCTCATTCTCCTGCAGAATCACGGATAAATGCGCTGACCAGCACCGAGAGTCCTCTGAGCTCCAACAAGCAGCAGCCAAGTTCAGACAAGGGCCGTGTCCTGGCCAGGAGGACGGCCACGAGTCAGACTTTTCTCTTTGGTTCCCTGCCAGGACCACAGCTCCCTGCAAAGCATTAAGGAAGCGGGTTCCCCACACATGAGCACCAGGGCTCTGCCCCCCCCCTCGCTTGCAGGACATTTCCTTAATTTACAGTTAGCTGCTGATTGGCTTCAGGCACCCACAAGGGGATTCCATCTGGTGACAGCATCCATGCCGATGGGGCTAGGAGCTGGAATGGCTCATTTCTCAGGATGGCTTCTAGCTCCAAATTTGGCAGTTCTAGGTTGTCAGCTTGCTCTTCATCAGCTAGGAAAATAGTCCTGAGAAGCAACGTGCTGGAGCCAACAATGGAGGGAAATGTCCCTAAGTGACATCTTGGGAGCCATCTATCCCCCATGTAAGCCATGTATCACCCCATGTGGTGATTCCAAAACTAGGGCGGCTAGATGGTGCAGGAGCTCTGAGTTCAAATCAGATCCTTACAAGCCTTCAAGGTAGACACCATTTTTATGTTGAGGAAACTGAAAAGCGAACATGAATGAGCCAGTATCTGAGATCAGATTTGAACTCAGCATCCCCTTGTTGCTCACACCATGTTCCTTTATGTTCTTGGGGTGGTTTTAATTGCTGTGGAATCTTTGATTTAGGTGCTCCTTTCTCTGCTTGCATTAATTCAGGAAGATATTTCTAGATTTCTCTCTATTGCTTGTACTGATTGATTTTGATTTGCAGTATTATGCCTTTATGTTGCTTGTTTAGAATTTGTTCAGAGAGCCCCCCTCATTGAGCACTTTTGACATTTGGTGGTTTTTTAAATATATACTTTTTAAAAAATGATATTTTATTATTATACTACTTTTAACATATACTTTTTAAAAATGATGTTTTACTATTTTAATATATATTTTTAAAAATTATATTTTACTATTTTATACTTTAATATATACTTTTTAAAAATGATGTTTTACTATTTTATACTATTTTCAATATATACTTTTTAAAAATGATGTTTTACTATTTTAATATATGTCCTTAAAAATCATATTTTACTATTTTATACTATTTTAATATATACTTTTTAAAAAATGATGTTTTATTATTTTAATATATATTTTAAAATGATGTTTTACTATTTTATACTATTTTAATATACTTTTAAAAAATGATGTTTTACTATTTTATACTGTTTTAATGTATATTTAATATAATAATACAAAACACAATACATATGAAAATGTCATTTCCCCCCTTTTACATACCATCCATTTGGCATATCTCCCAATAAAGGGATACCAAAGACACGGGCTGGTAAATGGGAAATTTGGTAACTTGATCAGGATCTCATCATATTTCTCTCTAAAGCGATTCTGCCACACACACCCCCAGTAATATATAGGTGTACCTCTCTATCTAGAGCACTTATGAATTTGAAATTTGACAACTGCTCATTTCCTTTGTAGGGATTCAAAGAACGTCTTTCTTTAGAAAGGATAGAAAGAGATCAATTATAGCTCCAAAGGAAATTAATATCAAATGTTTTGGTTTTTTTCTAAATCATTAAACTGAGACTACACTCCACTTCTGTGTTGATGATTAATGATTCTCTTATCAGGCAGGAAAGATTTTTGACAGAAACAATACCATTTTTCAATACCATTCCCAAGGCAGAATCTGAGTTAGAACAACATGCACACTAGTCCAGCTTCCAGAGAATTCAGGGCTTCAGTCAAAGCAAGAAAAAAGCATCAGCTTAATCTATTCAGGCTGCAGACCTTGTAGAGGGTAAATACTGTAAAAAAATAAATAAATAATGCACAAACATCAATAGCATAATTGCCCATATTTATAAGACAGGAAATTCTAGTGACACATGTTTAAATCTCTTCTCTGATCTCTGTAATTCGAAGCTATTTTTTTTTTTTTTTTGCAAAATTGTAAGAACAACCATAACTGAAATGTAGGGAGGAGGTTCATGGGGAGTGAGAAAGGGAATAGAGCACTGAATATATATTCAGACCTTTCCACTGTTTTTCTTTTTCTTTTTCCCCTTTTTTATTATTTTTTTTTTATTTTTCCCCTTTTCGAAAATTTGTTTACAAATATTATTTGTAATTAATTATAATTATTTGTAATTAATATTTGTTTACAAATATTATTTCTAATATCAAAACGTTGTCCTCCTCTGGAAGCGAGGCAGAGCATGTTAGAAATGTCTGTCTAAGCAAGAGGGATAAAGACCCCAACTAGGGGTGAGTTGATCCAGCCATTCTGCAGAGAAATTTGGAACTGTGCCCAAAGAGCTATGCTCCAACAATGTCACTCCTGGGTCTGTATCCCAAAAAATTCATAAAAGAGGGGAAAGGGCCCACGTGTTCAAAAATCTTTGTAGCGCTTCTTTTTATAGTGGCAAGGAATAAGAAATTGAGAGGACGCTCATTGATTGAGAAATAACTGAACAAGTTATGGTATATGAACATAATAGAATATTATTTTTTTCTAAGAAATGATGAGCAGGCTGATTGCAGAAAAGCCTAGAAAGACTTACATGAACTGATGCTGAAGTGAGCAGAACCAGAAGAACCTTGTACATAATAACCATAATTCATTATGATAGACTTAGTTATTCTCAATAATACAGTGATCCAAAAACATTCTGAACTTGGGATGGAAAATGCCATCCACATCCAGAGAGAAAACTATGAAAACTGTATGCAGATTGAACCATAATATTTTTTTTGGCTTTTTTCTTTCCTGCTGTTTTTTCCCTTTTGTTCTGATTTTCCTTTCCCAACATGACTAATATGGAAATATGTTTTAAATGATTTTATACGTATACCCTATAGGACACTGCTTGCTTTCTTGGGGAAGGGAGATATGAGAGGGAGGGAGAAAAAATTGGAACTCAAAATTGTACAGAAATGATTTTTGAAAACTACCTTTATGTGGAAGTAAAGAAAAAATTACTACAGAAATTTTAAGAAAAAGACTCCCACCAAGGTAGTAGTGTTCACATGACTAGAAAGAAAGGAGTAGGTAGTAAAGATGTCACAGAGGTAGAAGAGACAAGATATGCTGAGTGATATGATATAGGATATAAGGGAGAATGAAAAGTTGGGAATGAATGTAAGGTTTGAGAAGACAATGTTTTCCAACTTGGGCATGCTGAGTCTGAAATTCTTAATGAATACAAGACTGATTGGCTGATTGGATATGGAGCTCAGGAGATAGATTCTACCTCAATATGTATTTGGGAGTCATTCAGAGAGCTAATCATTCAGTCAAATGAAGCTGATGAGAGTCCTCCAGAAAGAATGCAGAGAGAAGATTACATGGGGCAGAATGCCAGAGGACACCCAGGTTTACTGAGTGGAAGATAGACTGTGACTCAATATAAAAGAATGAGAAGAGGAGCACTTAGGAGAACAAAATCATCAAAGTGGGAGAGGAAAGAATCTCTGTGTGGAAGAGGAGCTCTATTCTATGAAAAATGGTAGAGAGGCAAGTAGCTATGGAGACTGAGGAAAGATCACCAAAGATAGCTGTTAAAAGATGGATGAGGAATAAAAGTTCAAAAAATCAGGGGAAAAGGGCAAAAAGAAAAGGAATTAAAGAAACCCAACATTAATACATGTCAGACCATATCCTAAAGCAAACTATATCATCAAAACCATTTGGTAGCAGTTTTAAAATAAGTCAGTGAACCAGCCAGAATAACCAGTATCTTAGAAGCAAGTAAATCTAGAATCCATAGGAACTGAAAGATGGAGAAAAGAAATCCCTATGTTTAAAAAAAAACTGCAGGAAAAAGATAGAAATCATTTAATTAATAATTAGGATTAAAATGGCACCAAAGACGTCGTAACACAATAAACTCTTTCACAAAATCCTCAAAGGTATGGTTGGAGGAGAACTAACAGTAGGAGGGCCAGATCAATAGCAAAAGGGAGAAGTTAACAGAAATGAAAAGAACAATTTTAACTTCATTACTTTAATAAACTTTTATGTGAACAGAATCAATCCAGCTGATAATAAGACAGGAAATTCTCAGGTGGGAAAAATCTTTGCATTGAATCTCTCAGTTTAAAAAGTTTGCTTTTGGACAAGGATTCTGGGAAGAAAGTAAAGGAGCAATTCTGGCTCACAGTATAGGTCCCTAGAAGGATCTCTGAAAACGCCTGCACAAAACCACAAGTTTAGGACACTTCATAACAGGCTAGGGAGATGAGTAAACAACAGAAACAGATTCTGACCATAGAAAGCTACTATGGTGATGAGGAAGATTAAAATACACATTCAGAAGATGCTAACAAAGTCAAAGCTGTCAAAACTCCTATATCCACAGCCTCCAAGAAAAATAAGAATTGATCTCAGAAAGAGCTCCAAAGCAATTTGGAAAATCCAATGAGAGAGAGGAAAAATTGGGAAGAGAAATGAGAGTGAAGCAAAAGGAAGTACAAAAGCTAATGATAATTCTTTAAAAAGCAAAATTAGCCAAATGGGAAAGGAGTTACAAAAGATCACGAGATAAATAATTCCTTGAAAATTAGAATTGAGCAAATGGAAGCTAATGACTTTATGAGAAATCAAGATACAATCAAAAATTAAAAATAATTAAAAAGTAGAAAAATGTGAAATATCTCAGAAAAACAACTGACAGAGAAAATAGATCCAGGAGAGGTCATTTTAAAAATATTGGTTTACCTGCCCAACTCTATCAAAAAGAAAGGAACCTGAATATCATCTTTCTAGAAATTATCAAGAAAAACTGTCCTGATATTTTAGAACCAGAAGGTAAAATAGAAATGAAAGAATTCACCAATCACCTCCTGAAAGAGATTCCAAGATGAAAATTCCCAGGAACATTGTAGCCAAATTCCAGAACTCCCAAGTAAAGGAGAAACTTTTAAAAACATCCAGGAAAAAAATGAATTATTATGGAGCTTCAGTCAGAATAACACAAGATTTATCAGCTGCTACATTAAAGGATCAGAGGGCCTGGAATATGATATTCCAGAGAGCAGTGGAGCTCGGGTTACCAAGAATCACCTACCCAGCAAAACTGGGTTTAATCCTTCAGGGAAAAGTGGATAATAAATGAAATAGAGGATGTTCAAGCATTTGTGATAAAAAGAGCAGAGCTGAAGAGAAAACCTGATTTCCAAATACAGGACTCATGAGAAGCATAAACAAGTAATCAAGAAAGGGATATCATAAGGGCCTTAACAAGGTTTATCTGTTTACGTTCCTACATGGGAAAATGGTACTTCTTAAGTCATAAAAGCTTTCTTTTTTTTTCCCAAGGCAATTGGAATTAAGTGGCTTGCCCACAGTCATACAGCTAGGAATTGTTAAGTGTCTGAGGCCAAATTTGAACTCAGGTCCTTCTGACTTCAGGGCAGGTGCTCTATCCACTGTGCCACCTGGCTGCCCCAAGCTTTCTTATTATTATGGTAATTGAAGGACTATATATAGATAGAGGGCACAAGTGTGAGTCGAATATAAAGGGATAACCCCTAAAAAAATCAAATCAAATCAAAGAATGAGAGAGGAATGTACTGGGAGAAAGGAAAACGGAGAGGTGGGATGTTGAAAATCATTTGCCATAAAAGAGGCAAGAAAAAACTTTTACAATGGAGGGAAAGAGCGGCAAGGGAGGGAAAGTGAGTGAATCTTACTCTCAACAGAATTGACTCAAAGAAGAAATAACATGCACAATAAATGCAAGAAAGTGGGAGAGGAAAGGAATATGAGAAAAGAGGGAGGGTGATAGAAGAGAGAGCACATTGGGAGAAGGGCTGGTCAGAAGCAAAATGCTTTGAGTAGGGGCAGGATGAAAGGAAAGAGAGAATAGAATAAAACAGTGGGAAAATACAGTTTGCAATAGTAAATATAAAAAGAATTCTGAAGCAACTTCCTCTGATGAAGGCCTCATTTATCAAATGTATAGAGAACTGAATCAAATTTATAAAAAATGAAAGCGCCATTTCACAATTGATAAACGATCAAAAGATATAATCTATACCCAAAGGATTATACAATCATCCATATCCTTTGACCTAACAATGCCCCTACTAGGCATGAATCCCAAAAGAGCTTTTTTTTTTTTCAAGGAAAAGAACCTATATGTATAAGAATATTTAAACAGCTCTTTTCTCAGGGCAAAGAATGGAAATTGAGAGGATACCATCAAATGGGGAATGGCTGAATAAATGGCAGTAAGGGATTGTGAAGGATATTATTGTTCTACAAGAAATGATGAGCAGGATGCTATCAGAAAAACCTGGAAAGTCCTCCATGAGCTCAAGCAAAGTGAAATGTACTGTGTATAAAGCAATAGCAAAGCTGTGGGACAATCAGCTGTGAATAACTTTGCTATTCTCAGCAATACAATGATCCAAGACTATTCTGAAGGACATATAATGAAAAATGCTATTCATATCCAAAGAAAAAAAAACTAATTGTGTCAGAATACAGACTGAAACATACATTTTTTAACTTTCTTTTTTTCTTGAGGGTTTTTTTTGGGGGGTGGAGGGAAGAGATCTCTATTTTCTTTTGCAACATAACTTTTATGGAATGTTTTGCAGAAGTTCACATGGACCTTCTCAAGGGAGGGAGATGGGAAGGAAGGGGGAGAATCTGGAACTCAGAATTCTAAAAACAAATGTTAAAAAATTGTTCAACATGTAATTGAAAAAATTAAAAAAAAATAAAAGAACAACTAATTCCACTATTAAATAAATTATTTTGAATAATTGGCAAAGAAGTTCTACCAAACATTTTTTATGAAGCAAATGTAACATTGATACCTAAAGTAAAAGTAAACACAGAAAAAGAAAATTATAAGCCAATTTCATTAATGATTATAGATGCAAAAATCCTAAATAAGAGATCGTACACCATGACCAAATGATTCATACCAGGAATGCAGGGATGATTTAGCATAAGGTAAACCATTAACATAACTGATTATAACAATAATAAAAGTGACAAAAATCATATGATTATATCAATAGATGCAGAAAAAGCATTTGATAAAGTACAATACTTATTTTTATTAAAAACACTTGAAAGTTTAGATACCAATGGACTTTTCTTTAAATTGTTAAGAAACATTTACCTTAAAAAAATTTGCCTAAATCATAAGTAAGATTTTTTGTAATAGAAATAAGTAAGAGATTTCTCAATGAGATTAGACGTGAAATAAGGATGTCCACTATCACTAACACTATTTAATGTTATATTGGAAATTTTACATAACGATCAGCATTCCTATATAAATCACCAACAATAATTTACTGGGAGAGATAGCTAGAGAGATATCCCATTTAAAATAACTCTAGACAATATAAAATTCCTGTAAGTATAACTGCCAAAACAAACCCAGGAACTATGTGAACAAAATATTTTTTTAAAATTTTGGTACAAATAAAATCGGATTTAATTAAAGGGATAAGCATTAATTCTTCATGGGTAGGCAGGGCCATTTTAATAAAAACAATAATTTCACCTAAATTAATCTATATATACAATGCCATCCCAGTTAAGTTACTAATATATAGATATAGAAATCGATATGGATATTACTGAATTAGAAAAAATAAACAAAATTCATTTGGAAGAACAAAATATCAAAAATATCAAAGGAACTATTTTTTAATGTAAAGGAAGGAATTTAGCAATACTGGATCTTAAAACATATTATAAGGCAATGATTATCAAAACTGGTACATGCAAAGAAATAGGAAAGTAGTTCAGTGGGACAGAGGAGACATACAATTTACAGAAGCAAATGAATATAGTAACCTAGTGTTTGATATGTGTAAAGATGAAAGTTTTCAGGTCAAGAATTCATTATTTAGTAAAAATTGTCGGGAAAGTGGGAAAGCCTGAAAGTCTGAAAGAAATTAAACATAGACCAATGTCTTACACCATTTACTAAGGTCAAAATGGGTACATGACCTAGATATAAGGGATATTGCAAAAAAAATTTGAAGAATATAGAACTTGTTACCTATCAGACTTGTGAATAAGTGAATAATTTATGAACAAACAAGATACAGAGAGTAATATGATGTATAAAATGAGTAATTTTGTAACATTAAATTTAAATGGTTTTATACTGTTTGTATAAGCCATTGTAGCCAAGATCAGAAGAAAAGTAGAAAAGTGTATGAGAGAGAGGGGGAATTTTATATGCAGTTCCTCAGATAAAGGTATGCCTCAAATTTGTTAAGAACTATGTCAAATCTATAAGAATATGAATCGTTCCCTGGTTAATAAATGGTGAAAGGATATGAACAGGCAGTTTTTTGATGAAGGAATCAAAACAATTTATAGGCACATGAAAAATGTTCTAAATTATTAGTGGTTAGAGAAATACAAATTAAAGCAACCTTGAGATATTTTACAGTTATGAGATTGGCTAAAATGATTGAAAGGAAAAACAACAAATGATGAAGGGGATGTAGGAAAATTGAGACACTGATTCACTGTTGGTAGATCTGTGAGCTGACCCAACCATTTTATATAGTGATTTGGAATTATGCCCCAAATGTTATTAAACTGTCTATACCCTTTGTTTCAGCATTATCACTATTAGGTCTGTTTTCCAAGATGATTAGAGGAAACAGAAAAAAAACCTTATATGTTAAAAAAATATCTAGCAGCTTTCTTAGTGGTGGCAAAGAACTAGAAATTGAAGAGATACCAATCAATTGAAGTTGTGGCTTATGTTCATGATGAACTACTACTCTGATATAAGAAATGATGAGCTTGATGATTTTAGAAAAACATGGAAAGATTTACACAAAAAAATGAAGAGCAAAATAAGCAGAATCAAGAGAACATTATATAAAGTAACATCGATATTGTTAAGAACAACTCTGAGTGAGCAACTTACTCTGACTATTACAAATAGCTAAATTAAGTATCAAGGTCCTAGGAAGGAAGATGCTATCAGCATCCATCCAGAGGAAGAATTAAGGTATAGATAAATACATACATACACACACACACACACACACACACACACACATATATATATACATACATAGATGTATATGTGTGTGTGTATAATGTGTGTATACATATTCAGACAACACCCATTCTTTCTCTGGAGATGGATAATTTTTTTTAAATAAAAGTCCTTTGAGATTGTCTTGGATCATTGCATTGCTGAGAATGGCTCAGCCATCCAGTTCTTCTTCATCAGACAGCACTGCTGTTACTATGAACACTATTCTCCTAGTTCTGCTCCCTGCTCTCTTTATCAGTTCATCTGTTATTTGGGTTGCGTCTGCCTGTCATTTCTTGCAGCACAATAATATTCCATTATAATCATGTCACAATTTGTTCAGCCATTTCCCAACTGTTGAACATCCCTTTGATTCCAATTCTTAGCCACCACAAAGAGCTGCTATAAATAATGCACTTTTGGTATCTTTGTTTGAAAACTGCTAGTTCATATCCTTTGACCATTTGTCAATTGGGGAATGATCTGCTTTCTTATAAATTTGGCTCCTTCTTAGAATATTTGAAAAATGAGGCCTTTGTCAGAGATACTTGCTGTAAATTTTTTTTTCAGGAAACCTAGTCTTAAAACAGGTATCGGTCTTTAGGTTAGTCAAATGTCAATTAGCTTTTTAGGTTCAGCTCCCAAAGGGACAGGGCTAGGCTATCTTTTCAACTCAAAGGCCTGGAAAACAACTGTGTCTGTATTTATGTATCCCTTCAGAGGGAAAAGCCTTCCAAATGATTAAGTCTTCAGCATTGGATGGTGCCCAGGGTAGCAGACTCTCTAGAAATGGAAGGCTTGGGAAATATGGAGAGATCTCGACTGTAGAGTTTGTTCAATTTCAGTGTTTGTTGGGTTGAGAAAATATGATGAGAGGTGACTTGGTGAGAGGAAACAATTTAGTGAGGACTCCTACTCAAACTCCAATCAATGTTAGTTTGTTATGATTTCACAAGGGGTAATGATCGTCAGTAATAATTTCAACATAATCATCCAGTAATAAATATCTAATTAGTCACCTATTAATAATAATAAATAAGCAAAACATCAATCCGTACTTTGTATAAATCACATAGGAATATCAATTCTAATAGAAGGGCCCTAGAGTAAGCTTCAAACTTTAATGTAATGTCCATTACTTATTTACCAGTTATGGAGCTCATTTGCACAATCACAAGAATGGTGCCCCTGATAATCTCCGTCCTGTTTCGTTTAAATCCCGTGACCAAACCAAGCGTGGCTGGTAGTATGACATGGAAAATCCCCCCACTTCACATGTTCTTGGAGCATATATATAGCTTTAACCATTTCTTCCAGCCTAATTTAAGAAAAAGCCCATTTAGTCAGTGGAGATGTCCCATGCTTCACCCAACCTTATGGCCCCCTGCTGATATGGCTTTTTTTTTTATTTTTTGGCTCTCAAGAGCAAGGTCTATCAACCAATAATATTCTGCATTTTGCCATGCCTCTTTTTTTTGCCATGCCTCTTTTGCAGATGTGGTGATCAAACTCTATAAATACAAGGTCCTAGAAGGAGCATCTCAGATCATAAGGAAGATCTAAGGTCTATTTCATTAGAAGGAATCACTGACCCTTTCATAAAGTGCCATTAGCTCAGAGCTCTGCCTCAGTTCATTTTGTTGTAGGTTGGACAATTTTAATCCCCACATTGGGAAAATGTGGGAAGTCCTCCACAAAGGGACATTTTCATGACCTCAATATTTTTTGCGTAGTAGCTGTATACACATTAAAAGGCTCATCCAATTTCAAATATTCTCAAGTTTTCCTTACAAAGCTAATTTATAAAAAAAACAAAAACAAAAACAGAAGGTTAGCCCCAAGCTCCCTTTCCAGATTTATGTGTTGAATATCCTTCAGGAATATCAATGACAAAAATACCTTCACCTCCTTGTCCAACAGGTGATAGGAATGAAAAATAAAAGATCCCTATGTGGTCATTTTGACCTGCAAGCACAGAAACTCCAAGTGAAGTCCCAAAGCCTTGAAAGCAAGGCAAAGCATCAAGTTGCACAATTTGAGCAGCCAAGTGGCAAATTCCCAGTGAAGAGTAAGAATGGGGGCTGAAGGGTTGGGTTCTACAACTTTTTAGGAAATCAGGTATTCATAACCCAAAATGTATTTCCCTGTAGAATTCAGATTAATTCCACAAAACCTTGTCAGGTATCTATATTCTGCTTTTGTTTTAAGAGAAGCAAGGATAAATCAAGACCCTTCCTTTCCCTTCCTATTTCCTTCCCTTTTTATGCCTCTCCTTCCCTTGATGATCAAGGCACTGGATCAAAGAGTTTACTGGAAATAGTGCTATTCATAATGGTCTCCTCCCAGGCTAGGCTGCCAGTCTATTGAACTAGAATTATAGCTGATCTAGACCCTGAGATGGCAGGTGCAAGGGAAGGGTGAGAATATTTGTACACCTGGAATATCTGTACACTTGGTTCTAGTGATGGAGACAAGAGAATCTGTTTCAGGTGGCCATAATGCTTCTGCTTATTTTGTTATTTTGAAAAGGACTCCATTGAGTCACAGAGTGAGGTGGCCAATCAATAGTCCTGTGGGAGGAATATTCCCCTTCAAGGGGAGTGTTCCAACTTGATGGATCATTTTAAGTCAACCTTTTAACTATCCATAGGAGTAATTTTGAATATTTTATTTGTAAAAATCCTCAACATTAGAAACATGATAAAATAAACTTCTAGTTGATGACAATGAAGGTGATCCAAAGACAGCTTGCATGAATAAATGTATGTGTATATAACCAAGAAAAAGAATAAAGAGATACTCTTGCTGAGAGTTCATTGATTGAGAGAACTCCCAGATGAGGGAACTTCCTTCATCAATGCAGTTTAACTAATTTTCTGTCGGCACCTTTCAGCTTTTGAACTTAGAATCCTAGAGCTCTATGAGGGGAAGGGATTTGCCTGAGGTCATATGTGCCCTAAGGATCTGAAATGGGACTTGAACCCGTGTCTTCTTGGCCTACTTTACAAAGTACACCAGGAGCTCCTCTCATGTCAAATAAGCAATTATAAGAAGCAGTTTTACAACTACTCCCCTTTGCTAGTTTAAAAAGAAAGGAAATTCTAGCTAGAGAGTCTTTGCATCATTGGGTTTTTGATTAAGGATTTTAACAAAGAGTCTCAGAACTCACTTGAACGGAAAAGCAAAACATTTTAAAGAAGGCACAGTTCTCCAAATTTGTCATAGATAGAAACATAAATATTTTATAATCTTATTTAGTAAAAACTCATTTTGATCATCAAGAATTCATGAAAAATAATTCCAGTTGTCATGAGAAAGTCAGCCCTCCTCTCTTTAAGAATAATTTTCATTCTCCCAACATATCTCATGTGTCCAGACAAACTCCCCAACCATTACATCTGTAATTTTAAAATAGCCATTGGGTATTTGGGAACAAATTTGTAATTAAGTCGAAAAGATTTCATAATATAGATATCCCAAACAATATTTACAATAAATAGTCCAAGGCACACTGAATTAGATTATCTACAATGTAAGGTTGACCCATTAGTCTGGAAAAGACGCAAAGATACATGCACAGATCCTCCAGTTTTTCAGATCTAGTTTTTCTTTGGCAGTGTGTTTCCTCAACCCCATTCCCAGCACCCCATTCTGTTGCCCAGCAGGTGGAAAGGACCTTCCCATTGACACAAAGACAGTTCCTGCCTTCCTAGAAAAACGGAGGTTGAAAACCCATCAGGCAAATTTCGACAAGGTTCCATCCTTCTCTATGAAATGTCTGGTCTTGTTCAGTTTCTTCCAGCTGTCCCCATGCATAGAGGCACCTTGGAAGTCTGAAGAGCTAAAAGTGCTAAAGGTCATCTCTCTTTGGCCCTTCATGGACATTGCTGGAGATAACTAAGATACTAAGAACAAGATAACTAAGCTCCCAGACACCTGAGCTCATAGATGACTGCATCGGGTCTTTCTTGGATGTTGTCCCTTGTGAAATTCTCCTAGATCTTTTCATTTGTCTTCCTGCACTGTAGTTATTCTCTGCAGTATCTCATCTGGTAGATACACTGAGGGGGTCCATGCTAAAATTCTCAAAATCCTCTACGTTTGTGTCCACTGTTCCCTACTGCTTAGCTGCAAGAGAAGCTAAAGTCCAGATTGACCCATCTTTCTGATATATGGATACAATCTACGGTATAATCTCTCTCCGCTTTTGGACACATATCTAGGTGTATGTATGCTGAATTATGTATTTGTAAGGATTGATATTGTAAGATACACTGTATGAAAGGAGAGGGAGGCAGAAAAATGTTCAGTCATTCTGCGCATCGGAAAAGATGGCACTTTCTTAGATCGGACTTTGCAGCAGGGAGGAACCTTAGGCATCCTCAAGACCAATGGCCTCCCTCATGGGATTTAGGAGACCCAGAAAAGTTAAAGGCCTGATTTGAATGATCAGAATGATTAACAAAAACAATAGCAGGGTCATTGCACTGGGAGTTCAAAACTATTAAGGAATAGAATTTATCACTTGCCTGGTGAGCAATTAGATGGATATAAAACAAGGCAGAATGAGCAAAAGGGACATTCTCAGGAACATTGGAAGCACATAAGATACAAGTCTTCACAGTCCTCTCACTTCCATGCTCATTACAATGTTGAAAGCAGGAAAAAGGAAGAGAAATGGACAATTGATCCTAAATCCCTTGATCCTCCCAGAGGAAAGTGCCCTTTGACCTCTACAAAAGACTCTTGTTTATATGGGCCCTAAGTCGTTGCTCTTTATTATTTTTCCTCATCAGAATCTCCTAGGTATTTTCTTCCATATTGTTGTTGTTGATCCATCTAACTCTTTGTGACCTCATTGAAAGGGGGGTGCAGAGGTATAGTAATGGTTTACCATTTCCTTCTCCAGCTCATTTTACAGATGAGGAAACTGAGGCAAACAAGATTAAGTGACTTGCCCAGGACCACGCAGCTAATAAGTATCTGAGGTTAGATTTGAACTCAGGTCTTCCCGACTCCAGGCCTGGCACTCTATCCACCACTTGCCATCTCATACTTGCATGTTATGGCATCCCCTCCCTGATGTCATGGTCCTCTTCGAGAAGGAAGAACAAACAATAGGTTCTTTTTTTCTCTTTTGCACCTCGAAACCCTCCCAAAATGTCTTGGGGTTCACTGACTAGATTTCTTTCTGAAACATCATTGGTCACCAATAGGTCCTGGGCCAAGCCCCATTTGGTCTTTGTTTGGATCCTAAGTAGCAATCATTTCTGCTTTGGTTAGAAATCCTGAGAGTCTCCCCCTCCCAGATTCATTCATTCATTTATTCATGTATCTAGGTCTTTGGGGGGCTAAGTGAAAGAGCAGATTCTTTGCCTCCATTGCTACAGTTTTAATCACTGCATGGGCAGCCTCTGTCAAACTGAGACTTGTTGAAGACCCACAGCATCCAGGGCCATCTCCAGTTGTCTTGATCTATATCTTGGCACTGGACCCAGGTAACTCCAGAGGGGAAACTGAGGCAGGTGACTTTGCACAGCTTCCCCTCACTGAAATCCAATTTACTTGCATGCCATGGCATCAGCTCCCCGATATTATGGTCCTCTTCCAGGGTGAAGGATTAACAACAATCCATTTAAGGACCAGAGTGATGAATGATTGTGGGTATCTGCTTTCAAGAGAGCTTTCAGAATTATTTGGTGGATTATCTAGGTCTTTTATTTATTGTCTAGCATGTTGGCTTCCTTTATAAAACTTCAGTGGCTTGGGGAAGAGGCAGACCTAGAAAAGTACTGAACAGGGTAATTTTTAAGATTCAAGCTTGAAAATCAGCTTACAAAACTCATAAGTTAAGCTTTAGTCTTCACAGAAAAAGAGGTCGTGAAATAATCAGAAAATCTTTGTAGTGTCTGAGTTTGGGATTCACCAACTTGGACAAATCACTGCACATCTGGATTAAGTCTCTTCATTAGTGTAAAGTGAGAGGGATGGCTTAAAAATAAGCCATCCCAAAGGTCTATAAGTATTGTTCTAATGAGTTGGTGATGAAAGATCAAAAGAGCAATTCCGATTCTAAATACAAGGAAAAATGACTGGCGTTCTCTTTGCCAAAAGGCACTTTTAGTCATGAGAAAAAGTCATGGGCAAAATCCAAAGGTAATTTTGTGATATACTTTGGGAAGAGGGTGACTTAGATAGCTCAAAGAGGGAAAGGGGGGACCAGAAGAAGCTGGGGAGATAAAGGTTGTGTTTTGAGATACTGAGATTGTCTTAAAGATAGTCTAGGAAAACTTAGTTCACAGCAGGGCTTAACAAAACAGTTTGGGAAACTCCCCAGAGGTTGTTTAAAAATACTAACTAGACAGTCTCAGAGTGGAAGATCTGATTAAAGAGTTTAAGCTTTCCATTTTTGAGACATTGGAGGCTGAATGAGAAGAGTTTCAGGATGTTCTGGGGAAACTGATGCAATTAGGATTTTCATTTTAACAATTCCTGAGAATAAGCTAGTTGAGGGTTTACCATCAATATCTACAATACCCTAGGATGAAAAAGCAGGTGGGAGAATGGGAGAATGGGAGATTCAGAGATGGAAGGGATTTAAGAGAAAACTCAGACTGATAACCTCATTTTCTACATGAGGATGCAGAGACCAGAGGAAGATCAATGACAGCTTACTGTAAGACTTACAATGCAAAGATCGAATGGGACTAACCAGGTCACAGTGAGATTGCTGCTCCTGTGGATTCACCCTCAAAAAAGGAACAACTGTAATGATGGTTATGGAACAAGAACTAGAAATCAGGCAATCGATGAACATTAAAATGCTTCTTTGAGGTCAGAACTCCTGTCTGCCATGCCAAAGGGCATAGTTTGGATTTGTTCTCCAGAAAATCACCATGTTGAGAAAAGCTTGAAAACCAGACCACAGATTCTTAGCTCACTGAAATCAGGCATCTTGGGGAGACTTTGTATAACAAGTCAACAATATGTTTTTGCTACAATGAATCCTTCATAATTTTTCAGCGGGAGTCACAAAAGGGCAAATCTTTGGGATTCAGTTAAGATGCCCCAGATATTTGCTTTGGCCAAGTATTTCACTGACTTGTTCACCCAGAGGTCAGTTCAGAATAATTCACCCTCAAATGAACAATGGTGGCTGCTAAGATGAAGGGTTTATAATTTGGAGCTATGCTCAAAAAGTTATCAAACTGTGCATACCCTTTGACCCAGCAGCATTTCTATTGGGCTTATATCCCAAAGAAATCATAAAGGAAAGAAAAGGCCCCACATGTGCAAGAATGTTTGTGGCAGCCCTTTTTGTAGTGGCTAGAAACTGGAAATTGAATAGATGCCCTTCAATTGGAGAATGGCTGAATAAATTATGGTATATGAATATTATGGAATATTATTGTTCTGTGAGAAATGACCAGCAAGATGATTTCAGAGAGGCCTGGAGAGACTTACATGAACTGATGCTGAGTGAAATGAGCAGAACCAGGAGATCATTATACACGGCAACAACAGTACTATATGACGATCAATTCTGATGGACATGGCTCTCTTCAACAATGATATGTTTCAAACCACCTCCAATTGTTCACTGAAGAAAGCCATATACACCCAGAGAGAGGGATGTGAAATGTGGACCACAACATAACATTCTCATACTCCTTGATTGATGTTTGCTTACATTGTGTTTCCTTTATCTGATATATCGTTTGTGTAGATAAGATTTTTCTTGCACACCAATGATAAGTTTGGAAATATGTATACATATATTCGATTTGCCAATATTTTAACATAATTAACATGTAGTGGATATCCTGCCATCTAGGGGAGGGGTGGGGAGTTGGGGGAAAAATTTGTAACAGAAAGCTATGTAAGGGTTATTGTTGAAGAATTACCCACACATATGTTATGCAAATAAAATTAAAAAAATAAAATTAAAAAAAAAGATGAAGGGTTTATTAAAATAAAATGAAATCCATCTGCTGGGAGGCAAATTCTACCTCCAAGAAAGTCGACAATTCGTTCCCTGGCTCTACAGCCAGCCCAGGGAATGGGCAGAGGATGTATGGACTCTGCTCTGCAGATGCAATGCTCAGCACTAAACAGAGAAGGCAATGGGGAAGAGGCTGTGGTTTTCTCTAACGTGTGTCATGGATAGTGCACTCTGCTAAGTACTTTGACAAAAGTTGCATCATTTGAAAGAAAAGCCCAAGCTCGACCTTTTTTCTGCTCGCCACCATCTCTTGAAGACTCCAAAAACAAATTATGCACCAAAGATAAAGCAATTTTGACTGTTTCTGTGGTCTAAACCACCAAGAATGCAAAACAAGGTTTAAAAAAAGAAACAGGAACTGATACTAATCCTGAGCTCACTCAGCACCCCCCTCACCTCCCATGTTAGCAGCGGTGACGCCCACTAGCACACCCAAAGACAAACTTACAGGCTTACATTACTACGCCCTAGTTCCCTCTCCCTCTTTTCAGGGTCAGAGGGATCCCAAATTTCAGGTTGTAGAATTTTTCTCAGGCCATTACAGCCAGATGGGTCACAGCTGTCCAGGCTGCTGGGCACCGCAGCCATGAAGCACCAATTCATACACTCAAGGAAATCACTGTCAGAGAGGAGGGAGTCAGAAGCGAATGATAAGGAAAATAAGGGGAAGGAGAAAAGACAAAGACCAAAGGAAATCTCAAATACTTTTAACATAAACAGGTAAATCAACAGGAAAAAAACAAAAACAAAACAGTTACAACAGAGGGAAATATTGCCTCCAGATCTGGTAAATGAATTCAGGCAATTATGAATAAATGCAAGATGAAGGAAACTGCAAAATAAAGGGAAATAATGAAAACTTTGATGAGACAGAGAACTCTGGAAGTAAGGGAGAACATGGAGCCACAACACTGTTCCTGAGAGGTTCAGAAGAGAAATGAGAACTAGGAGAGCAGCATTTGTGTTCTAAGCAGCAAAAACAGTCAGCAGAATAGAAAAACTTGAAGCTGTCCTGGCAAGCTTCACCAAAGAAACAAAGGAGAGAGCAGTAGGTTGGGAATGCAAATACACAGAAGAGAAGCACAGTCTAGAAGAAGAGAAGAGAAAATAAGAACATTAAAAGAAATATGTTCACTCGACAACCAAAAACATATAGATCTCAAAGGCAAGGTGGTAGGCACACTCTAAGCATTATAGGTCTCCCAGAAAAAAATCATGACAGGATTAAAAAAAATCCTTAACACTAATAAAGGAAATAATAGAGAACTGCCCAGAACTTCTTAACAAAGAAAAAAATTCCAATGCAAGAATTCACAGAACACATTAAAAAAAGAAAGAAAAGAAAAGAAAGAACAAGCAAAAAAACCAACAACAACAAAAAAAAAACAAATCTCTAGACTGAAAACTCTAAGATGCATAATGGTTAAATTTACTGATTCAATTCTGAAGTAAGTTGGGCAAGCCATCAAGAAAAAGGTCATCACAGAGAAGAACATTCAAATAATGCTAGACTATTCCACACCCTTGATAAAAAGGAGGGGAAATGGAATAATGTGTTCTGAAGAGCACCGGAACTCAGAACACATCCTAGAGTGCCCTATTCTGCAAATCTGAGCTTAACCAGAAAGGACACAAAAGATGGATGTTCAAAAATAAAGAGTTTGAAACATTTTTAGAAAGAAAGCTAGAACTAAAGAAATCATTTGCTACTTAAACCACCCCAATTGACAGAAACGAAGGGATGGTGAATAAATGCAACCAGCGGCAGACTACAGAAAGATCTGTGAGAACCTTCTGGTAGAAATCAGCATCAGTAAAGAGAGGAGCTAGGGATCCTAAGGACAAAACCTGGCAGCATGCTGCCTAGAAGTTTGGGGGGGGGCTACATTATAATATGGTAAAGCATGTGAAATGCAAGAGGGAAGCAAGAAGGAGAGAAAAGAACACCAGGATCAGATTGAGAGCTAGCAGGGAGAGAAGGTGACCTCTGTGGTCTCAAAAAGAGAAGAAGGGAAGGGGAGTAGAGAAAAAAAGAGGAAGGAAGCTTTATTTGGGAGGTGGAGGGAAGTCCACTGACAAATGCTTCTATGGGTGAAAGGAGATGAGGACCTTACACTGAACAAGGTCTAGGGGTTTTGGAGTAGGAGAGCTTGGAGCCAGAAAAATGCAGAAAAAAAGGTCAAGAAAAGAGGGTATAGATTCTGGGAGGGGGAGAACTCTTTTACCATGAGGCACTATGCTTTCAGACACTTGTAATAATTGGCTTTGTTCTGAGAGAAAGATATAACAGAAAAGGGAACCCCAAAGGATAAGTCCCACAGCACAGTGGCAGAGAGTGCCCAGAGTCTAGAAGGGATGCTGTGAAACTTTGATTCTATTCTTGCTATGAATCAGAGAATAAGCATCTAGAGTAAACAGATGAATAATGAAAATAGTAAACAAAAGGAACCTTTTAAAAGGAGCCCAAAAATCAAATTAAGAAAACTAATAAATATAATTAGGTGAAGGGGAGGAAAGGGAAGTGGACAATGACTAAGCAAATACAAGATTTTAATGGAATACTACTGTGCAATAAGAAAGGATGCATTTGATGAGTACGGAGAAGCATGGAGAGATCTATATGAACTGATTCAGAGTAAAGCAAGCAGAGCCAAGAAAACAATACATACACTACCAGAATAGTGTAAATGGACAGACCAATGTCACCAAAAAGGCCAAAGGTAAATGCAAGAGCTTTAGAAAGATCAAATAGCAGTCTAATGAAGAGACATGAAAAGATGTGGGAGGTCAGAATGTACGCCCACGACACGTTTCTGAACTTTTGCAATGTATTTATTGGTTGCAGTTTTTTCTCTAAAATTATTTGTCATATGGGCTTATTTGTGGGGAGGAAAAAGAAATAGAGGATACTGTGGTGATGTAAAAAATGGAAACCTTCAATGTGCCAAAAGAGATGCTGCTTAGGACCAAATGAGAGGAAGCATAACTCACAAATTCTCCCCTTTGTATCCTCATAGTAACTGGCAGCTCTGTTACCCGGCAAAGAGCATAGAAGGATCAAACAAGCTGGGGGAACCTTTCGGAGAGGGCTCAGCTTTTCATAACCTTCTTCCCACAAGGCTTCTGGGGCACAGGGGCCTAAATGACTTGGGAGATGTGGGGTATTTAAGAAGAATGGGATGGACCTGCTCATGCTAAGGTTAACTGTGTCAATTGATCTTCTAAGGACAGAAGGGGCACCTGCAATGGTTATGGATACTGAGGGAGGAATGGAAAGGAAGCTTCAGGGAATTTTTATAATCATATGAAAGGGTAGGAATCCTGCCCGCCGTGCCAACCCCTTCCATGCCAAAAACATAACTTGGATTTATCATATCATTTCAAAGTCCACAATGGGGAAGAGCTGCAGGAGCACCAGAAATCTCTTTTCTGAGAAAGCCCAGATCCCAGAGGATCTCAGGGAAATGACCAGAGTTGACTGAAGGAGAGAGGATCTAGTCAGAACTGATCTTTAGGAAAATCACTGTGGTAGTCAGGACAAACTAGGCAATAACTATAGCAATCTAGCGTTTCATAAACCCAAAGACCTCAGCTTCTGGGATAAGTACTCACTATTTGACAAAAACTGCTGGGAAAATTGGAAACTAGTGTGGAAGAAATTAGGGCTTGACCCACACCTAACACCACATACCAAGAAAAGATCTAAATGGGTTCATGATTTAGATACAAAGAGTAATATTATAAGCAAATTAGAGGAACATAGGATAGTTTACCTCTCAGACCTGTGGAGAATGAAGGAATTGTGTCCAAAGAAGATCTGGAACTCTTAATTGAACACCAGATAGATAATTTTGATTATATTAAGTTAAAAAGTTACTATACAAATAAAACTAATGCAGTCAAGATTAGGAGGGAAGCAATAAATTGGGAAATCATCTTTACATTTAAGGGTTCTGATAAAGGCCTCATTTCTAAAATATATAGAGAATTGTCTCATATTTATAAGAATTCAAGCCATTCTCCAATCGATAAATGGTCAAAGGATATGAACAGACAGTTTTCAGATGATGAAATTAAAACTATTTATAATCATATGAAAAGGTGCTCCAGGCCTGGAGAGACTTGCATGAACTGATGCTGAGTGAAATCAGCAGAACCAGGAGAACATTATACACAGCAACAAGACTATACGATGATCAATTCTGATGGACATGGCTCTCTTCAACAATGATGTGATTCAAACCAGTTCCTATTGTTCAGCGATGAAGATAGTCAGATACATCCAGACAGAGGCCTGTGGGAACTGTGGACCACAACACAGCATTTTAACACTTTCTATGAATATTTCCATGCATTTTGTTTTCCTTCTTAGGTTGTTTTTTTTTCTCTCTTTCTAGATCTGATGTTTCTTGTGCAATAAGATAACTGTATAGATATGTATACATATATTGGATTTGTTATATAATTTATCATATTTAGCATGTATTAGATGACCTGTCAACTAAGGGTGGGGGGGAGGGGGGAAAAAGCTTGGAACAAAAGAAAAGTTTTGCAAAGGTCAATGTAGAAAAATCACTCATATGTTTTGTAAATAAAAAGCTTTTAATAAAAAAAAAGAAAGAAAGAAAAGATGCTCCAAATCACTATTGATCAGAGAAATGCAAATTAATACAACTCTGAGGTACCACTACACACCTGTCAGATTGGCTAAAATGACAGGAAAAGCTAAGGACGAATGTTGGAGGGGATGAGGGACAACTGGGACACTGATACATTGTTGGTGGAACTGTGAACGGATCCAATCATTCTGGAGAGCAATTTGGAACTATGCTCAAAAAGTTAACAAACTGTGCATGCCCTTTGACCCAGCAGCATTTTTATTGGGCTTATATCCCAAAGAAATCATAAAGGAAGGAAAGGGCCCCACATGTGCAAGTATGTTTGTGGCAGCTCTTTTTGTAGTGGCTAGAAACTGGAAACTGAATGGATGCCCATCAATTGGAGAATGGCTGAATAAATTATGGGATGTGAATGTTATGGAATATTATTGCTCTGTAAGAAATGACCAGCAGGATGATTTCAGAGAGGCCTGGAGAGACTTTCATAAACTGATGCTGAGTGAAATGAGCAGAACCAGGAGATCATTATACATGGCAACAACAATACTATATGATGATTGATTCTGATGGACATGACTCTCTTCAACAATGAAATGTTTCAAACCAGTTCCAGTTGTTCAGTGAAGAAAGCCATATACACCCAGGGAGAGGGATGTGAAATGTGGACCACAACGTAACATTTTCATGCTCTCTATTGATGTTTGCTTGCATTGTGTTTCCTTTCTCAGATATTTTTTGTTCATGTAGATATGATTTTTCTTGTACAACAATGGTAAGTGTGGAAATATGTATACATATATTCAATTTGTCAAGTATTTTAACATAATTAACATGTAGTGGATATCCTGCCATCTAGGGGAGGGGTGAGGAGTAGGCGGGAAAAATTTGTAACAGAAAGCTTTACAAGGGTCAATATTGCAAAATTACCCATACATATGTTTTGTAAATAAAAAGCTTTAATAAAAAATAAAATAAAGGAAAATCACTGTGGTGGCTGAATGGAGAATGGATTGCAGTGGGGAGAAGCATGAGCCCCCAAAAAAGGCTTTTTCGATAGCCCATGCAAAGTGAAGGGGGTTTGTCCAAGCCAGTCCTTGGAGGGAAAGGGATTTCATTGAGAAATGTTGCAAAGGTAAAATCAACACACCTTGACAAGTGATTGGATGTGGGGGATGAGAGTGAAGGACTCCTCACAAGGAGTTGTGAGCCTGAGAGAGAGGATGCTGTTGTCTTCTGGAGAAAAAGGAAGTGCTCAGGAACAAAGATAATAAGTTCTATTTTGAACATGTTGAGTGTAAAGATATCTAGACGACACACGATTCAAGTTGTCTTAAAGACAGAGATGGGAGATGGGAGGCTGCAGAACTATCAACATAGAACTGGTAAATAAATCAATGAGAGCTGATGAGATTGTGAAATGAAATAATATGGAAGGAAGAAAAGAGCACAAAATGGAACCCTAAAAGACCCCTAAGGGACACTATCTGGAATAAGATCCAGAAAAGAAAACAAGAAGAAATTGTCAGCTAGATAGAAGAAGAACCAGGAGAGAGTGAATTCCCAAAAACCTACAAGGAAGAGAGAAGAAGAAGAAGAAGAAGAAGAGGGCAATCAGCAGTGTCCAAGACAGCGGAGCGGTCAAGAATAATGAGGACTGAGAATGCCCCATTGTATTGGGCAATGAAAAGTTCATTGGTAACTTGGGAAAGAGCACTTTCAGAGGAGTGATGAAGCCAGGCTGGAAGGGGTTAAAAAGAGATGAGAGAAGAGAAAGGGGAGGTCAATGGTCTTCTCAAAGAATTTAGGTACAAGAGCTACATAGAACAGAAGAGATAGGAGATGATTCTTAGCTAAGATGGAAAGATCAAGTGAGGATTTCTGAGGATGAGGAGACGTGTTTGTGGGCAGGAGGGAGGGAACCAGAAGTCCAAGGGTTATTGCAGATAAGGGATAGAGTGAGGGCAATATGGGGGGTAGGATTGTTTGTACAGGTAGAGGGGTTGGTCTGGGGAAAGAAGACCCCCCCCTCCTTGTTTTAGAGAAGGGTGGAAGAGAAAAGAGTGGTAGAAAGCACCTGAATGATAGGAGATGAAAAAGGGGGAACGGGGGCAGAGAGAAGGGAGCTTACAAGGAATGATAGCGGTATTCCAAAAGGAGAGTTTGAGAAAGTCTGATTATTTCAGGACTTTGGCAACTGCTTGGATAAACCCTCCAAACCACAGGCTTGAACTTGAGGCCAAAGAGGTCATTACAAGCTGGCCAGAATCACCCCAGGCCTCCTTGCCCTTTATGGCGGATTCAGGAATACTGGGCAGGCAAAACATGCTGTTACCATACTCGATTCCCTGTGGCCCCAGACCTAGAACATGATAGTTACTGGCAATGGAAGCAATTTTCCCTTTTTGGACAGCCTTACATCTGGGAGCAATTCAGGGCCACAAGGTCTGTTTTCAGACCTTGATCTTCAGTTTTACATTAAAGGCTTCTCAGACATTTATTTTTAAAAAAAATCTTTCTTATTCCAAATGAAGAGACTTTTCTCTAACCATTTTTGCCATGTCCCTTCTAAGACACAGACCAGTCTTTCCCTTGACTAAAGATAGCAAATCTCCATTTGAAAAAGTTTCCAGCACATATTTCATCAACCCGTTGGGTTGAACTACATCGCCCTTGCTCTCCCATCCTTTCAAGGGCTATTCTCCTCCTTCTCTGACTCGCAACTCCCCCGAAGTGGATGCTCTCAGTGCCGACTTGCTACCTCCCTTTTCTCACCTCCCTAGCTGAAGTTTAAATATTTCCCTGCTTTTCCTTCCAGCTCACAAGCTGGAGTGCTCACATCCTTCTTTCAGTTCTTCTTAGCATATACTTGGGCTTCGCATCTTCCTCTTACTCATCACGCCACTCTTTCTCCTCCTCTTTCTGGCTTTCTTTTTAAGAACATTTTCTTCTTTAACGTATCCTTGTTGGGAGTTGGCAGCTATTCTGCCAACCACTCATGGAAGAAGCATTGAATACTTGAGAAAAAAGCTCAAAAGGCCCTTAAGGGAGAGTCTAGACTATGCACTCTCTTCTACTTGGGAGACTCTCATGGATGACCTGGGAGATTTATAATCTACAGAGAGAATAGGACTGGCCTGGACGCAGTGAGATGAACTCCACCAAGATGAACGAACGGGGTGACGACAGTGATGGATGTTGCTCTGGGAGGGATGGAAATGCAGGGATCCATGAAGATAAAAAATGAGCAGAAAAGAACAACTGGATGGTTTCAATTTGAAGTCCAGATAAAGCACCTTGAAGTCAAAGCTATTGGAACAACTCCATCTATCTTTACTCAATGCTGTCGAATCTTTGTCTGAAGGGGCCCTATGTTTTTAGTAAAGATGAGAAAGTAGCAACTTTGAGGCCATAAAGAGTTATTTTCCCCTCATCTGAATAGTGAAAATAACCAAAAATAATGTGCCGATACAAGTGTGCACACACGTGCAAAACACATTTTCCCCAGGCAAGTCTATTATCTCTGGAAGATGAAATTATAACTTTTCAAAACATTGGATGCACTTAGAATTCCCATGATTCTCTCCAGGGAGCCTTTGTCAAAAGTTGCTACTTTTTGCTTATGTTCACAACCCTCTCTAGCTCAGGGCTGGTGTGTTGGTTCAACACAAAATGAAGCGTGTGTCACAGTGGGACTTAGAGAACGAATGACCCTTGTGGACTTTGGAAGCAGCTAAAAACGACAATAATCAAAGACGATCGAAGCTGGCCCAGTAGCATTCAAAATTCCCTGGGCCCCAAGCCCTGTTCTAATGGGGCAACAATTGATGACAGAAAACTATTCACCTTTTTAATTTTCATGCCTAGAACAATTCAAGACTGAAAAATCCATATTCATGCAATCTTCCCTTCATACTGAAGAGTTCTGATCATTTAGTTGTAAGAAATCTTTATTCTTGCCATTAGGCTACAAAGTGAAAAGAGGCCTTGTCCTTGACTGACTTACCATTCTGTGGACAAGGGTCCAGTCGTAGAAGCTTCTTCAACCTGATAGGGTTTCCATTGATCCTCCTTTCCCTTTCTAGATAGCAACACTTCTTGAATTCCCAAAATAGGAAGACCTTGTTGGATATCTATTTTTACCTCCTTTCCTTTTCTCTCACTAATTTCTTCCCTTCCCTTCCCTAGTAGAGTGGTCCACACCTGCCTACCTGTTCTTCTTCGCTCCCTCTTCAGTCCTCTATCACTTTCTTCTTCTCCTGTTAATCTCACACTGTTCTTTCCTTCACTTATGCTTTCAGCCTTCTGTTCTCTTCATTTTCCACTCACACCTTTCCTTTTATCCCCTTCTCTCCTCCTTTTTCTTCTACTTTTCCTCTTTTACCTCTGAAGCCCTTCTCATTGACCTTTCTTTTCCTCTTTTTTTTTTCAAATTCTTTTCCATTTCCTTGATACTGCTCTTCCTTTTTTCTCCACTTTCCTCTCATGCTTTTTCTCAAGACTTCTCCCTGCCCTAGCCATATACAAGACTACTTGCTCAGGAACTGGAAACTGAGTGGATGCCCATCAGTTGGAGAGTGGCTGAATAAATTATCGTATATGAATGCTATGGAATATTATTGTTCTGTGAGAAACGACCAGCGGGACGATTTCAGAGAGGCCTGGAGAGATTTGCAGGAACTGATGCTGAGTGAGATGAGCAGAACCAGGAGATCATTATACACAGCAATAACAAGATTATATGATGATCAACTCTGATTGACGTGGCTCCTTTCAACAGTGACATGATTCAGGCCAATTCCAATATATTTATGATGGAGAAAGCCATCTGCACCCAGAAAGAGACTACAGGGACTGAATATGTATCACAAGATAGTATTTTCACTTTTTGTTGTTGTTTTCTTGATTTTTTCTTTGATCTGATTTTTCTCGTGCTGTATAATAAATGTAAAAATATTTTTAGAATTGCCTATGTTTAACAAAATTAGATTACTTTCTACCTGGAGAAAAGGAGTGGAGGGAGGGAAGGGAGAAAAATTTGGAGCACAAGGTTTTGCAAGGGTGAATGCTGAAAACTGCCTTTGCATGTATTTTGAAAATAAAAAGCTATTATTAAAAAAAGTTTGTTAAAGACTACTTGCTCACAGTTCTAAAATCCTTCAGCCATCTTCCATTTAATGCTTTCTCCTCCTTCCTTATCAAAACTCCAACAACTGCTTCTCATCTCTACTGTGCAGGTTCGGAATCAAAATCTCCAAAATGAGATCTTCGCTCCCCAGCAAACCTAATAAAATGAGAGAAAATGTGTTGGCCCTACCCTGCAGATTGCAGGATTCATCTACATAATTCTTCAGAGAAAAGTCCATTATATACCTAAAGAAGTGCCCAGGTTCAATTGAGACAGCTTGGTGGGACGCAAAGCCTTCCAGGTCAGAGTCTCCAACAAATCTCCCATATCATTTTGGTCTCATTGGTCTCACTGCTCCCCAGAGGAATTTGGTTTAAACACAGAATGAAGAAGAAACAAATGAGAGGCTTTGAAAGCTCCACTGAATATGTTCAGAATATGTTCCTTTTCCTCCTCCCAATCACGGGAAAGACTATAATGATAACACACTGGAGTGGGTGATTAGAAAGACCACGAAGAGGTTCTTAAAAATGAACATACCTATTGTATATTGGGCAATCCAAATACACTCTCCAATAGACTTGAAGACATGGTGATGGGAGAGATTCTTCTTGCAGAGACTTTTGTAAAGCCATTTTCCCCTTTCATATGCTCACATCAACCTTCCCAGACAGTTCTAGATATATATTTCAAGTTATGTGCAAAATGAATTAATAAACTGTGTTTGGAAAGGATGTTCCAGGGTTGTAACCTTGGGTTGCTGGGGAAAAACTGCTAAAAAAAATTAACAAAAACAAAAGAAATCTCAAGTTCAGTGGACCCTTCCCCTTGATCTTCTTGTTTTTTCCTCTCCTTTTCCTCCTCCAGTTCCTAATATCCTCTCCCTTCCCTAGATATAAACAGACAGATACAGTCTGACTTTATCAATGGCTCCCCCATGTAAAGTTATAAAATTGGAAAAAGAAGGCAACTAGTATGAGCAGCATGATGGCTGCCTTCCCACTCGATTCCTCTCTGAGACTCCCTCTTTCAAGGGCAATAAATAAAATATATGTGTGTATACATGCACATACATATATGTGTGTATATTGAGCATGTACATATATATCCCAGTCTTTCACAAGTTATTCTGCCCTGCCATTTTCAAGAGGCAGGGACACAAATAATATAGAGTGATTACAAAAATTTCTCGGTCTGCTCTACACCACAGGGGACTTATTGGCTGCAGCGTGGTTTTGTGAGGTGGCCATGATAAGCGAGAGAATCAGAATCTCATTATAAAAAAAAATTGTCAGAAATACTGATTCCCTGAGGCTCATCTTTTCACCTTGTTCATCTCACCTCACTGTAGTATATAATAAACCATTATCAAGGTCAAGAAAGGAGGTATCCGCTAATGTCAAATTGACCAAATTTGTTCTTATCATTTCAAGTTAATAGCCCCCAGGCTGATGTTCTTATAGAATTCTCAGCTTTGTTTCTTTAGAATGAATAAGAAGAAAAGGAACATTTTAACAATGGCAGAGAATGGACTCCTGCGTGCCTTCCTGACTAAAACCAAATCAGGACTATGTGAGGAAACTGGGTGGCCAAAGTAGAACCAGAAAATCTTGCCGGTCTGCCTCCCAGGGAAATAATTTATCTGCTTGATGGAAAGGGGGCTGGCTGATGTCACTCTGTTTTGAAGCTGTCTCTCCTGCCGAGTTCTGCCTTTGCAGAAGATGACTTGGGGTCAGCAACCCACATCAACAACCTATCACCTAGAGAAGATGGCAGCTCTCTCCTGGCATCAGTACCCTCATTTGGGAAATGAGATTGGGGGAAAGGGAGAAACAGATTAGTGACCCTGAGCATCCTCTCCTTCCATACTGTTCAGCCAGTACATTCTCCCCTTCAGCCACTACATCCTCTTCCAGTCCCAAACCCTAAGATCTGGGAATGAGCCCACCACAAGGAGAAATGGATGCACAAAGGGTGTGGTCTCAGTTCTGAGCAACAGAGAAATCCATGGCCAGGGGGAAAGGCAGCGTACACCCTAGCCTGATGCAAATCTCTCCCACTTTCAACAGAACCCAAATTGCCATCAATGATTCACTTTCCCTAGGCACTGAACCCCAAACTTCCTGAAACCCCCATCAAAAGCGAGAGTGAGAAGGCAACTCTTTCAGAGATGCTTCTTAGCAACCCCGCTGATTCTGTTGCCATGGAAGTCTCCAGAGATGCCTCTTAGCAACCCTGATGATTCTGTTGCCATGGAAGTCTCCAAAGATGCCTCTTAGCAACCCTGATGATTCTGTTGCTATGGAAGTCTCCAGAGATGCCTCTTAGCAACCCTGCTGAGTCTGTTGCCATGGAAATTTCCAAAGATGCCTCTTAGCAACCCTGCTGATTCTGTTGCCATGGAAATGAACGCAACATTCTCCTGTTAGGATGTCATCAGCAGCTCAAGAGCAGCAACAGATTTCATTGGCCTTAAAGCTCTGCAGCTCAGTGGGAGGAGAGGCCAGACTAAGATCCCAGCGGGGTTCCAGCTAGCTCTCTGAACCCTGCCAGGTCCCCAGCTTATATTACCCACCAGTCATAAACAAAATCAACGCCTTAACTCCAGAATCTTCTTCTACACCCACACTTCATCTTGCACTTCTCCTTACCTGATATTTTCCCATCTGAGGCGACAGAATTCCCCTTTGTGGCCTCATGGCTCTGTGTTCCCTTGGCCATCCCCCACCCATCCCACAGACCATATTTCTACATAATGCTCCCCTGGGCTCCTCTGCTTTACTCTGCAAACCAGTTCTTTACAAGGCTCTTTCAAGAGCTAAGGGGCTCTAGCTCTCCTTTGTCAAAAGGTACTTTCATATCAGGTCACTGCAGCTGGGTCCCTGCAAACAGAAATTGCTAACAGTAGAGAGGGAGGGTCTTCAATCTCCTCAGCCAGCCACTTCACACAACCCTCTTCATGCTTCCTAATCAGAAACCATGAAGCTTTTTCTCTCTTCTCTGCCAGGCTTCCTGGCTTTGGGGTGGATGGGACATCAGGAAAGCTCCCTTCTTCCTGAGTTCACTTGCCCAAGAAGTCTAGAGGGTCTAGGTTAAATTCAGGTTTTCTTGCTAAACTCTTTTTAAATTATTGTCCTAAAAAAAGAAATTTACATAAATTAACTTTATTACATATTTAAAAGGAATAACAAGTTGTCCATAATAGATTTTCAGTTTCACCTGCAATAATTTTTTATTTTATTGTATTAGAAAAATGCTTGGGGTTTTTTTTATGTAAGTTAAAAATAAATAAATGAATGGAAAAAAGAAAATTCTTTTCCTAACTAAATTTCTGAACTTTTTACTGGACAAAAACAGTTGTGAAACCCTCTGCTGTATCTTCTGGGTCTCTCCATCCTAAAGTCATCAAATTGACACCAAAAAAAAAAATTCCCATTCTTTCATTGAATTACCTACAGGAAATCCTCCTCCCCAGAACTGTTCTATTTTCTCAATAGGCAAAAAAGGCAGTTGAGACATCTCACCCAATTTGAACCTTTGTGTTCCATGAAAGGTGGTAGAGGAGCCCAGCACCCCCAAATTAATTTCCAAAATGATGTCAAAGGGAATTTGACAGGAGAGACCAAAGAAGATCAAACAGTAGTGAACCCCTGGGTGCATCCCAAATTTGCAGAAATGACGGGTGGCTTCAGGAAAAGTTCTGAAGCCTGTATGTCTTCTGATTAAGAGTGTGGCAGGGATCCAGCTCTAAGGCAGGATGCTCTGAAGGGTCTTGTGGATTCTGAAATGTGCCATGTTCTTGACAGGAAGAATAAGTCAGGAAAAGCAGAAGCCTGTTGTCCTGGCCTGCTCCAGTGGTGGGGCTAAACAGAGACAGCTCCCACAGCACATTGTGCAGAAAGTTCCAAATCCTAGCAGGTCGGCTCAGTCATCTTCCATGTCGGTTGGATGGCAGGCTTGGGGGGGAGCCTACAACCACCGAGATCGTGTCAGCCGGCACGGGCTCTCCCACAGAACTAGCAAGGGATGGACCGAATTTCTACAGGAAATTTTGTAAAGAGATTGGGATAGAGAGGGGCTGAGACAATTTCCCACCAGTCCAGGAGGGGAAGCCAGGAAAGCAGGGAATGATCTCACGTTGGCTTTGGTCTAAGGCCCAGTCCGGACACTGAGGGCCAATAGAGGAAAAACTGCAAGGAAATGCCAAATACAGTGCAGTGAAAGATCAAGAGGTCAGGGCAGAATTCTGCAACAAGGACAAGGAAAGCGTCAGAGGAAAGAACGACCAGGACATCAAGACTACGGGAGGCCCAGGGAGGAAAAGCCATAAAAAAATGACTTGCTGAGAATGTTTGTGGCAGCCCTTTTTGTAGTGGCTAGAAACTGGAAATTGAATAGATGCCCTTCAATTGGAGAATGGCTGAATAAATTATGGTATATGAATGTTATGGAATATTATTGTTCTGTAAGAAATGACCAGCAAGATGATTTCAGAGAGGCCTGGAGAGACTTATATGAACTGATGCTGAGTGAAATGAGCAGAACCAGGAGATCATTATACACGGTAACAACAGTACTATATGACGATCAATTCTGATGGACATGGCTCTCTTCAACAATGATATGTTTCAAACCACCTCCAATTGTTCACTGAAGAAAGCCATATACACCCAGAGAGAGGGATGCGAAATGTGGACCACAACATAACATTCTCATACTCCTTGATTGATGTTTGCTTACATTGTGTTTCCTTTATCTGATATATCGTTTGTGTAGATAAGATTTTTCTTACACACCAATGATAAGTTTGGAAATATGTATACATATATTCGATTTGCCAATATTTTAACATAATTAACATGTAGTGGATATCCTGCCATCTAGGGGAGGGGTGGGGAGTTGGGGGAAAATTTGTAACGGAAAGCTATGTAAGGGTTATTGTTGAAGAATTACCCACACATATGTTATGCAAATAAAATAAAAATTTAAAAAAAAAAAAAAAAAAAAAAAAAAAAAAAAAAAAAAAAAAAAAAAATGACTTGCTGGTGGGAAGTAGAGCCCTTGAGGGAAAAGCCTCGACCATGCAGGGGACTCCCTCAAAAACCCTCACCCATAGGGGACTACGATAATCTCAGGGGGCCACAAGAACAAAAATCAAAAGACCAAAAAAGGAGATCACATTTGGTCCCAGGGGACTTGAACCTCTGATTGTTGTAGGGGTGTGGAAGCAGACCTTAGCTGCTCCTTGGGTTATGGGTTTATCCCAGGAGGAGGCAACCAGAGCCTGGGGACTCTCCTGCTCCTTTCCTGCCCCAAGGTTCTCCAGGGAAGGCAGAAGCATCAGTCTTATTGCTTTTCCTTCCAAGCACAGGAGAAAATAGGAAAAGATGGGAGGGTGGGCTCCTCCTCTCTCTTGCTTTTGCACAGGGAAGGGAGCAGCCACCCGATAGCCAGCCTCCCACCTGGTCTCTTTTGGACTGTGGGCAGCTTCCTCCCACACCCTCTAGATCCTAACAGAATCTGGGTTTGCCCTCAGAGAAGGCACTAGTAGCACACCTGATGGTGTTGCTCCTCCCTTGGCTCTCTTTCTTCCCTACGTGAATGGGGGCAGTTAAAGATGTCTTCCTGGAGAACAGGAGGTCTAAATTTGGGGATCCACTGGTTTCTTTGTTCCTTTTATCCTCAGGTTTATCTCAGCCCCGACCAGAGCTCTAAAGCTGAGGATAAGTAAAGGTAAGTGGATGAGTGATGAATGAAAGGGATGAATGATAACTGAAAAGATGGAATAACAGTGGGTGGGTCTGTCTCTTCTCTTATACTTCTCCTCGCCTTGTGGGCTCTCTAGCCACCTCTGTATCATTTGGACTTCCTTATATAGTACTGGTAGCAGCAACATGGTTGTCTTCTTCCCTCATCTTTCCACTGTCTCGGTATTGATGGAGGCAGGAGGACTCTTTCCTTCCCAGGACAGATCAAAAGAATCACTAGACCCTCCATCCATCCATCCATCCATCCATCCATCCATCCATCTGTATAATGTATTCACCTATATACATTCATTCATTTCTCCATCCAGCCATCCACCTAGAACCAAAAGGAGGAAAAGGCAGCACGTGAGCCACGTTTGTGAGAGGCTGACCGCTCTGCTTTGCCCTCTGCTATGTTCTGCTATTTAGCCCCCACCCCTCTGTAGAGAATAGACGCGATTTATCTGCCCGCTGCATCGAAAGAGATTTGGGCAAAGGTGGATAGAAAAAGCAGAAGGCGCATCCAGTCTCCGAGCGAAGCGCGGGGAGGCTTCCCCTCCCCCTTCCTCCTCTCACCTGAATAACAAACACTCTGATGCCAGTCTGCAGACATGTTCCCTGGCCAGCTCCGGGGGAAAACCGGGGAGGGGGGAGGGGGGATTAATGGCCTAAGGCCTTTAGGAAAAGGGCAGGGAATTGTGCAGTCCAGCCTGGGACGAAGGAGGAGCCCCTGGGGGCGTTAAGCTGGTCCTCCTTTGAATCCATTGCTGATAGACATGGAGGCTCTCCCAGATACTGACTTCCCCTCCAACCTACAGGTGGGAGAGAATTACCGGGGAAGGAACTCCCCTCAACCCCCAGCTATCCCCCATATCAATATCATAGTCTGCTCTCTGTGCCAACCAGCTCACACACACACGGATACACACACAATCATACACACACATACACACTCACACACACACACACACACACACTCACACACACACGCATATCTGCACAGCTAGATAAGTAATTCTATGGACAGTTACACGTAAGTGTATATTCCACGCGGCAGTGTAGACTGGCTCACCCTTCCTCACTCGCCGCCTCTTTTGTTCTTACATTGAAAAAGAGCAGGAATTCCTGGTTTCGCATGGCACCTTTTTGGGGGGGGGATAGGGAAGGGGGTGTCCCTATCTGGAAAAGCTCAGCTTCATGGAAGTTTGTCACTGGGGGAAAAAACTGGGCACAAATAAACTGAGAATGGCAACGGCTGAGCTGGCAAGAGAATTCTGCACGACCACTGACCTTTATCCCGGCGTCCCTAGCGACATCTCTCACCCCGCCCTCTGTCTCGTCTCCCCCAGGGACAATACCGAGGACCTGTCAGCCCCACGGGGTCCCCGCAACTAATTGCGACGACTTTCACTAAGATCCTGACAACCATCAGGCGAGTGCATTACGAGTCTAGGGCCTCCAAGTGTCTCCACGGGGGCAGTCAACAACATAGTCCCAGCGCGCATTTATTGAGCGCTTGTTATGTACCGGGCACTGGGCTAAATGCTTTACACTCCTTATCTCATTTGATTTTCACTAGGGCCACGGGAGGGAAGAGCTCTTCTGCTCTCCATTTTGCAGAGGAGAAAACGGAGGCAAACGGATGGAGCGACTTGTCCAGGGCAGCACAGGCTGGATTGGATCCCCCCAGCCCAGCGCTCTGTGCGGCGGCCCTGAACGCCATCCCTTCCACCAAAGCGTGCTAACTGAACGCCCGTGGGAAGCCGCCCAGAAGCCTCCGGCCCGTGCAGCCCCCGATAATGTGCACAGACGGCCACGGGGCTTCCCTAATTTTGCGTTTTGTCCCACACAAAAGGGGGCTTTCACGTGCAGCCGAGCGCGCCGCCAACCCAGCGTCCCGAAATTGCCCATAATTCGCTGCAGCTCCTTCTACGGCATTCAGAGCTGCACATAAATAATTGGCATTGTATGGTCTCCTAGGCAACCACTTGGCCCATTTTTCTGAGAGCAGCCTGAATAGAGCTGCTTCTGGTGAAATAAGCCTGGCCCTGCCCCCACAGCCCCTTGAACTTGGGGGGGGGGGGCCGGCAGCCCCGATATGGGCCTCCACGGATCTCCTGTCCTGCCGCCCTGCTGCCGGGAGCCTCCTCACCTGGCGGATGAGGAAGGAGAGTGGCTGGGCTCAAGCACCCCCCATCCCGCGCCCCCTCTAAACACGGGTCCGCTGAACCCGGGCACGTTGGTCAGAGTATCTTGGCCCTTTGCTGCCTACACGCGCCAGGACAAAGAGCTGGCCCTGGAGTCCGAAAGGCGAGTTCAAATCCCGCCTCGGATCCGTCCCAGCTGGGCGACTCCCCCACGGAATAACGCCTTCTAGGCGGGTGGTCGGGAGGAGCAGAGGAGCTCGTAGAGGTCGTGGGGCTGGCAAACCTGAAGGGGCCATTACGGTCCCTGCCAGGGAAGGTCCTCCCGGTGTACAGAAGGAAGCGGGCTTCCCTTCCCTTTGTGCCCGCAGGGCGGACACCCCCAGCAGGGGGGCTATCTGGTCCCAACTGCTCTGTGATGTCCGTGATGCCTTTCGGCTCCACTTCCCTATGGCCACGAGAGAGGCCATTTCTCTTCTTTCCTTTCCTCCAGTTGGAGACTCCAGAGCCCCTGTGGAAGACTTACTCCGGAAGAAGGAGGCGGCCGGAGGAGCTGTCCTCAGTCCTGATCAAGAAAAGGGAGCTTCCCAAGGGCCATTTGGACCTCAGGAAAGTGCTCCAGCAGAGCATGCCCTGGAACTGATGCAGGAGGGAATAAAATGGCCAACGTGGAACCTCAGAAACACTTTGGTGTACAGCTAGGTGCCCTGATCGATTCAGTCAGTTGATACCCAAAAGGGAGAATGCTCATGTTGAAAAGGGAAGGGAATAAACATAATGATTATGATATCTCCACTTTACAATTGAATAAATGAAGACAAAGAGGTTAAATGATTTGCCTAGCTAGAAAGTGTCTGAAGCAGATCTGACCTCAGGTTTCCCTGACTCTGGGACCAATGCTTTAGCCACTAATTATGTCTAAAATAAAGTCACATGTTAAAATAATGAATAAAATGAATACAAAGAAACAAATTACACTTCTTTGACCCCCCCCCCACACACATTAATGTTCTTTTATTGTTTGCTGGGGGGCTGACAAGAAAACAATTTTTAACGATTATATTGACCTCACCATTATTTTCTGTATAAATTTTTTATACAGATTTATACACATTTTTTAAAAGATGGATTAAGGGCATTAGGGTCAGAGAAATAAGACATTGGGCATTTAGGGTTAGAAATAATGATGGGGTCAAAGATTCAGATGCTCTTTTCAAAAGCTGGCAAAGAATGGATAGTGACCAGTATCTACTTCACAAAAGGGCAGTAGGCATTAAATAGAATGGTTAAAACAAATGCCCAGGGTAGTCTGAGGCCCCTTCCAGCCTAAATCTAAGATACTACCATTAGAGACTTCTGGATCACATGAATAACAAAATGGCAGACTCAACATTTCCCCTATTCCCCACAACCTCTTAAACCGCCTCAAAACAGAAATTCTGCAGCAAAATAAAGAGATGCCAGCTGTTTCTATAGGTTGGAACACCCCAATCCAAAAGAATGTTTTAAAAATCCCTGAGCTCACTCAGTACCCCTCCCCCATTCCCATGTTACCAGCACCAAGGCTACCCTAGCAGGCTCAGACTTATATGAAAGCCTCTCTCTCTACCACAGTCTCCTTCCTTTTTCCATTGCCAGGGAGATTTTGTTCAGGTTCCTGCAGTATGACCACAGTCCTTTGGAGCAAACCCTGCCAGGGGCCACAACCTGAAACACCAGTGCTACAAAGCTCTGATTTTCCAGTGGCAGGAAAAGCAGGGTCTGACCTGGAGCAGGAGTGGGATGGGACAGGACCCAATACTACATGTGGGGTTATGTGCAGCACTCTGCCAAGCCTGAGACAAGAGCACAGCATCCTGCTGACCACCTAAAAGTCGCTTGGATTGTCTTGTATGGGAGATGCTGAAATGTTCTGAGATGGAGACCCCCAGTCATCCAGAGAGGGGAAAATCGGAAAATAAGCAATAAAGGAAAAAGGAGGAAAAAAAAACTAAAAGGACTAAAGGCTGCAGGAAGAGGTAATCTCAAAGACCTTGAACAAAAACAGATAAATCAGCAGTGAAAGTAGTTAAAACAGAAGGAAATATGGCCTCTAGATTGAACAAACAAGCTCAGCCATCAAAGAATCAAAGCTGCAACCAAAGAAAAGTTATATGATGAGATAGAACTCTGGGCAATGGGGAATATGTTCCCATGTGGCTTCAGAGGAAAATGAGAATTATAAGAATGAACAGGTTCCAAGGCCTGCACAAGTTCTAGTAGGCAGTTCAGAAGACTGGGATTGGGTGAATGATGATCTAGAGGACAAGAAGCCAAAAAAAAAAAAAACCCTCGAAAGAAAATCTGCAGTTCCTGAAGCCAGGATGCAGAGAGAAAAACAAAACGGGGTAAAAGAGCTTGTTGTTCATCCTCCATTTTTGAAGATCAGTGACATGGGCTGAAAGGAAGCAGAGGTGCACAAAGTCATTCACCTCTCTCTTCTGTGTGTGTGTGTGTGTGTGTGTGTTTCTCTTTCTGTCTCTCTCTGTCTCTGTGTCTCTGTCTCTTCTCTCTCTCTGTCTTTCTGTCTGTCTCTCTGTCTCTCTTCCACTCTCTGTCTCTCTACTTTCTCTCTGTCTCTGTCTCCCTTTCTCCCTGTCTCTCTGTCTGTCTCTGTCTCTGTCTCCCTTTCTCTCTGTCTCTCTGTCTCTGTCTCTGTCTCCCTTTCTCTCTGTCTCTGTCTCTGTCTGTCTCTGTCTGTCTCTCTCTCTCTCTCTCTCTCTCTCTCTCTGTCTGTCTTCAAAGCTCAGTGACAGAACAAAAGTCCAGATGACAGGTCACGGCCCAGGAGGCGCAGATGCTCTTGGCATTGTCTTCCGTGTCTGGCCGAGCTCCAAGCCCTCCACAGCACCTGCACCGACCGCCGTCCTGGCCATGGAAACAAATTGCTCTCATTCTGCCATTCCCGCGGGGGGTCATTTGCCTGCTCAGAGGGCACAGACGCGTGTGAAGCTCCTGGAGTTTCCCTTCACCTGCTCAGTCTGCCTGCTGAGAGGGTTCTCCTGGGGTGTGGGCTCTGTGCATGTTCCAGCTTCTTGGAGCCACAGGGGAGATTTGAGTGGCAGGTGCATGAGCCGCCTTGCTCCCACAGGTGCTGGCTCTCTCTGCTCAGCCTGTGCCCTCTCCCTCCCCAAATCCTTAACATATAGGAATAATAGAAGAGGATTGCCTTCTGAATGTGGAAAGTGGAATCCTGACTGATCATTGCTAGAAAAAAAGCAGCCTCCAGACTGAAAGCTCCAAGAGTTTGGTTCCGAAAGCCATCGAGAGAAAGGCCGCTAGATGCAAACAGAGTGGGGGAAGAGAAGCATGTGTTGAAGAACACTGAGATCAGGATGCAGCCCACGGTGAGCTCGCCTGCAGATCTGAGCTTAAACATGAAGAAAACATTGCAGCATTTTGAGAAAGCCAGCCCAAACCGAAGAGGTTCTGTGCTTCTCCAACAGAAATGCAGGAGGAGCCACTCCACGCTGATCATGGCAACAGTGACAGCAGAGAGACAGCAAGAAAGAGACTTTTAAATGTGCACAAGAAGACCGTGGGGCAGGGGAAAATCTAGGAGAGACACAGTGATGGGGGCCAGAGGCCATGATGGATGGACCAGGCCCACAAGTGAAGCAGTTGAGAAGAAATCAAGGATAAGCCAGAAAAAAGAGAGGGCAGCGGCTGAGGAGGAAGAGGGAAAGGGGGAAAGGGAGGCAGAAGGCCGGACTTTGGAGGTGGGAAAGGTTCTCCTCCAGGGGAAGGGGAATGAGGCCTTGATACAGGATGAGACCTTGGTACGGGATGAGGAGGCCTTGGTATGGGATGAGGCCTTGTGCAGCATGATAAATGCTGAAATACGTTTGGAAGGATTGCACATTTAACCTATATTGGGTTGTTTGCTGTTGGGGCAGAGAGGGAAGGCAAGGGAGGGAGAAAATCAAGGTTCTGCAAGGATGAATGGTGAAAACTATCTTTGCATGTATTTTGAAAACAATTATTATTTTAAAATTTTTAAAGAGCAAATAAAGCAAAAAACCAAAATGTAAAGACTAATGAATAAGACGACTGAGGGGGAGGGAAGAAAGAGAGAATGTACTTTATTAACTGAGAGGAACCAGATAACTTAAAGGGAAAGGGGTGACAAATGAGAGGAGAAGATCAGGCATGGGGGAAGAAAGCCCATGGGAATAGAGTCATCTTTTTAAAAAATAAACAAATAAAGTAACTGAAGGAGATAGCACACTATATTTATAGCAGAAGAGGGGGAGATCATAACTTAATAAAACAATTTTAAAGATGGAGGAAAATATAAACCTAAATCATAACTTAAATCTGAATAAGTTAAACAAGATTGGATAAGAAAACAAAATCCTATGAGTTGTTGCTTCCACTGCAGGAGCAGTCAGTACATACTTCATAGAATATAATGTATAAAAATAGAAATTGGTTCAGAGACCACAAATAAGACATAGACCTAAATGGAGACTTAACAATGAAATCTTAAATAATATATGGGTCAAAGAACAAATAAAAGAACCCAAACTATGTAAAATAAAATGATAATAATGAAACTGCATACCAAAATTTCTGGGATGAAGCTAAATTAGTCCTCGGGGGGGGGGGAAGTCATAGCCTTACAATCTTACATTAACAAAATAGAAAAAGAATCGATGAACTGAAACTGCATTTTAAAAAATCAGGGATGGAGGACTCTGAGAAGATGGAGGAGTAGGTCAAAAAAAAGTCTAAGCTCTCCAGATCTCCCCCACAAACAAAACAAAATTGTGCCTTAGGGCTAAAGTAGACTGGTGAAGGAAAAAGAAAATAAGAGTTGGGGCAGAAGAGGGGTGGACCACCAGAGAAGACCCAAAGAACGACTCCAGGACTGAGGTTTGACTAGTGTGAAGTGTAAACAACTCCTGAAACCACAAGCTAAATTCGGAGTTAGGCTCAGCCCCAGCTGGAACCACAGGGACTTTCACCTCCTGGACAGCACGGGCAGTCAACAGTCTGAGTTCAGGAAGTCTGAGGGGCCCTCAGCCGATAAGGAACACTAGGCCCAGTTAAAGGAGCCAGCCCAGCTGCCAGCTGCCAGCACTTGCAAGAGGAGGTGGTTCTTAGCTCAGACTCCAGATCAGAAGGGAGAACTGAAATGAAACCTGAGGTGCCATCCCCACCACCACCCCAGAACTAGAAGCAGTTCCACTAATAAGTTCTCATAAAACAATAATAACGAGCAGGCAAAGAAAGAACCCAGCTTTAGAAAGTTACTATAAGAATTGGAAGGCTGGGCTCCTCTTTAGAGAAGGAGTAAAAAAGAAGTAAAAAAGAAAAAGTTTCTCCTAACTTAAAGAGTAACATTAAATGGTTACCTGCCCTGAAAGAACTCCAAAAAGATTGTAAAAACCAAATGAGAAAGACTGAAGGTGGAAAAAAACAATCTAAGAAAAACAAGAAGATTGTGAAAGGAAAGTCACCCAACTAGAAAAGGAGACTCAGAGTCTTGAAGTAGAAAATGACTCTTTCAAAATTAAAATCAAGCAAGGAGAAATCAGTGAAGCTATGAGAGACCAAGAAATAATAAAGCAAAATAGAAAGAATAAAAAAACACAACAGAATGTGAAACACCTTGTAAGAAAAACAACAGATCTGGAGAACAGATGAAAAAGAGAAAAAAAATAAGAATAATTGGACTACCTTGACCAAAAAAATAACCTTGACCCAATAATGCAAAAAATAATAATGATAATTGAAGAAAATTTTCCTGAAGTGATAGAACAAAGGGGAAAGTAGGAATAGGAAAAAATGCATCAATCACCACCTCAAAGAAATCCTGCTAGGAAAACATATAGGAACATAACTGCTAAATTTCAAAACCTCCAGATAAAAGAGAAAATTTTATAAGAAACAAAGAAGTAACAATTCAAGTATGCTGGAGCTAGAATTAAAATTATACAGGATTTGTATGCAACTACAATTAAAGTTCACAGGACCTCAAATACTATGTGTTGATAATCAAAAAAAGTAGGATTGTGGCTGAAAATATTATATCCAGCGAAATTAAGTATAATATTAAATTTAAAAAAAAGACATTCAATGAACTCTCAGATTTGGGGTGTTTTCTTTTAAGCAAACCTGAACTCAATAGAAAATTTAATCTGTAAAAGCCACTATCAAAGACCAATTTCAAGGGATTCAATGAGGCCAAACTCCTTTTATTTTATATGTGGAAATGTAAACCACATCTCCAAGGTTGACATTAGTAGTCAGGCAGTTCAAAAGAAAGATTGGGGCAGAGCTTAATATGATGTGAGTCTGAAAAACAAAACTGTCAAGGAAAAGGTTGTATGTGTGTGTGTATTTGTACACATAAATGCATCCATGTTTACCATAACCTGCTTGGGGGAGATAGGAAGAAGGAAAGGGGGCAGAAAGAATAAAGTAAAAAGTACACAACAGAGAACAAAAGAGAACCTACAAGGAAGCAAAGAAAAGGTGGATAGTCATGAATATGATGTCTTCTAATATTATATAAACTTGCTTGAAATGGAAGTTTATTATTACATATTTTGAATCCTCCCTGATGTTCTCTGGGCATATGATTTTTTTTTTGTCTTTTGTGTTTTCTTACTTTGTTTTAAATAAATAAACTAAAAAACAGAAAGCCAATAAGTAAACTTTTTAAAAAGAGGAGTTGTTAAATATTAGAGAGGAACTAGATTATATTGAAAATAAAAATACATAGAAATAATCCAATCAAAAGATGGTGCTTTGAAAATATTGATAAGACTTTAGCTAATCTAATTAAAATGAAGAGAGTAGAAAATCGAATCAATAAAGTAGCAAATGAGCAGGGGGGATTCACAGCAAAATCAGGATAAATAAAAATAATCAGAACCTTATATGGACACTTATATGCTAATAAAACTGAGAACATAAAAACAAAGGAGAAGTATCTTCAAAAAAGATAACATCTCAAATTATGAGAAGACCAGATAGAGAAGTTACATAACCCCATTTCAGAAAAGGAAATAAAGGGAACATCCCCCAAACCCCACCCTTACTTCCAAATAATGGGTCAACTTTTTGAAAGAGTAGAGGGGAGTAGTGGGAGCATAGGAGTTTGAAACTCACTCTTTCACTCCCTTGGGGGAATTGAAGATATTATATAGAGGGAAGCAACCCAAGCCTACTTTGTGAATTACAGTAAGAGGAAGCGGGACCCCCTTTTCTTTTCCGCATCAAGAGTTTGACAATTTGTCACGCTTGGAGTTTCCATAAGTGAACAACCCAATTAACAGAATGTCAGTCACATGGGCTTGCTTGGATAGGGCCGGTGTCTGTACCATCTCCATTCTCCTGTTGAGACACGTTCCAATTTTAGATAGCCAGGGTGCATTAATTAGACGTTTCTCAATCTGAATGTGGCATCATATTCAATTTCACAACATTAAAATTCTGACATTTAGCTTGGACAAATCAGGCTCTTTGGGGATTCTTCATTATTAGCAAGGCAGAATCAATTTCGGGGAAGGATTAAAGTAATAGTAGCAATGCTGTGGGTAAGTAAGTAAGGAGTAGAGAGTTTTGAGAAAAAGTCACATTACTGTCCTTTACACTTTCTCTTTTATATTAAATACACTCCCATGCCTCAAGTTGCCATATCTTGTTAATCTTTAATGGTATGAAGTAGAAAACCATTCATGAAAATTAGCATTTACTCAATGGCCATTTAGCAAAAGCAGTGTTTGTGCTGATAAGTAACTCTCGATTGTAATGATTCATACCTAAGTAAGAGAATAATTAGCCCTGGCTCACCTGGCTAAGCACAGGAGGCTTTTTATCCAGTAATTATCTAGAAATGGCCCGATCAAGAAAGGATTATAATTCTTATGAGTTTGGAAACTGATACCATGCATCCAGCAGTCCATGACTGCTTTGGCTTTGTCAAAGTCAACTGCTTACCTGACTGATCTTCAAAAACAGATGCAGTAAGATAACTGTATAACTATGTTTACATGTATTGTATTTAACATATATAATATATATTAGATTGCTTATCATCTAGGGGAGGGGGTGAGGGGAAGGAGGGGAAAATATGGAACACAAGGCTATGTAAGGGTCAATGTTGAAAAATTATCCGTGCATATGTTTTGAAAATAAAAAAATTTTAATAAGAAAAAGAAAGAAAGAAAGGGAGAAAGAAAAAAAGAAAGAAAGAAAGAAAGAAAGAAAGAAAGAAAGAAAGAAAGAAAGAAAGAAAGAAAGAAAGAAAGAAAGAAAGAAAGAAAGAAAGAAAGAAAGAAAGAAAGAAAGAAAGAAAGAAAGAAAGAGAAAGAAAGAAAGAAAGAGAGAAAGAAAGAAAGAGAGAAAGAAAGAGAGAAAGAAAGAAAGAAAGAAAGAAAGAAAGAAAGAAAGAAAGAAAGAAAGAAAGAAAGAAAGAAAGGAAGGAAGGAAGGAAGGAAGGAAGGAAGGAAGGAAGGAAGGAAGGAAGGGAGAAAGAAAGGCAGAGAGAAAGAAAGAAAGAAAGAGAAAGAAAGAAAGAAAGAGAGAAAGAAAGAAAGAGAGAAAGAAAGAGAGAAAGAAAGAAAGAAAGAAAGAAAGAAAGAAAGAAAGAAAGAAAGAAAGAAAGAAAGAAAGAAAGAAAGAAAGAAAGAAAGAAAGAAAGAAAAAAAGAAAGAAAGGAAGGAAGGAAGGAAGGAAGAAAGGAAGGAAGGAAGGAAGGAAGGAAGGAAGGAAGGAAGGAAGGAAG
>JAJPUD010003277.1:71766-104899 GCA_023553655.1 Myrmecobius fasciatus | reverse complement strand
AAGGAAGGAAGGAAGGAAGGAAGGAAGGAAGGAAGGAAGGAAGGAAGGAAGGAAGGAAGGAAGGAAGGAAGAAGAAAATTGGCAGAATGTGATACCTAACTTAGGCTTCCTGCCTCCAATTTTCATTTTTCTTTAAATTGTTTTCAGTATATGCATAATGTAAACTTCTGATCTGAAACAAAGATTATGAAATTGTGAATTTATTTTTATTATAGAACCTTGTGAAATAAAAGAGAGTAGAATCAAAATTTTAAAAAAACAGATGCTGTGAAAAATGGAAAGAAATAGAAGAGGTAAAAGAGCAGACTTCACTATACTAACTCTTAAGTAGTGGCAGGATAAAAGTTTATTCATCTTCTATAAAAAAATTGATCAGGTAGAGATACTGACCTTCCCCCATAGGTAAAGCCCAGGCTTGTTGCTCCTACTTCAGAAAGGTATAGGACAAATTGAAGCCTTAGGGGTGATTTGCTCCCCCTGAAATGAGCAGAACATGTTTATCGTCTGGGTTCTCAAGTCAGATGCTTACCTAACTGTTCTCAAAGTGATAGCTGTTAAAAATGGTCAGCAGACATAAGAAATGACAAACAGGATGATCTCAGGAAAAGCTGGAAAGGCTTAGAGGAACTGATACAGAGGGAAGTGAACAGAATCAGAAACATAGTATCCACAATAACATCAATATTGTTCCATGAAGAATTGTGAATGACTTAATTATTCTCAGCAACACAATGATCCAAGAAAACTCCAAAGAAATAATAATAAAGCACACTATTTACAACCAAAGAAATAGCTGATATTGTTTCTATACAGACTGAAGCATGCTATTTTCCACTTTCTTTTTCTTTTATTCAAGTCTTGTACAAAATGACTAATAGGGAAATATCTTGTATGATTGCATATGTATAATCCTGATTGCTTACTATCTTGGAGCAGGGGGAGGGGGAAGGAAGGGAGGAAGGAAAGGGTATAATTTTGCACTCAAAACTTTAAAAAACCCAAATATTCAAAAATTGTCTAAATATATAAGAGGGGAAGGGATGTTTATGTGCTCTATACACAAAATATGGCTGACTCAACAAACCACCTATAGAGATTAATTTCATTTTTTATGCTCATCTGATCAATCGTCAAAAATCAATATTTAAAAAGAAAATCAAAATCCTCTAAATAATTAATTCATTTTGGAGGGAAGGTTTAGCAAAGAGCCAGGTTGTGGATGGGGAAGAAATTATAAACCAGAGAACCAACTAAGGCCAACATCAATCTTAGGTATAGAAAACGGGAGGGTCTGTCTTCCCTTTCTCTCCAGGCCAGCTTGCTCTCTTGGTGCTAGCTAGGACTGCTAATTTTCTAGATATTCATCATGTACAGAAGACTAGAAAAAGCTGACAAAGCACAGAGAGTAATCCACACTTGGTCCTGGGATCCATTTTTTGGGTAGCCAGGGCAGGCAGATGATTAGATCTGTAGAAACTAGATCTGTACAGAGAAGCATATTAAATGAAATAATTTTGAACTCATGTAAAAGAAAAAAAACTATGTAAATGTTATTGAAAAATGGTAAGTTTTTCATCTTGTTTAATCATTTTATGAATATAATTTTAATGTGATGGATATACCAAATGATGCAGTTTGCAGGCAACAAATGGTGTCATTTAGGAGAGCAGCAAATGTTGGGGTTCAGTTTTGTGAAGGCCATTCTCTTTGACAAAAGGTCAATTTAAGAATAGAAATCACAGACAAAATGAAAAGATACAGTAGATAGCAGAAGGGGTAAATATGGAATAGAGTTGGGAAAGAGGTTTTAATAATTAATGAGGGAAGAGACAAGTTCTCACAATGAGCCAATAGAAAGGAAATGTCCCATGAGACTGGAGTGTGCCCTTAGCTGGCAGCACCCTAAAAGAGTTAGTTAGCTAGAAAGAGAAGGAACCCTAAGATACAGTGGGGGTGAAGGGAGAGACACCATGTGGCATGGGGAAGAGGGGAGAGAAAGGTACTCCGAGGCAGAGTGCCATGATGGACCCAAAGCAAAGCTAGTGCGGGCCATAGGCAGATTCAGGGGCGGGACTGGGCTTTTTGGGGGGATGTAGCCAGGGAAGGCTGCCCAGGGCTCCCACAGAGGGGACCCCGAGGGTGTGCTAGAACTTGAATGTCTTGGCTGGACTCAGCAGGGTGGAGCCCCCCACAGAGGAGGGATAATCTCCCCAGAGGGTGGAACCAAACTGATCCTATCAATGCCCTGCCTCAGGAAGCAATTCCATCAATATTTCATTCTTCCTCTGCCAACCGGGATCTCATCAATGTCATACATGACAAAGATGGTCTTAGAGGAAAAACCCAATGGCAATTGCTTTAAAAGAGTCCATTGTGTTTTTTTATTTTTACTCTTTAGTTAGTAACCTTGGACTTCAATTAGTGATATCAGAGATTTAGGACCGAAACTTTAGAGCAATCTAGATCAACAAAAGAATCTCCTAGAGGCTGTTTCCTTAGCTCTGACAGCCGGCCTCTAGGAATGGAAATGGGGGGGGGGGGTTCCTTATGATTTTCTTATTAGAATAATCTTCTGCAAAGGATTTCCTTCAGACTCGAGCTGATTTTGACCACGTGAGGGTGAATGGCGAGAATGGGGAGAAAAGTTCAGTAAAAGTGGCCAGTGAAATCTAGGTGGCCATAAACAGGATTTTCTATTTTTCAATTCCCAATCAATTCTCTCCATGAAATAAGTTTGTCTGGTTTTTTAAAGCCTCTTATTGTTCAATGGCATAAAGGAAAAAGTGTAGAAACACTTTCTGTTACTACAGATAAAGCCTTACAATCATTTCTTCTACATTAGCAGCAGATCACCTTCCGTGGACAAAATTTTCTTGGAATTGGTTATGGTAATGCTTCCTCACCTGACCAGTGGGCAAGAGTGGGGTTTCTGTTCCAGTGATTATCGGAACCTGCCAAGTCAAGAAAGAAAGATTCGACTGGAATTCCTAGGATGTTATATAATCCTAGAAAGTCGAGAGTCCTAGACTTGGCCCCAATGGAACCTAGCAGGTGTTCAATAAATGCTTTCCCATTAATTACCAGCACCTCTGAAAGCATCCTTTTGCTGGGCAGTCCTATTTGTCAAACCCACTTTTTCCTTTCTGTGGGAGATTACTTGGAATCTGCCAGGTCACAAGACAGAATGTCCTGAGAGGGCTGGTCTGTCATATGATCCTAGAACCCTCGATGAGTCTCTGTTTATAGACCATACATAGACTTGATGTATCGACCTGAGAAGGGAATTTTTTCAGAGTTTAGCTTTCCTATTCCTATGGGATTCCTAACCCTAAATTTGGCACTTTTGCTTATTGCACATTAAAGAAACTAAGAATGGCCCCTGACTGAAGGGGGGGCAGCTGTCTGATGGGGCATGTCCACTGCTCTTGAAAGGGTCTGCTTCTGACTTTTCTGTCCTGAGTGGGGGTACCCATTATTTACTGCTCCACCCTATTCCTTCCACTATGGTAAGAAACCTCATCTCTTTCAGACAAAAGAGACCAGGTGCTGTGGTTTTCTTTTACAAAAGACATTTATAACTGCTGCTACCCAGGCAGGAAAAATGATCCACTTAAAACTCTCTTTTGTTACCCCACTAATTATCCAATATGAAGGAAGAGATAAAGAAAATTTATAGAAACCTGATTCAGTCTTGGCCACTGCCCAAATGCCTCTGGCTCTTTTTTGAGCCTCGCCACAAGGGAACAGTGTACTTTTATTGCCACAAAAGGAAGCATTTTTACTAGAGATTGCAGGAAAAAGAAAAAAAAAGGGGGGGGGGATTTCCAGAATAAGAATAAAAATGAGGTATTGGAAGAATCTAAGAAAAAATCTACAGCATGAGAACATGGCTTTAAACATCCATCTCATCTGTATGTTGTGCTTGTTCACTTACCCAAGCATTTGTTTTGTTTCCATGCCCTAACAATTCAACCTACCTTTTTCCTTTAGTTTGATCAGCCAAGAGGAAAAGATTGTAAAAAATGAAATTTTCAAAAGTCTTCAGAAAAAACAAGTCTCCTTTTTCTCTCTATATTGCCAACACTGGACACATTGGCAATTGCGGAGATGGCAGACAGATACAAAAACTAATTAGAGACTACATTTGAGATTTAAAAGGTTTTTTCTGTTGAAAATCTCTAAATTATCACTGGAATGTTTTTGAAAATGTTGGTGAGTGTCAGGGGTTTCAGGCTATAGAGATTATCCAAATGGAATAAAACGTTGTAAAGCTTGACGAAAACAAAAATTGACAGTTTAGCTTACTTAGAAAATTAGAAATGTTTGCTATTTAACATCACTGTAATATGCTGGAGAATTCAAGGCTAAGATTAGATCGCTACCCTGCTCAGGTCCACTTTCCCAAAGCTGTTTCAGTTTGTTGATGTATGAGTCTAAAGTTTGGGGGTGCCACTGGATGGAAAAGATACCCTTTAAAAATGGCACTTCAAGGGAAAGACAAATTGATTTCAAGAGGGAAATGGGATTTTTTTTCCTTCTTAAAAGGCAGAAGAGGAATTTTATACTACTTTCAGTTTTCTCTCTCCAAAATAATAAAAGTAAGTAAAGTTGGAATTTATTTACCCTTCTGTAGCTTATTGTTTTTAAACAACCAACCTGAAGACACCAAGTGAGCTGAGCCCTGTTATCAGCTCCTACCCAGGGTCTCCAGATTGCAGACAAGCGGAAACAGGAAAACTTGTTTTGAAAACAGAAAGCAACTGTAAAGTGATGGGATTTGGGGGTGAGATCCCACTAAAATGATGAGGTCCAGGGTTTGAAATCTATCTATCTATCTATCTATCTATCTATCTATCTATATATATATATATATATATACATATATATATATGTATATATATATATATAAAGAGAGACAGAGACAGAGACAGAGAGAGTTTCAGGACTCCCTGTACAATCCACCAAAAATTGGAGGGGAAAGTGTTGGACCTTAAAAGTGTGTTGGGGTTTTAGATGACTCTCTGGCTGAGGCTTCTCAAAAGAATTTGTAGGCTTAGACTATCCAAATCAAAAGGCAAAGATTTTTATTACCATAAACAGCAGTTTCTTTTCTTTTTTTTATTAAAGCTTTTTATTTACAATGCATATGCATGGGCAATTTTCAACATTGACCCTTGAAACACTAGCAGTTTATTTTCTATATGGATTTTAATTGATTAACAGGGAAATACTCCCTATCAGAACTTGCCATTAATAAGGGGGGAAGACTTCTTAACAAGAGGGAGGAAAGCCACGCTCCTGAAGAACTTGCTACCATAAAGTGAGCAACTCTTAATGAACTAAATTCCCGAAAGGCAGTTAAATGGGGGAATTACACCATTAACTGGCTGGCTAATCTAAAATGATTTAGGGAGTTAGCCAGGGACTGGGGCACAAGCAGATTCTTTTATAGGAAAAGAGTAATTCTGGGGACTGACATCACAACTTTGACCTTCTGATTGGATACAGTAACTGTGAGGTCATGATAATTTTGTCAACCTGAGGAATTGGACAAGGAACCAAAGGCCCACTGACTTAGAGAATTGGATCAGGGCTCCTTCCTTCTGGGAGTACATTGGACAGTAATTCAGGCTCTGGCTTTTCAATACCCCACTAGCCCCCAAGGACTAAAGAGCCCATTAAAAAGGAAGCAAAATGTAATGTTTTCCTGTGAAGGTTATAAGTTAGACTAAGAGTTACCAAGGACAAACACAGAACAAATGGGCTTAGCCTTTGAGTGCGTTCAAAGGAAATAGAGAGCTCTTGAGCTCTTCAGAAAATTATAGTGTCTACCACAAAGAGGCCCCCCAAGGCCAGGGGACCACAAAAATCATATTACATCAAAATTAAAAGCAGAAGCTAGTGGTTAAAGCAGTGGGCCCTGAAATGTTAAATTCTGGCAGTCAGTGGCCCTTCTGATAGTTGGGAATTAAAATTGGGAAGATTTGTGATTATATATCTATCTTGAATTTATTTTTTGGAACCAAAAATTAAATTAATGTGATCAACGATGTGATCTGTGGTGTGAGGTTTGTCACCAAATGATGGCGGGCACCAAAAGTTGGGGTTCAGTCAGGCGAAGAATTCCTGAAGAATTCTTTTTGATAAAAGGCAGGTTTATTCAGGGGAGAGGTTACAGACAAATCAAGGGAGACAAAAACCAACTGGAAGGATAGCTAGGAAATCAAGTGCGAGAGCACATGAAGGTACACGTTCCTCTGTGGACTCACAATTACCCCAGTAGAAAGGGAGCTTCCCGTAAGGTTGGGGAATGCCCTTAGCTGGCAGGCTCAATCTGAATGGGGCTCAGCACCCCAAAAGAGTTACTTAGCTGTAAGGAAAAGAATCCGGGTTGGGAAGCCTGGTGGAGTTAGGGGAGATACCCTGTGGCATGGGCGAGGGGGAAAAACACCACAATTGTACCCCAAAGGAAGTTCCAAAGGCGAAGTTCCAAAAGAATTTAGCAAAGAACCAGGGACAAGAAGTCAAATTTACAGGGAAAGTTAGAGAGACCAGAGCTTCCTGGTACTCGCTGGCTAATTTTAGGGCTCACTGGCAGGTCCCAGCGGTGGTCTATTCACTTTTGTTTCAGGAACTTGGCGATCACTGACCCACAGATTGTAACTATCTTGTGTTCTTAAGGCCAGGAGACTTTAGAATCATTGACAGAAGACTGTTAGAACAACAGCGCTCTCAGGCCAGAGGACCTTAGGATTACTGCTCTACTTCCCCCTGGGAATTGTACCCCATCAATAACCATTTCGATTCATTTAAAATGATCATGGATTAGTTCTTCTTTTGATGAGAGACAAATATAAAACTACTTGATTAGATACAATTATTTAATAACCTGCAGTACTTTTAGAAAATAACACATTTTGTAAAAGGGGAGGGAATTAGGAACAAAAATCTTTCATGATTAAAGAAAAAGTGCTTCCTAGTTTCTTGACACGTTTAGGTACCAGTAATCAACATGGGATTGCTTTTATCCAATAGACTAGACACTGAGAAAAGAAAATAGTAAAAATGTGAAGAAAGCTGTGTCTGATAAAGTTGACAGTTCTAAAAATATCCCGCTCTGGGAGGAGCAGCAGAGAACCTGGGAGGTAGCAACTTTGGTGACATTCTGGTGTCCTGGTTGAACTCGGGCCAACGCTCCTGGCCTCCTTTGTGAACTCCTTTTGGGAAAGGTGGATGTCTCCCTAGGAGAGGGAAGGGTGGTGGCTTTGGGAGCAAGGGGAATGACGGCTTTCCAGGGTTGTCCTGCTGACTGCACATCCTGCCACTAGTTGGGAAGCTAGGAGGACTCTGGCACTTGGGGAGGAATTCAGTCCAAACTCAGCTCCTCCCCAAAGGAGGAGCAAACACCTCCTGTACTTGGCTATGGGCTTCAGTAGCTACAATTTTCCCAAGGAGACTGTAGAGATGAGTCTCTAGGACTTAGTTGCATCTGTCTTATTTATAGATAAAAGTCGAATGTGGAACGTTTTGTTGGAATCTCCCAGGAAGGATTCAGGCGCAACTCTGTTCCCCTAATTGTAACTATAGCACTTGTCACCCTACCTACCTCTTGGGACTTAGGGTTCTTGAATGAATGAGCTACGGGAAAAGCAACGTGGACACTTGTTCAATGGGATTCATGTGCCCCAGATTGTCCGAAGTCTTGGTTCTTGTTTTATAATCTATGAGACTGTTTAGAGACTTCCCTTCATCCCGCATTGGGCAGGCCAGGTTCCTGGCTGGCTAACAAGTGAACATTAACCTCAGACCTTGATCCCTGACTGAGGTACTTATTTTCTGACATAATTCATAAGGATAACTTGCAGGGGGCGGGGATACGATTACAGGCATGAATTTAAGTTCCTTAGACTTTTTACATGGGAAGTCACAAGATCCTGGGAGCCAACAGCTAAAGGCAATGGGAACATCTAAGAAAGGACCCCCAGTACGAGACTATCTGGGAGGCCACTGGCTTGTGTCTACACAAGTGACAGAGACAGAGCTAGAGATGACTATAAGGTCCCATCTTCAGGCCCACCCAGTAACCATAGGCTTTAAAGGGAGCCCTTCCACCAATGCTTCATTCTCACTTCATCCCATTTCCTCCCCCTCTTAAATTCTGCCACAAAGGCTTCTCTCCTTCCTCCTTTCTGTCCTTCCTTCTCCATCCTTCCATAACAGCCTCCTTCACTCTTTCTTCCACTTTCAGTACATTCTTTCTTCCCTCTAGCCTTCCTTTTTTCATTCTTTTCTACTTCCTTCATTCCTTCTATTCTTCCTTCATTCCTTGCGCAAATGTTTCCTTCATTTGTTCTCCTCTTTCCGTCCTCCTTTCCTTCTTTCCATTCCTCTTTCCGGCCTCCTTTCCTTCTTTCCATTCTTCTTTTCTTCTTTCCATTCCTCTTTCCGTCCTTCTTTCCATTCATCTTTCCGTCCTCCTTTCCTTCTTTCCATTCCTCTTTCCATCCTCCTTTCCTTCTTTCCATTCCTCTTTCCGTCCTTCTTTCCTTCCTTCAATTCTTCTTTCTGTCCTTCTTTAACAACCGACTTCCACACCACCTCCTGCATCCCTTCCTTCTGTCCTGCCTTATATCCTTCCTACTTTTGATTCCATCTTTCTTTCCCACCCTCCTTCCATCCAACCTGCTTTCCTTCCTTCCTTCTTTCCTTCTCTCTCCCACCCCTCATCCCAGGAACATTTCGGGCACCTCCAGAGACTCACCAGGGAAGGCAGCGATCGGCTATACTGAATGACATGAAACACGTTAGAGGGAGAGCAGCACGTGTACCAGGGTGGCCGAGTGGTTAAGGCGTTGGACTTAAGATCCAATAAGCGTCTGCTTTCGTGGGTTCGAACCCCACCCCTGGTAACAGATTCTCTGTTTTGGCCCCTGCTAAACAGATTTTCTGCAGGCTAAAATCCACACACACTTAGTCTACACCAGCACACCTTCCTATGGAGCCTTGGGGCTCCCCCCTCTCGCAGTCTCGGGCTTTGCTGGCCCCTTACTGCTGACATTTACTTAGAACTGGGACGGGGCGGAATCCCGAAGGAACCTTGGCGGGCCTTTCCTGGGGTGGGGGAGAGGGACGGGCCTCGGGCCCCCCCGAGTAGGGCCAGTGTAAGGGCCGCAGCGGGGGATATCAGGGCAGTCCCTGACCCGGGGCCGAGGGACCTCGGCAGGATGGCACCTGTGGATGAAGGAAGGGGCCGGGGGGTGGAACCCGGAAAGGGGATGAACTCAGGGGCCTTCGGAGGGAGGACAGCGTCTCGCCTTGTGTCCCCCCTCCTTCCCCAAGATGGGGGTGGGGCGGGTTCCCCCGCACCTCGGCAGATTAGGCTGAATTTTCGGGTTTTCTGTTTTAAAAATTGGGTCTGAGAGATGGCCGGAGGGTGGGGGTGGGGCGGAGGGATTCCAGCGCCAGACAAGGCAGCCGAAGCGAGAGGGGGCGCCCTCGGAGCTGTCCAGCAGAGGCCGGGGCTAAGGGACTCGGGGGGCTGGGGGTTCAGCACTGACGGGAGGCCGGCTGGGACCCTAAATGCTCGCCGCAGGCTCCAAAATTTAAAGTAATAAGGTAAAAGCCACCGCTGGCTGACCTCGACGTGACTCGAACACGCAACCTTCTGATCTGGAGTCAGACGCGCTACCGTTGCGCCACGAGGTCTGCGTAGCTGCTGTTGGGCTCCAGCCCTTAGGACGTCAGATCGCTCTTTGCCCCCTCCCCCGCCCGGGTGGACACACCCACTCGCGACCCTCCCAGCCCCGGTCACAAGTCTCCGGCGGACCTGAGCCACATTCCCAGGCTCTCCGCGCTCTCTCCGGAGTAAAGGAAAGGGGGTGAGGGGGAAGGGAAAAAATGACAACCCCTCCCCCTCCCCCAGCCCCTTCCCATTGGGTACTAAGAAAAAAACGTCCAGGCTACTCCCTCCACGCCTGCCTTCCCTCTCGTAGCCCCGGCCCCGGGGTCCCTCCTGCCTCATTTGGCAGGGACCGCGGCCCACCGAGCCCCTGCACCCCCAAATGACTCCTCCTGAGCGCCACTCCCCGAGGCCTCTAAGGAGTCATTTCTCCCCCCTGCTCCCCGACTTCCTTGCCCCGGAGGCGCAAACCTGTGTTCTTCCTGACCCTCCGAGCCCCCCAGCGCCCTACGGCGCCTACTGGCATTTTGGGGGGCCTTATGGTTCTGGGCAAGATGGGCACTTCCTCTTGGTGCCCGTTTTCTCCTGCCGCAGGAGCTGCCCTTGGGTGGTTCAGGGGGTGCCAGAGCGCTCTTGTGTCCCCGATCCCCCTTTGCCAGACAGAAAAGCAGAAAGTTGGAGCCCGTGGCCACTCTGCTCTTCCTCGTGGGTAGAAGTCTGTGTATTCCCTCGTGTGAGGGGCAGCGCCGGGGAGGGGGACCCCACGCTCTGTATGTACTCAGAGCCTGACTCCTGCTCCATTAATGAATCAAGCCCCTTTATCCCAAAAAACAGAACCCAGAGGACGTGTGTGTAGGAGAACACGGCCCAGCAGCACAGAGTCAAGGGGCTCTCCCACTGGGCTCCCCCAGAAAGGCCTAGATCTCCCTCAAGGGCCAGGCCCCCCAAGTATCTACTGTAGCACGCCGGCCATAGGCAGTAATCGGCAAATCACCAAGACAGTGCAGTGGGTGCTCTGTGCAGGGCACCAAAGGAGCACCCAGGCCACTTTAAATCCAGCTCTCTCCCTCTGCTCTGCCCCTCCCAGGCCGCCCCTAGCAAGCCCCGGACAGTCCTGATTGGGGGAGGTTTCATGAGGCGGGGGGCGGGGGTCTCAAGTGATCCCAGAACGTGGCCCCAATCTGGGCTCCCCCTGTTCTGGGGCACCCCCTCTTCTTTCCCCTGGGTGGGCCCGGTCCCAAGTCCCCAGCGGAAAAGGGCTCACCTCCCTTGTGACAGGGATTGTGAGCACTTAGGAGCAAATGAGAATGAATGGATTCACCCACAGAATGGCGAGTGCAGCCCCAAGAATAATAATAGCGCATGCGCCCCTGGCTTTTATCTTCTCTTATTTGTGCTTCGCTCTTCAGCCCCGTTTCAGAGAGGAGGCAAACATGCTAGCAAGTGTCCCAGGCTGGATTTGAACTTGGGCCTTTCGGACTCCCGCCTGGCCCAGCCCAGGTCCATTTGTCACCCAGGTGTCCCCAAGGAAAGAGAGGAAAGAGCTCGTTTGGCCCCATTTATTCACACGTGACCGAGGATTTGGGGTTGGTTGTGACTATGCTCCGCCAGCGTCTTTGCCCCCAGTTGGCCGATGACCCTACCGGGTCCTCAGGCCACGGGCCCACAATTCTCAGTCTATAAACAGCAACTGTCGCTGCTCCCACGGGAGCTCTGTCGCCCCAAGAGCAGGGACCTGATGTGGCCTCAGAACACCCGGGCCATCCTTGCCACAGATGAGGAAGCGGGGCTCCTGGGAAGGGGGTCCCCCAAGTTTCCCTTGCAGAGGGAATCCACTTCCTCCTCTTCTCTGGGGCTCGGGGTGATGAAGGAAATGGAGAAGACCCAAGAGAAGAGCAGCGTGGCTCACGCACCAACATCTGTGAAAGGAGAAAATGTAAAGATGGGGTCCCACGGAGCCGAGGAGATGGCAGCGCCATTGCGGGGTTGTTTCTGGGCTCCCCGACGGACTGTGCTCCGCGCAGCTTAGACTCCCTGACAAGGGAGAATTACCTGGGCAGCAAAGGGGGACAAGGCCCCTTTCCCGGGGGTCCCACTGCTTGTGAGCTGCCCCCAGAAAGGTTGGAGAAAAGCATCTCGCAATATCGGGGGGCTCAGGCACATGGGCCATGGCTCCCGGCCTCCTTCACCGGGAGCCAGGGGAGCAGCCCACAAGGAGGAGGGGAGGCAGACACCGAGCAGGGGGTGTCCAGGGCCCAGAGCCACCTTCCTGCCCCCCAAGGGCAGCTCCTAACTGTTCTTGTGTGGGGGTGCCTTAGGCAGGTCGGTCAGGTTTTCTCATAATAATGGTATCAGAAGGGAAAGCAATTAGGCGGAAATATCATTAGCGGATAAAGACTGGGTTTGTCCCCCCAGATCAGTGCAACCCAGTCCCTTCCTTTCACGTGGAATGGTGATGGCCCCATGGGGTCACTAAGGACCTCTTCCATAGGAATAGGGACCCTCCCGGGGGACGGGGGGGGGGGGGCTTCCCGAGATCAGGGAGTGGGTCAGTGGCCCCTGGGGCCCTTTCAGAAACCTTTTCTGGCCTAATCATCGTTTCTAGAAATCATTTTTCTTACTCTCAGCACACCGCCTTGTCCAAACCTTTCTGCCGGCTCCCTCCCCTCCCGTGTGTCAGTGGTCTGGTCCTGCACCCCCCCCCGCTTTTCTGGCGCCATTTCGGCTTCCCATGGAGCTTGATTCCATTCCTTGGGGTCCACTGTTCTTCCCGGGACAAACCGGCTCGGGCGATTCCCCTGGGATCCTCCCCTTCACCTCCTAGAACCCCGGATCCTCTCCCGGGCTCTCCCTCGGAGGCCATGCAGCCCGACAAACGGTTAAATCACCAAGCGCGCCAGCCAGCGCCAGCCCCAGCACTCCCATGGCGGAGATGGAGCCGGCACTGCAGGAACCCAGCTCCGGGGGGAGGGGCGCGGGGGGCACAGCTGTGCAAAGGCAGAAGCAACAAAGCATCTGGCACGTGGATGGCACCCCAGGGACCGGGGGAACAGAGGAGATGGCAGCCCGAGGGCCCAAGAGCCAGATCTAAGAGGACGAAATCGGAACCTTCAGACTGGGGGGCCGGGGAGGGGCGTTCTTGGGGAGTCAGACACCCCGCTGCAGGATCCGAGAGGAGCGAGGGACGGGGTCAGCCTTTCGGAGAATGGGGGGCTTGGGGCGTCACAGAGCCTCTGGGATACATTGGTGGGGACCAGGCTGGCCAGGGGCTCCAGGTGGGCCACGCCGGGATTGCTCTGGGTCTCAGTTTGAGGGACCTGTGTGCCAGCCTCCACAGATGAGAGGGGATGGCAAAGTGGTGGCAGCTGCATCCAGGGCCTCAGAGGCAGGCAATGGACTCCAGAGAACCGAAGCCAGGGCAACGGGACGGGCTCTGGGGAGGCCGGTGTAAGGGCAAGATTGGGGGCAGCATCCCAACCAAGAGCACCCAGAGTCAGAGGTGGGGAGGGGCTGAGAGCGGGCAGAGGCGCCTGTGGCATCTGCTTAGGGTCCCCTGGGCACAGGCTTGGCAAACACGTTTCTTTACCTGAAAGGACTTCCTGTTTCCGGGAGCTACCTCCTGAGCTGGCCGTCCTTTTTGTTTCTCCAGGGATGGAGAAGAGTTTCTGACCTGGATGCCAGGCTGGGGCCGCCGTCTGAAGTGTCATCTGTAGTCTCTGGGGAGATGGAAAGGGTCACACGTGGAGCCTCCATTGGGGACTAAGTGCAACGGGCCACGCAAACTCTGCCAGGCCCTGGACACCCAGGGGATTTGTCGCGGTGCCCCTAGAGAATGGGGCAGCACCAAGGCTTATGGGTTATGTGCCCAGAACGCTGGCCGGCCCTCGGGGGAGGGCAGCATTTGGCTGGGCGACAGGGAGGGAAGGAAGGGCAACAGAGAAACAGGAGGAAGTGTCCGGGTGAAACCTGGGCCCCGGACCTGAGGCCCCTGGCAAGGAGAGCAGGGAGTTCCAAGCCGTCCCTTTCCCTCACTCACTTTTAAGCCGTTCTCCCCCAAAACCCAGGAGCACAAGCAGGGCCTTCTGGCGTCTCCCACAAAGTGACCCCGAAGGCCAAATCTGGGGGGAGGAGGCCGCTCTCCCCCTACGTGCAGTCAGAGCACTTCAGGAGATGTCTGGCACGCTAAGTGGCTTGCCCACGACACATTATCTGTGCCGTAATAAATTACTTGCCATTAGAAATACAAATATAGTTGGGGGATGCGGGGTATTATCCCCATTTGAGAAGGGGAGACTATGGCAGGCAGAGGTGGGTGTCGAAGGCTAGGCTTGAATCTGGCTCCAGACCCACATGTCTGGGATAGAATTGGAAGCCGGAGCCCACCAGGAGGGAGCAGAACCCTTCCTCAATGACCCCATCCCAGTCCATGAGGACGCTCTCCCACAACCCCAGAAGGTGGACGTTGCCAGAGGTGCGTCTCCCTCCATTAAAATGGGCCCTTGGGGAGTCAGAGCACCCTGTTCCCCATTGGTCCTCCCAGCGTTGGCGCGGGGCTGGGCAGCTTCTTCGTGGCCCTCCCTGCAGGATGCCCCGCGCTGGGGACCCTCGGAGGGCACGCTTTCAGGACGCACCAAAGGGCAGTTCTCTTTTTTGTTGCTAGTTACGCTTGCCCTTTTTGCTGATGTGGGGAAGGGTGGATTGGGAGGTCCTTTCAGTCGGGGAGGGGGTTCCTTCCCCTTTGAGATAGCGACCACTAAGCCCACAGACCTTCACTGTTTAGCAAGTTTTGGTCGTCCTTCCATTTGAAATCCGTCTTCTGGTACAGGTCCATGTGGTCCAGGTCCCCTCCGTTGGAAAGGGCTGAGGACAGAGCATCCTCCTGATCCAGGGCTTCAGAGACAGCCCCCCCCAGCCCCCCAGCTGCCTTCCTCCTTACCAGCCCCCATGATCCCCAGGAAGACTGAGCTACTCCCCCCTACACCCCCCTTCTGAGAGCCTAATCATCCCCCTGCCTCCTCACAGCTGGGGGAGGGGGTCTGGGAGTCCGAGGAGGCTGGGGGGGGGCTCACACCTCTGACTTGCTGGGTCCGTCTTTTAGTCCAAACCCAAAAGGAGAGAACCAAGAGGAGCAGAACCACAACGAGCACTGCGAACAGCCAGGACAGCTCAGGGCCTGCGAAGGAAGAGAAAGACAAGGGGGAGGAGGGAGAGGGGGAAGGGAGGAGAAGGAGAAAGGGAAGGAGGGAGGGAGGGAGGGAATAAAGGGAAAGAGGGAGGGAGGGAGAGAAGGGAGAAGGAGAAAGGGAAGGAGGGAGGGAGGGAAGGAGGAGGGAAGGAGGAAGGGAGGGAAGGAGGGAGGGAGGGAGGGAATAAAGGGAAGGAAGGAAGGAGGGAGGGAGGGAATAAAGGGAAGGAGGGAAGGAAGGGAGTGAGGGAGGGAAGGGAGGAGAAGAAGAAAGGGAAGGAGGGAGGGAGGGAGGGAATAAAGGGAAGGAAGGAAGGAAGAAAGGAGGGAGGGAGGAAAGGAGGGAGAGAGAGAGCAGTGAGCAGTCAGGCCCCAGGCTTCAGGGAAACAAGAATCCAAGGGCTCTGAGACCCCCGGGAAGACCAGAGCGTGCCAGTGCCCAGCCTGCCCTAGCCCTCTCCCAAGCCCCAGACTGCAGATGTTGCCAAGGCATCCTTAGGGTTTGGGGGCCCCCAAAGATCATTCTCACAGCCCTTGCTGGGAATTGTGGGGTCCTGGCCAAATTCCTGGAACAGTCAGCGCAAGGGATGAAAGAAGGAGACCCATGGGGGGGCGGGGCAGCGGTGTCTGACGGAGGAAGCCAGGAGCTAGCCAGCCTGAGACCCAGGCAAGGATGGTGGGCAGCGCTGACCCCCCACTTGTCTAGCGGCTCCTCGGCACCCCCTGTCACTGCCTGGGCAGGGATGTCATACCTTCAAAATGTTCAGGGGTCTTGGAAATACCTGCAGGAAGGAGGAGAGGGAAAGCTGCAGTCGGGCCTCGGGGGCCAGGGGGGCAGCCGACTCCTCCCCGAGAATCCTCCCCGAGAATCCTCCCTGAGACCCCTGGGGCCACCCCCCCCCCCAGGACTGAGAGTGCCAAGGCAGCCTCCGGGGATGCCTGGATGAAGAGCTCCTTGGTTCTCTCACCTCCTCCCCTTGCCAGCCCAGCCCCAGCCTCCCGCCCCCCTTGGGGGCCGTGGTGCCAGCAGATCCTTACTGGAGCAGTTGACACTGGCATCTTCTTTGTGCCCACAGGCCGCCTGCCCCCAGGGGTCGGCAGGACAGTCCCACAGAGATGACTCATTTCCTTGGCAGCGGACATCGCTCAGCCAGACGGGCCCTATCCCTTGGCCGAAGGCGGCCTCCAAGGGGGCATCCAGAGGGGAGCCGCAGCCCAGCTGGCGACACACCACCTCGGCGTCAGCCAGGTCCCAGGCGTCCCCACACACCGTGCCCCAGGAGCCTTTGTGCCAGACCTCCACACGGCCCGAGCACGGGGAGCTTCCCCCTTGGACTCGGATCTTCCCTGGAAAGACAGGAGCAAACCCTCTGATGCTCTGAGAGAAGAGCCCCAGAAAGTGCAGGGGGATGCCGCCGATGACCTGCCGGCCCCGGAGCCGGTCATTCTGCCGGGCCCAGAGTCAGACAAGCACACGGGAAGGGAGGGAGCGAGCTTTCCTAGATCCTTCCGGGGTGGGTGTCCAGGAAGGGGGAGCCGGATGCCCAGGACCCCTCTAAACACAGATCGTTCCCAAAGGCGCCCAAGCCCAGAACACACAGCCCCCTCTCCTGCCAGGCTGGCTCCAGATGAAGGGGGACAGCTTGTGGAGAGTGGGGGGACGGGGAGGGGAGACCCTGAATTCCACTGCTCTTTCTCCTCCACTGCCCAAAGGTTTCAAAGAAGCCTGTGAGGAGTTTAGGGGTTTGGGCGGGAGGAGGTCAAGGGAAGGAGGAAGGAGAGAGACAGACAGATAGACACAGACAGAGACAGAGAGAGAGACAGAGAAGACAGAGATGACAGAGGGAAGAGACAGAGAGAGACAGAGACAGACAGACAGAGAGGTGAGCAACCAGGCCCCGGGCTTCAGGAAACAAGGGTCCGAGGGCTCTGAGACTCCTTCTTCCCATCCCAGCAGTAATAAAGCCGAAGACTGCCAGCTTTCCAGGCTAATGCCGGCCCCTTGGGACCATGGTCTGTAGGGCTCCCCTCAGCACAGCTATACCCTGGACAGAGCCCATGGCACTTAGTGGGGATCAGAACAGAAAAGGCCAGAGGGGCTTCACATGTTTTGGGGAGCCCCTTTGCTGCCCCCAAACAGCTCCCCAAATGAAGAGCTCTGGCTCTAATCCGAGTCCCTCATCACTTCGCCCTTGCAAGAGCCCCCTGTCTAATCCCCCTCTAGTTCCTCAGCCACCAAAGGGATTTTCCCAAAAGGGGTTTTACTGGGTCACCCCCTGGTCCACAGACTCCACTGGCTCCCTGTCACCTTCAAGATCAAACGCAAAATGCTTGGTCCGGCCTTCAAAGCCCTTCATAAACCCCACCCCCCGCTAGTCTTCTCCCACCTCCCTCCCCGGCACGTATTCTGTGATGCAGCGACACCGGCGTCCTGGTCGTCCGATCCCACCATTTTCTCCTTGTCCGCCATGCCTGGGATGCCCGCTGGATTCCTGGCCAGCTCCCACCCTCCCTGTCTCCTTCAAGTCCACCCAAAACCTGCCTTCTCCGGGCAGCTTTTCCTGTTCGGTCTCTGTTCCGTCTTGTCTGTTTCTGTTTCCGTGTCATGATTTGCAGTTTCCCCCTTGGGAGGATCCCCCCGTTCTGAGCTCCTCAAAAGTGGGGGCTGCTTGTTCTCTAAGCAAGCGCCTGGCACTCGGGCCTTAATGATTTCTCAATTTCGCTGACTTAACCAATAACTTGTAGTGGCGATAAGTTCAATCACCTGAATAAAACTTTATTGACTGACTTCCTGGGTGACAGAAACCGGGGCTGCCTGCCATTATTAAACTGTCATTCAGCTACAAGTTCTCCTATTCAAAAAGGGGAAACTGAGGCTCAGAGAGCAGCAGTGACTTCCCCACACCGATACATAAAGGCTGGCTCTGATGGCCTAGCCACCCCGGGCCTGGGAGAAGCAGAAAGAAAGGGGGGCAGGATGATCTGCCCCCAGGCCAGTCTCCCCCCCCCAGACAGAGAGAAAAGGAGGTGCAGGAAGCGAGCCCCAAGGCCACTGACCTGTGCACGTGATCCACGCCTCCTCCGCGGGTCTCAGGTACCTCCTCTCCCAGGATGTGGAAGGGCACTGCCAGAGGGAGGCTGGCCCCTTGGGGCACTCAATGTCGTTTACCCAGTTGGGCTGGTAGCTGGCCTTGAGGGGAGCATTGCGCAGCTCCCCGTTATCTCCGCAGCCCAGCTGCCCGCACACCAGCCCCACCGTGTCCGAACTCATTTTGCTCCTGCCAACGCTTGCCCAGCTCCCGTTGTAAAACACCTCCAAGCGTCCGGCGCAGTCCTGAGCGCCCGCGCCGCTGTTCAGCCTTAGGTCCAGGATACCTAGAGAGAAGAGGCGTCAACGAGAGATTTGGGGGCGCTCATGCTGGCGCGGGCCTCTCTCCTCCCCAGCTCTGGCTTTCACACCAGGCCATTCCCACGTGCAAAGGGACGCTCCCTTCAAGTACCCAAGTCCTCAGGCCTTCTCCTCAGGGCCCTCACACGGAGGCCACCCAGTCCCAGATCGCCAAACACAGAGCCGGCCCATCCGGGATCCAAGTCCATGAATTCTGGAATTCCTTTCTCTGCTCCTAAGTTCCCATCCTCCCCCTCTCTGGGACCCTCCCGTCCTTGACCTCTCACCCAGCGGTGGCTACTCTATTCATTTTCAAATTCTGGCCTTTCCTGGGAAGATGTACAAGAACTGAAACAAGCAGAACCAGGAAAACATTGTGCCCAATAACAGGCAGATTGGGCCCCGAGCAACCCCGGAAGACTCCGCTCTTCCCAGAAGTTCCCTGATCCCAAGCAATCCCAATAGACCTTGGAGAGAAAATGCCACCTGCATCCAGAGTGAACTCGAATGTAAATCCCCCCCCAGCTGGGCTCCCTTCTTTTTTCTGTTGGGGTTTTTTTCTCTCTCCCATGGGTTTTCCCTTTTGCTTTGCTTTTTCTCTCCCAATATGAGTCATAAAGCAACGGGATTAAAAATAAATTTACCAGGACAAATTCTACAAATGACGGATAAATGACAATGCAATTCTGCCCTTTTGGAGAGGGGGCTGCTCCGTCTCCAATGCCCCATTTCCCCTGGTCCTTTTGGAGAGGGGGCCGCTCATTTCCCAGGGCCCAGCCACCCAGCACGCCTTGCTGAACACCAGGCCCAAATCTTGCCTCCTTGGCTGATTCCTGCCCAGGTGTAACTTGGAGCTCCGAGGGGAGAGGGGAGGGAGGAGGGAAGGGCAGGATTTGGAACTCAAAGGTTTTTAAAAATGTCCGGACGCAATGGACAACAAGCAGCCAGAACTTGGAGCAAAGGTCAGCTTCCAGGGGCTTCTTGGTCCAAGGGCTACGGCCCTCCCACCCCCATCCCATCCAGTTACGGTCAGTCAGACGCCCAGCGCCCCGGATCCCAGCGCCCTGATCTCAGTGCCCCAGTCCCAGCGCCCCAGATCCCAGCGCCCCAGATCCCAGCGCCAGATGGGACTCACCGCCCAACCCACGCATTAAGGCCAGGGTTCATTCTGGGGGTTCTCCCCCTCCCCCCCAGCCTTTCTTTTCTCTGGACAGACCTGAGCAGATGACTCCCGCGTCCTCCTTGTGGCGACAGTTGTGGCGACCCCAGCCTCGAAAAGGGCACTGCCACACCTGGGATTCGTTCCCCGCGCACTGCACGTCATCCAGCCAGACGGGCCCGGAGCCCGATCCAAAGTGGGCCAAAACGGTGGCATTCAAGGCCCCTCCGCAGCCCAGCTGCCTGCACACCACGCTGGCGTCGTTCAGGTCCCAGGAGTCGTCGCAGACGGTGCCCCAGGCGCCCCGGTGGTAGACCTCCAGCCGCCCGGCACAGCGGTCTCCTCCGTCCACCAGGCGGATCTCGCGGATCTCTGTGGGGAGACATGGCGGTGAGACTCGGGGGGCTGCTCCGAGGGCCTCACCCCTGCGGCTTCTGAGGCGCCCCGCCTCTCACCCGAGCACGTGGTCGAATTTCGAAGGCGGGTCCTGGTCCCGGCGGGGCTGTGCTGGGAGTCTCTGCAGGGCGCCCACTCCTTAGTCTGGTTTCCTACAAACAGGGAATCGTGTCCTCTGGGGTCCATACCCGTGAAGGGGGAACAGGTGGGCCAGTTTGGGGGAGGGGATTTGGGGGGAGGCTCCTGGGGGAGAGGTGTTGTCAGACCCCAGCAGGAATATACTGGCTCTGAATTGCTCCCTCCCTTCTCCCGGGGGTGGCTCTCTGCCCCCCCCCATTTCCCGTATTACCCATGCCTGCCACCCCTGCACTCCCAGAGTCCTCTGGGCCATTCTGGCTCTTACCTGAGCATATCACCGAGGCGGTGCTTTCGCGGGGACACCCGGGAGCCCCCAGAGCAGTCACAGGGCAATCCCCCAAGTGGTGCTCCATCCCGGAGCAGTGAAACATGTGACCCCAAATGGGGCTTTCTTCTTTGCCCAAATAGGCTCCTTGGGGAACTGAGAGAGCCACCCCGCAGCCGAGCTGCTTGCAAAGGACGTTGGCGTTGGCCAGGTCCCAGGAGGAGTCACACACGGCTCCCCACTTTCCCTGAATCTTAATTTCCACTCGGCCGTCACAGGTCGAGTTGCCATCAACCAGCTGGGAGGCTATGTACCCTGGAGAGGAGACAGTGTGACCCGCGGAGTCCAGAGCCAGAGGCGGCTGAACGGGGCCCGTGGGGGGGGGGGGGAACAGAGGGAGGGGAGCCCCCGGGGGCGGGATCCTGGAAACGGGGACCCAGGCCGAGCCACCCCGAGGCAAGCGCACAGCTGGGGGCCCAGGACGTCTCCTCCCAGAGCCAAGTGGGGGGGAGAGGAGAGGAGAGGGGGCGCGCGCGCTCGGGGAGGGGGGTCTAATTCTCACGTGAGCAAATGACTCCGATGTCCCTGCCGTCGCTGCAGCTGCCCTCCGGCAGGAGCACCCTGGGGCACAGCGACAGGTTGGTCTCGTTGCCTGTGCACCTTAGCTCTTCGTCCAGGATCGGCCCCCTTCTTGCCCCAAAGCGACTGGCCTCCACCACGGACACAAGGGACCCACAATCCAGCTCGCGGCACAGCACCTGCGCCGTGGCCAGCGGGAAGTCGTGGGCACACACCGAGCCCCACGTGTCCTTGTGCTTGACCTGAATTCGGCCCGAGCACTGGAAGTCTCCGTCCACCAGCCTCGGCTGCATGTGGGCTGGGGGGCAAAAAGAGGGAGTGGGGGCTCAGGTACCCCGACACACGGAGGGGCCGATGGCAAGGTCCCACCCTCTTGGGAGCTCCAAGCACCAGCCCTCCTGAGACCGGGAGATTAGAGGGGTGCATTTCCACGTGTGACCAAACCCTGGGGGACCCCCAAAACGTGCGAGAAATGAGAGCCATTCTTTAGTCTCCCGTGGCTCCCGTTTGCCCCTGTTCCTTGCCAGGCCGTGCAAGCGGCCCGTTCTGCCCGTGGGCTCTCCTTTATTCTGAACCATGTACTCAGGAAGCATTTATTGAACGCCTCATGGGTGCTGGGGGGGGGGGCGGACAAGCTGAGGCCCCGGATTCAGCGCACCCGGAGGAGAAAGCCTCCTGGCTGGCTTCCGAGACACAAGAAGGGAGGATGTGTCCGCTACAGGAGGAGCCTCCTCTTCTGGTATTAATGTCAGTAATTATTTACACAGCCTCTTGGGGGGGCGGGGGGGAGAGACAGGCCCATGAGCGCGCAGCACCTCTCCCTCTTCCTGTTTGGACTTGTTTGGTTCCGAATATTAGTCTGAGCAGACCCGGCCCTGTGAGCTTCTGAGCCTCAAAGGGTCAGGAGAGAAGAAACTAACCAAGATGGCGGACCCACTGGGCCCCACTTCCACAGCTACAGCAAAGACTTAGACAAACTCCAGCCCCAGGACTCGGTGGGAGATCCAGGGGAAAATCAGGGAGTCATTTGTTCCAGCCAGAGAGTTATAAGGAGACAGACCAGGGAGCACCAACACTGGAGGCAACATTTGGTCAGGAAGACACCCCACCACCACCACCAGGGGACACTGAGCCGGGGCTGGAGGCTGTGCATTTGGCAAAGAGGCCAGAGCTCCAGCCCAAACCAGCCGGAGGGAGGAAGGAGCAAGTGCCAGTTGTCACTTCCGTTGTTCACAGCCCAGAGCTGGGTCACAGACGCAGGGACTGTGCACCTCGGAGTGGGGGGCTACCCAGTCACAGCTCACAGGCTCCGGTCAAGGAGCAAGAGCACAAGGGAGGAAAGAGTGACTTTGACCTGGAAGCGGGGCTCCCAAGCTCGATGTGAAACCCCCAGGGAATAACTAGGACCCATAGCTGAGCTTGAGGGTTAGCCTTTGGTTCTGTCTCTGAATCTGGCCCAATTTACAGCCCGCCAATGGTTGGACTGAGTCTGTGGAGCTCCAGCCTGGGCCAAGCTCAGATCAGCAGGGCAGGGACCAGACAGCTTTGGACCCACTACAGACTCACTGCTCTCCCCAACGAGTCTCCCCTGAGACTGCTGAAGAACACAGCACTCCCTACCCTGAAAAAGCAGCAACGGGACCGAGAGTATATCCAAGACCCAGACATTCCCTTTGGAAATTTGCAAGCCAGGCCCGAACCCAAAATTCCAATCCTGGAAGCACATCTGGAAGGAGGAGTAAGCTCAAAATCCCACCACCAAGCATTACTAGGATGACGGGGACAAGGCAGAAAAAGAGAATGACTCTAAAACATCTACTAGTAAAACCTGAAAAAAGATGCACCAACACAAATTCAAGTAGAATTCCTAGAAGAAATGAAGGAAAAAAAATTGTTAAAGAGTTTAAAATTATTCTATACATTAAATGAGAATGGTAGGGAAGAATTGAAAAGATATGAGAACGATGGAAGAAAGACTTGGAAAAATAATTAATACATTAGCATATTAAGTATAAAACTTTACCCAAACAACAAGCTCCTTGAAAAGTAGATTGCTAAAACACATTTAATCAAAAGAGAAAAAACAGAGAAACTATACTGTGTGCCAGCCATTTTAGTCAATTTTGGTAAAGACCACTTTTAAAAAACTAGACAATATAAATTACCTGAGACTACACCTGCCAAAACAGCACCAAAGCATAAACATAAGCATGAAGTACTTTCTATCCAAATAATTGAAGTAATATTTCTTGTTCATGAGTAAGTAAAAATGACTATTTTACCTAAATAATCTATTTAGATAATGCCACCCCAATCAAATTACCAAACAAATTATCTTACTGAGTTAGAAAAAATTAACAACAAAGTTCATTTGGAAGAACAAAAAGCCAAGAACTTAAAAAAAAAAAAAAATAGGGACAATAAGATGTAAAAAATAGATTCAGCAGTATCAGACTTTACACTATACTATAAGGTGAGAGCTTTATTGAAGTGCAAAATGGATAATTTCAATTATTTTAAATTAAAATTTTTCTTGCATAAATAAAACCTCTGTAGCAACAGATAGAAAGAATGAATAAAATTGGAAAAAATCTTTCATAGACAATCTCCCAGATAGGATGTGATTGCATTGGAATATTGCTGTGGTCTAGGAAATGATGAGCTGAGCTGGGTGATTTAGGAAAACGTGGCAAGATTTGGTCTTATGAAAGGAAGATGCTATCCACCTTCAGAGAAACAAGTAGCCAGAGGAAATAAGCAGAGTATGGTCTTACATACAGGAGGGGTGGTGTGTGTGTGTGTGTGTGTGTGTGTGTGTGTGTGTGTGTGTGTCTACACTTAATTGTAATCTGGGAAGGGATGAGGAATAAAGCATAAAAATGCATAGCAGAGAACAAAAGAAAACTTACAAGGAAGCAAAAAAAAAAAGCTGGGAAGCTTTGAAATCAACGAGTAATATTTCTTATGCAGATTTTCTTGAAATGGAAATTTATTGTTTTATATTGAACCTCTAGGTTCTGCTGTGTACGTGGCTTTTTTTCTTTTTTTTCCTTTTGTGCTTGAGTTTAAAATTAATTTTAAAACTTACAAGAAAGAAAAAAAGAAGGAAAGAACAAAGGAAGAAAGGAAGGAAAGGAAAGGAAAAAGAAAAAAGTAGAATGCACCAAACAGAAGTGAATAATTCTGTGGGATTACAAGAAAAATTTTTAAGTCAAAAGACTAGAAGAAAATAGAAGAAAAGGTAAGATAATTAATATAAAACAAAGCCAAACCTGACTCAGAAAACCAACTAAGGGAACATGGTTTAAGAATCATTGGACTTCCTATAAGTTATGACTTTAAAAAGAGCCTAAACACCCTATTTCAAGATTTTGAACTGTCCAGATCTCTTAGAACCTGAGGCCAAAATGAAAATAGAAATAGAAAATAGAAAAAAAAAATGGTGCAAGTTGTCTCCTAAAAGAAACAAAATGAAAACTACCAGAAACATTACAGTTGAAATATAGAGGTATATATTCCAAGCAGCCAGAAAGAAAGAATTCAAGCCCTAAAAAGCCACAGTCAGAATCACATAAGATTTGAAAGCCACCACAGTATAGGAGCAGAGGATTTGAAATAACCTTACAACCAAGAATAACTTACTCAGAAAAACTGAATAATCCTACAAAACAACAACAAAAATTAATAAAATATTATAGTTTCCAAGCAATTGCCAGAGCTGAGTAATAACTTTGAAATACAAATATAGGAGTCAAGAGAAACATAAAAAGGTAAAAGGACCAAGTAAGAATAAAGTGTTGACATTCCATTGATAAGAGAGCACCTCCCTCGGAATCCTATTACGCTCAGGGGACATAGTAGGGCTTAAGTGAGAGAAAGCACCTGGGAGTGATTTTGCTATTTTTAAATAATCTTAAAAGAAGAAAGGAAAGGAATAAGAAAAAGGAAGTGTAAAAAAAAAAAGGGTGGAGTAAGGAGAAAGAGTGGGGAAAATAATTTCACATAATGTATAAAAGGAAGAAATTACAAATGAGGAGACAAGGGTAGGGAAGCAGGCAAAACTTGAACCTCACTTTCATTTGTGTAGGAGTCCCAGGTATGCTAGGGAAGAGACTAGAACATCATCTCACGAGAATAATACAGGTTTGATCTGTACCAAGGATGCAAGGTTCAACATTATGGAAATGATCAGCTTAATAGTATTGATTACAATAACAATGAAAATCACATGATTATATCAATGGATGTAGAAACAGCCTTTGACATGATCCTGCACTCATTCATGTTTAAATACTATAAAACAAAGAAATAAATGGACTTTTCTTTGCTATGAGATGTAGTCTCTAGATAAATTAAAAAGGGCAGGATTATATGTAATGGAGATAAACGAAACATCTCTCCAATTAAATCAGAGATAAAGCAAAAGTATCACCACTGCTATTTGATGTGATTTTATAAATTAAGAAAATAATTTACATGGACAAAATAAAATGGATACTTTTGAAGAGGATACGATTCAGAGAATCTTATAGGGTCAACTAGGAACTGAATGAAACAAGTCCAACAGTTTCAGGATGTAAAATAAATCTGTTTAAGCCATCAACATATCTGTATATTGGAAACAAAACCTGGCAGGAAGAAGAAAAAAAAAGATAAATAGCATATGACTAAAAAAAAAATAGCAAATGACTACTTCATCAGAGAAACATTAATTGTTCATGGTAGGCTGAGTCAATATAATAAGATATTTTAAAATAAAATAAAAATTTTAAGATTGCCTTATGTTTTCAGTACTAATCTCATCAAAGTACCAAAAGAGTATCAATAACAAAATTTACACGGAGGAACAAAAAGTCAAGAATCTCAAAGGAAATCAGGAAAAGAAGTAGCAAAGGAAGCTCCAGATCTCAAACAATACTAGAAATTAAGAACCATCAATGTATAAAGGCTAATTAGTGGAATAGATTAAGTACAAAACATGCAGAAGCAAAGAAATAGGAGAGATTGGTGTTTAATAAACCCCCAAACCCCAGTAACTTGGACAAGAAGGCAATATTTTTCTAACCCTGTTTGAAAACTTGAAAAGTCGTCTGGAAGTTATGAGCCATGGAACAGCATCTCATACCATGTACAAAGACAAGATGTAAAAGGGCGACGTCATAAAAAAGTAGAGTAGAATGGGGAAAAAAAGAAAAGAAAAGAAAAGAAAAGAAAAGATATTGCCTTTCAAATCTCTTGATAGAAGAGTCCATGATAAACAAAAGATGGAGAAGGTCACAGAAGATAAAAAGGACAATTCTGTTACTTGCAGTTATGAGGATTTTTTCAGCAAACAAGACCAAGGACTAAGGAGGAAAACACTTAACTGGAGGGGAGGGGGAATCTTTGTACTGCGAGACCTGAAGTCAGGAAAGCTCATCTTCCTGAGTTCAAACCTGACCTCAGGCACTCACTAACTGACTCTGGGTAGGTCCTTTCACCCTGTTTGCCTCAGTTTACCTAGTTTATGCTGGAGCAGGGAACAGCAAACCACTCCAGGATCTTTGCCAAGAAGACCTCAGATGGGGTCCTGGGGAGTCAGACATAAAACTGAAAAGCAAGTTTCTCTGCTGGGGGTCCAAAATAAGCCCTTTGTTGAAAGGCACTAATTAGGAGTCTTGCTGTCTCCCAGACGCCCTTGCTAGTCTTACTGGCTGACCTTGACAAGCTGTGTCCACCCTCCAAGTTGGCCCAGACCAGACAGGTGGTAAAACATCCTGCTTCTGTGTCCACCTGTCCGCTGCCCGTTCCTGTCCTTGGTGGTTTTCAAAGCCCCTCCGGGGCCATGGGGACTCGGCATTAGGGGCTGGTTTTCCTGCTAATAAAGCTTTCTGCTTTCAGCCCAGCTTGTTCTGCTCTGCATTTTGAGATGCACATACATACATACATACATACATATACACGTGCAGGTACATGGACATAGGCCCACATGTGCTGTACACGCACGTTAGGGAGCAAGTTAGGATTATGAGCACTTCTATCTACTTAACAATCGACCAAAGAAAATAAAAAGGCGGCTTTCAAAGGAGGAGCCCCCAAGTGCACATCTCCAAATGCTCTGGATCTCTGAAGACCAGACAAATGCAAATTAAAGCCACGCTCCGTGCCCACCGGATCGGCAAAGGGGGCAAGAAACAAAGACCAAAGCCAGCCTGTTTTCTGGTAAAAGAGATGCTGGAAGGGGCTGCTGTTGCACCTGCGGCTCTGCAGCCATTTGATGCAGAGACGCCCGAGAAGTCGAAGGAAGAGAGGGAAAATCACGCCCCAGGATTCGAAGCCGTTCTCTTTGTGCTCCAAAGAACTGGAGGCTAAGGGGAGACCGGTTGGTGGGGAAGTGGCTAAGCAGATGGAGAGACGTGAATTTAATGGAAAACATGAAGAAATGGCGAAAGGGAGCACCCTGGGAAGATGCCCACGAACGCATGCAGAGTGGACCCCACCAAGAGTTTGCCCTTCCAAAAGCAGGGGGCCCACCCGAGCAACTTCAGAACTCTGTGCCCAAGTGGGCCGGGCTCTGCACTCCCTGGCACGGAGATGGCCGCCCCCAGCTGGGGACCGGATGCAGGCCGCCATGGGGACTTATTTCATAAGTACTTATTCCAGGGCCGTCGTGTTGTTGGAGCAAGGTTTTCCGACAGGACAATGAGTGGTGGGACGGAAATGAACGTTTGTTAAATGACCCAGAGCCCGGGCCAGAGTTTGCCAGCAGGTGAGAGTCTCCCATGGGGGTGGGCTCTGTGCCCGCCCAGGAGAGACCCCTCCAGAGGTTCAGACTCCTTTGGAAGGGGACTGCATGGGGCGAGCCCTTGCTTGCAGACATGGTCCCGAAAGATAGAGGGGAGGAGCAGTAATGGAAGGAAGAAAGGGTCTCTGTTGCTGCTGGGGGAGGGGGCTTGGGGCTGAAGCTCTGGCCCCTCTCCTTAGAGACGAGCCTTTCATAAAGAGCTAGCCAAGTCCCTGGAGGAGTCACCGGGCCAGTCCACATAGGGGACAGACAAAGGCCGCTCACAGGAAGGGGGGCTCAGGGAGACACCTGAAAGCAGTCTGGCCTTTACAGCGGGGGCATCTGGCGGCCCTTCGGCTCGCCCCACGGGGCCTGGACTGTCTCAGAAAGGGCCCGGAGGCCTCTGGGACCCCGAGAGTCACCAGGATTTGCTTCACCCTGAGCCTCCCTGGAGTCTATCGGGAGAAAAAGACGCAGGAAAGTGGTGAGGCTGGGGCTGATGAGGCAGCTGAGGCTCTGCCCCCGGAGCTCACCTGAACAGATGATTTTTGCCTCCTGGTCACAGGGCTGCGTCCCCCACTTCCAGTCCTTGCAGTCCCAAAAGGACGCCTCGTCCCCAGTGCAGGAGACGCCCGTGAGACCTCTGTAGATGGTCGCCTCCTCGAAGCCATCCGTGTGGGAGATGCTGACGGCCGAGCCACAGCCCAGGTGCTTACAAATCACCCCGGCTTCGTCCATGTTTATGGCCCGCTGGCACACGGTGCCCATCACCTTCTGCATCTCCACCTCCACGGTCCCAGCACAGCGGCTGCCCCCTCCAACAAGCCGCAGCTCCAAGTCGTCGTCCTCTGTGAACGAGAGAGATTTCGGGCCGTAGAAGAGCCGCCAGCGCCGGACCTCGCTCCCTCCCCACCCGAGCCCCCTTGGGTGGGCTTCCTGATTGTGTCTGGCCTGGCCCGTGGATGGGGGCCAGATGCTCTTCCCTCCTCCTCCTCCTTCTTTTCCTCTTCCTCTTCCTCTTCTTCCTTCTCCTTCTCTTCCTCCTCCTATTTCTCCTCTTCCTCCTCCTCTTATTTTGGGGTGTTTTTTGGGGAGATCAGTCAGTGTTAAGGGACTTGTCCAGAGTCACGTAGCTAGCCGGGGCTGGATTTGAATCAGACCCTCCTGCCTCCAGGTACTCTATCCACTGAACCACCCAGCTCTCTCCCCTTCCTTCTCTGAGAATCAGCCCAGGCTCTCCTGGACTCAGTGACTAAGGCAACTGCACCATACAGTGGGACAGAGCTCTGGGAAGACCCTCAATAAGTCACTAAACCCCTGCCTCAGTCTCCTCATCTGTAAGATGGGGATGATAACATCTCCTTCCTCTCAGGTCCGTTGTGAGGTTCAAATGAGATCAATCTGATTCTCAGATCTCCCAGTGGCTCCGCTGACCTCCAATATCTGGTCCAATTGAACGTTGAGGAGACCCCTGAAACCCCAGACTCTCCCTGCTCCTACCTTCCCCCCTTCCACTCACCCTGGACCATTGTCCTCAATGACTCCCATATCCCCTCTCTCCAATGAGCCCCTCTCTTCCTATTTCCCCCCATGCTGGTGCAGCCCCTCATCATCCCACACATGGACCGCTTTTGAGGGGTGGACTACTTGCCTCAAATAGCCTCCCCCTCTAGTCTAGCCTTTATCCAGCGGTCCAATCCCTCCCTCTGAAGGTCAGGTGGGACTTGTTTTCCCCATAACCTCCGGGTGTTTCCCGTCATCTCCAAGAGGAAGTAAACTTCCCCTTTCTTTCAGAGCCTCCCCCCCTTCCAGACCACACTGGCTCCCGGCTGCTCATCCGGACCCCCGACACATTCGCTAGCTGCCTCCAGGTCGGGAACATTGTCCTCGGCCTCCTGGGTTCCCCGGGCTTCCTTCAAGTCTCAGGAAATCCAGCTTCAGAAAGGAACCTTTTCCGAGCCCTCGGACTCCAGCACCTTCCCCTGAAGAGCTTTCTTGCTTTGTTCTGCAGCAAGCTAAAGTCTGCACCCACTTGATTTGATCCCCAAAACAGCCCCAACAGCAGGCAGGATCACGATCCCCATTCTAGAAATCAGGGAATACAGCCCAGTGACTTGCCCAGGGTCTGGCAGACTGAATCTGACCTCAAGTTTTCTGACTAGCTGCCTCTGAACAGAGGGAAGGAGAAGAAAGAGCCGGACAGAGGGAAGGAGAAAGGGCCGGACAGAGGGAAGGAGAAAGGGCCGGACAGAGGGAGGGAGAAAGGGCTGGACGGACAGAGGGAAGGAGAAAGGGCCGGACAGAGGGAGGGAGAAAGGGCTGGACAGACAGAGGGAAGGAGAAAGGGCCGGACAGAGGGAAGGAGAAAGGGCCAGACAGAGGGAAAGAGAAGAAAGAGCTGGACAGAGGGAAGGAGAAAGGGCCGGACAGAGGGAGGGAGAAAGGGCCGGACAGAGGGAAGGAGAAGAAAGAGCTGGACAGAGGGAAGGAGAAGAAAGACCCTGGACAGAGGGAAAGAGAAAGGGCCCCCCCAGGGGCACAGGCGTCTTACCAGAACAGATGACTTTGGCGTGGTACTGGGACCCGCAGCCCCAGCCGTTGTAGTCGCAGTCCCAGAGGGCGGACTCATTGCCCTGGCAGCGGATGTTCCCGAACCAGACCTGCTCCACCTGGTCGCCGCCGTCGAACCAGCTCACGGCCTTCTTGGGAGCGGGGCAGCCCAGCTGGCGGCACACCACGCTGGCCGTCTCCATGTTCCAGTTGTTGTCGCAGACCCGGCCCCACTCTCCGTGCAGCCGCACTTCCACCAACCCGGAGCAGTTTTTGGTTCCGCCCACCAGTCTCAACTCCATATTTGCTCCTTCTGCAAGAAAGACACGGAGAGCAGGAGAAATCAGCGCTGGCAAGGTGGGGAGGAGGAGGAGGAACCTGCTGCGGTGGGGGGGAAGGGACACGCGGGAAGGGAGGCTGGCACTGAGCCTCCCAGGAGCCCGTTCCTTCTCTAAGGGCGGGCACTCAATCTCAGGGCAGAGGGGGCCGGAGTCGGGGCTGACGGGAGCTGGCATTGCCCCTCCCCCCACTATGGAACTCTGGGGCCCTCACCTCCCCCCACTTTGGGAGCCTGCCCTGGATCATGGCTCGGTATGTCATGGTGGCCCCAGAACCGACAAAGCTCTCTGAGCACCTGCTGGCCGCCCAGAGACCCAGAGCTCACCCCGTTATATAGGGTGGGGGTCGGTAAATAACGACTGGACAACAGGGAGCAGAGATGGCCGCCCGGGTGGGACCTTCAGACAAGGTAGCAGCTGGGGGTTGGGCAGGGCCCCGAGGGCTGCCTCCGGTCAGCGGGCAACCATAACTTCCTGTGGCAGCTCTTCCGAGAGCTCGCCGCCCGGACCCAAGTTGGCGTATTTACGGGAGCGGTTCGAAGGGGGCTCGGCGTGGGTGGGAAATGTGCAGGAAAGGGGAGATCCCCCCCCCCAGAGCTCCGGCTCTTGGCCGGAGCAAAAGCCATTTCCTGCCTCCCGGCCATGAAGCCAGGGTGGTCTGCTTCCGTCCTGGGCCCCAGACTGACCAAGGACACTCCGGCAGTCCGGCCTGGGGTGCAAACAACAAACCCGGCCAGGGCCTCCAGCCCGCGCTGGGCCCATTGTTTCTAAAAAATATGGAGGCTCAGAGGCAAGCCCAGGGAGGCCCTTAGCAATCTTTCACACCCTTGGGGGACTATGGGAAATGACACGAGGGGGTCCTAAATCCCCCTGAAATTGGGAGCAGCCAAGCCTGAGGGCACACCCAAGGGCTTCTTCCTTTGAAAGTTACCCCAGCTCTGGCATCTCCACAGAACTCCCCAAAACTGAATACAAACGAGGGGCGGCGGGCGGCTTGGCCAGGAGCCAGGGAGGCACCAGAAGGGCCCCTGGGTGGGGCTGGGAGCCTTGCCCTCCCTGGGGGCGACCCAGCCAAGGCGCCCACTGCAGGGAGGGGCAGCTGGCGGGCACAGGCCTCTGGGGCTCCCTCTCTGCTCCGATGCCAGGTCCCGAGGGGGCTGCGGGCACAGGGAGCCTCACCTGAGCACACCAGCCCCACGTCCTCGTTGTGGTTGCAGTTGTGCTGACCCCATCCCCGATGGCGGCAGTCCCAGAGAGCGGTCTCGTTCCCGTAGCAGTTGACGTCATCCATCCAAATGGGGCCCGCGTCAATGTTGGTGCCCAGGGGCCCTCGCACGTTGTAAGCCGTTCCACAGCCCAGCTGCCGGCACACGACCTCCGCGTCCTCCTTGCCCCAGAGGTCATCGCACACCGTACCCCACTGACCCTGGACCTTCACTTCCAGGCGTCCGATGCAGCGGTTCACGCCCCCGGCCAGCCTCAGGGCCATGTTGGCTCCCTCTGTGAAGGGGCGGAGCTTGTGTCACCGGGGAGTGGGTGCCAGGCACACTCACGCATTCATACTGGCACATGCATTCACACATGCACACATTTACACATACATTTGCACACTCACACTTGCACACTCACATTGCATCCACACATACACACCAGGAGAGCCTGGGCTGATTGTTTTCCACAGCAAATAAGCAAATGGAGAGCTTGGTGTAGGAGCTAGGGGCTGGGGGGGCCCAGAAGAGATCTCCCTTTCCTGTTTCCTTCCCCTGTCCCCCAAACCCTTCTTCCTCTTCCTCCTGAGGCTCTTTCTGCCCGGCTCTTCCTTGGGACCCCACACCTTACCCCCACTCCCATTTTCTGACCTCACTGAGCCCCTCCAGAGCCATCTGTTTCAGACTGGATCCTTCAGCCTCTGAGCTCACTGAGTCCCCCCACCTTTGACTGCAGGGATACCCACAGAAGTCTCCCAGCTCCCTAGCAAGCCCCTGCGTGGACCGGACCTCGGCCGTCTCCGGGCCAGGCTCCTGGGCACAGGCTCGCTCCGCCATCACGCCCACAGAGAAGGACGGGCAAGGGGACGTGGCGGCTGGTGTGTGCCAGGCCCTGGGATGAGTGCTTTTGACCAGCGTCCCCTCCTTTGGTTTCAAAGGTGCAGAATGCCCCCCTGCCCTGCCCTGCCCACTCACCCCAGGAGGCAGGCTGCCCCCAGACGGAGGTGACCCTTCTCACCCAGTCCCTAGTCTGTCCCGTGCTCCCCTGTCCCCTGGGCCACCTCGAACTTGCCTCAGGCAACACTTGCTGCCTGTCTGTCACCTGCCCCTTCCAAGGCAGCCGCTCCATCTTGTCTCCCTCACTTCATTAAGCAGGGGTGCTCCCGGCTCCCCCAAGCCACATTCAGACATCCCTCTGCCCCGAGCTCCCTCGGGTCCCTCCTTAGTGACCACCGCTCTCCCTCCCCCCAGTTCACCACTGCCTTCCCCCAGCTCTGTTTCACATTCATTCTCTCCATCTGCCTCACTCCCAGCCATGGACAGTGGACCATGTCTCACCCCTCCCACTCCAGACTGCCCCCTCCCACTCCAGACTGCCCCCCTCCCACTCCAGACCGCCCCTCCCACTCCAGACTGCCCCCCCTCCCACTCCAGACCGCCCCTCCCACTCCAGACTGGCCCTCCTACTCCTGCCTGCCCCCCTCC
>JAJPUD010003277.1:54132-71756 GCA_023553655.1 Myrmecobius fasciatus | reverse complement strand
TACTCCTGCCTGCCCCCCTCCCACTCCAGACTGCCCCCCTCCCACTCTAGACTGCCCCCCTCCCACTCCAAACCATCCCTCCCACTCCAGACCGCCCGCCCCCGCCTCTCCAATGCAGCTGGGCACATGGGGATCTGGGCCTAGGATGGACCGGGCGGGTCAGGCCGGATCGTATTAATGAGAGCAGCTTTCTCCGGGATGTGCAAAGCCCCCCAGCTCCTGCCTCGGTTCCCCAGAAGCCGTTCTAGATGAAGGGAGGGGGCAGGATCAGGGCCCCGCTCTCGGGACAGGTCCCTGGGCCCAGAGGGCAGCTGGGCAGCTGGCAGAGGTCCAGGGGAGGGATGGGGCCCTGGCCCCGGGCTCTGGTGGGACTCACCTGAGCAGTTCACTCGGACCTCGTGCCCGGGCGGGCAGGGCTGCTGCTGCCACTGGGGGAGCCTGCAGTCCTGCAGGGCTGACTCGTTCCCGTGGCAGGAGACGTCGCCCGACCACCAGCGTCCCGACACGTCGCTGACATTAGACCCGGCCGAGGCGCCGGCAGCCAGGGGGCACCTCAGCTGCTGGCAAGCCACCGAGCCCTCCTCGCTGCCCCAGCCGCCGCTGCACAGCGTCCCCCACTGCCCCTGGACTTTCAGCTGCACCAGGCCCTCGCAGGAGCCGCTGCCGTTGGCCAGCCTCAGCTCCAGGTCCGGAGTCCCTGCAAGAGACCCAGACCCGTGTCCTTCCGGGGCCCAAAAAGGCGGGGGAGCGCGGCCGGACCCCCCAAGAAGGCGTGGGCTCTGGGGACTATACCTGGGCCACGTGTGGGGCCGCTCCGGCTTGGCCTGCCGCCTCAGGGGGGCACCACCCTGGCGAACCCCGAGCTCTAAAACTGCCTGGCTGAACCCCACCAAGGCTTTTTCCTTCCCCCCAGCAGAGCAGCCAGGACTGTTGCGATTGCTCCATGTGGCCCCCGGGGGAGACCCTCAGAGCCTCTCCCCTCTCCCTCTTGGGCAGATCACGGAGCCCAAGAAACAGGGCTGGCTCCCATGCAGGGAGGAGACTCTCCCATGTGGCCTGGGCACCTAAGAGGGGGGAGGGGACCAGGCTGGATCCAGCAGCTCCACTCTGAGGAGCATGACTGATGAGGTCACCTGCACACAGTGGGCTCGCAGCTCCTGTGCTGGCTAGAGCCCCCCCCCCCATACAGTAATATGGGGAAGGGGACCATGAGGAGGCTCTATTCCCGGAAGAGGGGGAGCTGTCCTTGCTCTATGTGGGAAGCCGGGGGCCCTTGTTAGAACTAATACGGTGCTGAGGGGCCCCAAGGAATGGCAAGATGGTCACTCCGGCCCCCCAAAAGCAGGACCCAGCTTAGCAGAGGGGGAGACGACCCCCCCAGCTCTCCACAGCACATCCTAGAACCCTGTGGCGTCGAATAAAGCAGACTCGGTCCTGAGGAAAGGAGTCCAGGGTCCCTTCCGCTTGCTCCCTTCCCTTGGCTCATCTAGAAACCGTGCAAAGACAGAAAGGGAGGAGCCCCAATATTTCACCCCAGCTCAGATCTACTTCTCTCACCCCCACTTTCTCCCTCAATCACATTCACTCTCTAAACCAGGGGTCCTAGAGTCAAACATTTAAAACTGCAAAGAACCCCAGAGGGGTTACAGATAAAGAAACTGAGGTACCACATAACGCCTGGTGGTACAGCCTGGAAGCCACCAAGCCATTCCCATCCCCAAGGCCAGCCAGGGCTGCCCACGAGCCCCCTTGGGAGAGGGGCTGCCCCGAACGGCCCACCACACATCTGCTCCCAGATGCTCAGAAGCCCCCCAGCACCCTGCCAGGACAGACTGCAGCCCTGGGCCTGGCGGGCTCCAAGGAGCCGCTGGCCCTGGGCATCTGGTGCCTTCCTCTCTCTGCACCCTCTCCTCCTCTTCCTTCCAGGGATTCTGCAGCATTGTGAAAGCTCTCTCAGTCATCAGCGGGCAACCGCACGGTTTTAGGGTTTGGAGGAGCACCTGACCTTTTCAGTTCCTGGAAGCGGGACTTCTCAGGGGAGCTCGTGGCTCCAGAGGCAAGCGGACCAAGACCCGGCTGGCCAATTGCCCCAACTGGACGCCCCGGGATGGTGGGAAAGGAACTTTGTAGATGGGAGCCGATGGCACGGGCACAGTCCATCTCAAAGTTGCAAAAAGTAGCCCTGAAGGGCCAGCTCCCTGGGCTGCACTGGGGTGGCTTCTTCAGAGCTCCAGGTGAGGAAAATGGGGAGCAGAGGGGCCCAGAACCTACCAGCACAGCCGCTGAGGAAGCAGGTACCGAGCAGCAGGAGGGAGAAGCCACCAGTCCAGAGGGGCATCCAGAGGGGCACTCGGTCCCAGCGTCTTCCAAGTTCTGTCGGGATGAGCAAATACCAAGGTGGAATCAGTGACCAGGGCGTTGGCTTGGGGGTTAGGGCCCATTCTCCTTCCCCAGAAAGGAGTGACCCAGACAAGGGCTCAGATCGGGCAGGGGGTTCCAAGCCCCTGGCCAAGTTCTGGAGGAAGAAGGGCTTAGTGCAGGCTTCCAGGAGGCCCATTCCAACCATCTGCCTATTTCTCCTCCGACTGGACCCAGGAGGCTTGGCATTGCTTCCCTGTGGGCCGACATTGGGTATGGAGATGGCGCTGCCCATCCGGTCGCCACTTTCCCCCTTCCTCTTGTATATGCCCAGCCCCGGTCCAACAGTTCCATCACCTTTTCTCCTTCTTTCCCTTCCTTCTGTCTTTTTCCCTACTACCCACTGGACCAGAGCTCCCTCACTACCAGGTCCACTTCCCTCCTCCAGTGCATTTGTTCCCTTTCCACATCTGTAGAAGGTTCACAGGGGTTCCTAGCACCCTACACGTGTATACCCAGAGGCTCTCAGACTATGGCGATGGCCGGACCATCCAGCCACTGACCCCCGCCACCCTCCCTGCCCTAAGCCTTGGCCCAGATGAATTTGCTCTAGTCTGTTACACAAAGCGGGTGCCCCGTAAGGCGGGCTTCCGTCCCTCCTGCCATCTGGTGCTGGCAAGAGACAGACACACTCCTTCCTCATTTCCTCCTTTTCTCTTCCTCTGTCCTTTTCCTTCTTCCCTGTGCATTTTGCCCAGAAGTTCACCAGGTTGTGAACATTTCACCAGAGCGTGGACAGCCCAAGGCTTTTCTTGTTTTGTTGATTGTTTAGATTAAGAAAGGGAAAACATTAACAATTCAGATTCAATTTGAAAATGTTTCCTGTGATTTTGGAAAGCCAGTCATTAAATATGGACTGCTACCGTTTCAGATCCTTTTCCTTACCCCCATGTTCATGTGCCCTGGTCCACAAGAAGTCTCTGAAGCTATCCCAAAAGACATGGATGGGGAGAAAGCAGGAAACCTTTACCTGGCTGCCAGGAGCATTCAGGGAGCCACATGGTGGCTTGTGATGTCCACAGTGTCTCAAAGAAGGGGCCCAGCTGAGCTCTGACAGTGCCCTCCAGGCAGCAACAGGATCACTTCAAAAGGAGAAGTTACCCAGAGAGCTGACGCTCCTTTTTTATCCTTGCCTTCTCCTGATCGTGGAACAAGGAACAACAAGAGGAAATTGAGAAATTTGGCCCACAGATTTTTTTTTTTAAGAATTAGGACATTTTAAATTAACATACTGAATTCTGATGAATTTTCAGCTTTGTATTTCTTCATTTTACTTCATTATGTCTACACTGCCATGCCTAAGAGGAGGGATCCATAATAGTTCTTCCCCAAAAAGAAGGGGGGAAAGGAAAATCTAAAGGAAAGCAGTTTCAATAAACTTGACTAAATAAACAATCCCTCTCCTCTCCTCTCCTCCCAGAAGCTGGGATCAAATACTAGATTACTGTAGGCACTGAATGTCATGTCCTATATATCTAACTTATCCACAACTCTCATTTCTTGGCCAGTACCAAATGGTTTGATGACTGCTGCTTATTCCACTGATCCACAACTCTCATTTCTTAGCCAGTACTAAATGGTTTGATGACTAGTGCTTTATAATGTAGTTTTAGTTTTGGTACTGCTAAGCCACCATCCTTTGTATTTTTTTTCATTAATGCCCTTGATGTTCTTCACCTTTTGTTCTTCCAGATGAATTTTGTTATTAGTTCTATGAAATAATTTTTGGGCAGTTTTACTGGTATGGCACTGAACAGGTAGACCAATTTAGGCAGAGTGATCATTTTTATCATATTTGCTCAGTCTATGCATGAGCAATTGATGATTTTCCACTTGTTCAGCTCTGACTTTATCTGTGAGAAGTGTTTTGTAATTGTATTCATATAATTCCTGTGTTTGTCTTAGCAGGTAGATGCCCAAGTATTTTATTTTGTCTACAGTTATTTTAAATAGAATTTCTCTTTCTATTTTTTGCCTATGGGCTTTGTCAGTAATACATAGAAATGCTGATTTGTGTGGGTTTATTTTATATCCTACAACTTTGCTAAAACTGTGTAGGTTTTTGGATGATTTTCTAGGATTCTCTATGTATGTTGTTATATCATCTGCAAAGAGTGATAGGTTTATCTCCTCACTGTCTAGTCTAATTTCTTTATTTTTCTTTTCTTATTGCTGAAGTCAACATTTCTAGTACAATATTGAATTATAGTGGTGATAATGGGCATCCTGGTTTCACCCTTGATCTCATAGGGAATGGGTCCAGCTTCTCTCTATTACAAATAATGCTTGCTATTGGATTTAGATGGATATTGCTTATTATTTTAAAGAAAACTCCCTTTATTCCTATGTTATCTCATGTTTTTAATAAGAATGGGTGCTATATTTTGTCAAAAGCTTTTTCTGCATCTATTGAGATTATCATGTGATTTCTGTTGGTTTTGTTATTGATGTGGTTGATTATGGCAATAGTTTTCCTGATATTGAAACAGCCCTACCTTCCTGGTATGAATCCAACTTGGTCATAGTATATTATCCTGCTGATAAGTTGCTGTAATGTCTTTGCTAATATTTTATTTTAAAATTTTTGCATCAATATTCATTAGGGAGATTGTTGTGTAATTGTCTTTCTCTGTTTTGGCCCTTCCTGGTTTAGGTATCAGTGCCATAATTGTGTCATAGAAGGAATTTGGCAGGATTCCTTCTTTACCTATTTCTTCCAAATAGTTTACATAGAATTGGAATTAATTGTAATTTAAATGTTTCATAAATCCATCTTGCCCTGGAGATTTTTTCTTAGAGTGTTCATTGATAGATAACTTGTTCAATTTCTTTTTTTCTAAAATGGGATTAGGTAATTTATTTCCTCTTCTTTTAATCTGGGCAATTTATATTTTTGTATATTTTCATTTCAATTAGATTGTCAGATTTGCTGGCATACAATTAGGTGAAATAGCTCCTGATTTTTGCTTTAATTTCTTTTTCATTGGAGATAAATTCACTTTTTTCCTTTTTGATGCTGGTAATTTGGTTTTTTTTTTCCTTTTTCCAATCAAATTAACCAAAGTTTTCTCTATTTTGTTGGATTTTTCCCATAAAACCCACTCTAAAAACTCTCCTCTCAAAGACAATTAGGAATGCTTCCATGGAAAGTGTTGTTTGAGCTCATGAGGACACAAGGACACAAGGACAAAGCGGGCAGGAAAAGCTTGCAAGAAACTGGCCCTCCAGGAGTGCCCATTCCAGGTTCTTCGAGCAGCTGTGACTGCGGGGTCAATCAAAGGCATGGGAATGATCATGGAACATGAGACCTTAGGAAGAGGCAAAGGTCAATGAGTCCATTTTCAGAAAGGAGCCAGTAAACAATGGACCAGTGGGCTGGAAATCCAGGACGAATTCTAGAGCATTCGGTGCTCCAAACAAATTGGAGAGGGTCACGGACCAGAGCCTACTGACCACAGCTCAAGTCTAGAGCCCGAGCAGGGTTGCAGAGCTCTTGATAAAGATTCTTTTATTTGCTCCTCAGAACCACCCTTCAGGGCAGCCACTGTTACCCTCATTGTACAATGGCACAAACTGAAGCACCAGGGGAAGTCAGGGTCTGGGGCCAAATTTGAACTCATGTCCCTGACTCCAGACCCAGGCCTCTGCTTTGGGGTGCCATTGAGCAGCCGTTGTCCTTATTTCTCTTTTTCTGAGAGGGCTCCTAAGCCAGCAGTGGAAGACATTATTCTACATCTAATTCATAATGATAATAGCTAATGTCTCCATTGGAAAAGGTCTTGGGGGAGTCTCCATAGCGCCCACTTTTTGCCAGGAGGCACTTGGCAAAGCCGATCTCATTTGATCCTAAAACCCCTTTGAGAGGAGGGGGTTATTCTGAATGAGTTTGGATTGGAACTCAGGTGTTCCTGACCCCAGACCCAGCACTGGAGTCATTGGGCCACGACTCAGCTGGTGAGTTTGAGGGGCTCTTGTTGTGGAGCGGGCCATACCACAAGACAGATGCTGTTTGTGGATCCTGGGGCCACAGTAAGGGATCCATGTCTCTAGGGGAGGAAAAGCCCAAGGGATCCGGCCTTTTGGTCAGTGACTGGATGACAGGTGGCAGCTACCAAGTAAGCAAAGGGTGCAAAGCTGTGGGGAAGAGCTGGATGGCGGGGTGGGATCCAAAAAGACTGGAGAAGCTGGAGAGGGGAGCTGATGTCAAATATCTGGGCAAGTTAAGAGAAGGAAGGTGGTCAGGCTCTGGGTGGGGGCGCAAACTACCCGAAATTGGTCATGAATCACAGTGACTACAATGAATTAGCAAAGTGACAGCCTTAAGAGGAAGCCAGCTTCCAGGAACTGGGAGGGAAATTCAGGCAAGGGCAGGCAAATGTTGAACAATCAGCTCTCCAAAGCTTAGGAGACAGCATCATTGGCTCTTCTCCTTCACTTCTAAGTCTAAGCAATCAATAAAACAATAAATCAAGTCCCGACACATCTGCCAGTTTCTTCTCTGTAAATGCTCACACTGAAATCCAGGAGCTGGCTGATGGGCCCACCACCCAGGATGCCAAGCGGGTCATGCTTAGAACATTGTTTGGGGTTCGGGGGAGATATTCATGAGCGAGGGCCCAGAGGAAAGCCACCGGGAGGAGGAAGTATCCATCTGAGAATTGGTTAACGAAAGAGTCGGGGTGGGGGGCATAAGGGCTGAGTCGGGCAAGCCTGATGATCGACAGGGAGGAGGACACTTGGGCTCAAAGTCAGGAGAAATCTCTGCTCACTTCCCAGAGTAGATCAGGCTGCTTTGGCAGGGGTTGGGGGAGTGGTTCCCTCATGAAAACCTTTAAGCAGGAGCTGTATTGCCACCACCCGACTCCATGACGGTAAGGGTACCTCTGGGGAGATGGCCAATGGAGTCTAACATCTCAACTAGTTTTATTTTTATTTTTATTTTCCAAAATTGTGCAAGGATAATTTTTCAACATCAACCCTTTGAAAAACCTTGTGTTCCAATCCCCCCTCCTCCCTCCCCTCCTCCCCTAGATATCAACTCTTTGTAATTCGATGACTCTGTGATGGGAAGGTTGGTGGGACTTGAGTGGCAAGGGGCTACCCAGGCAAAATTTACCAGTGTGCGCTATCCAAACATAATCTTACAACCCCTGGTCTCCATCTCCATCAGGGCCTTCCATGCCCTGACCCTTCGCTTTTCTCCTGGGCCACCTGTTCTGGGCCAGTCCCTAACTCTCTACCTTGACCCCTTTGGCCAATTCAACTCCACTTCCTCCTCTCTTGAACCCCTAACCCCTTGTCGTACCAGGACATTTGGACCAGCCCAGCTCAGCCCTGGGTCACCCCCTCATGCACCGTCTTCCCTCCTTCCCACGGGATTCAGGACAAAAGTGCAGAAAATCACACACCTGCTCCGACGGGCTTGCTGTCCAAGCTCACTTGGGCCCTCACTGCGTCCCCCTGCCCACTGAGACTCTCCTTCCTCAAGCCTCCCCCTCCCTCCTGTCCCCCTCCCCTTCGCCTTCTCCGGTGAGAGTCTCCCCTGGACTTGACAGAAGTAACTGAGGCCATCGCCCATGCTCTTGCCTTCCTTTCCCTGACGCCATTCTCTCTACCCATCTCCCGTCAGGAAGCGGCCTTTCTCTTTACCAAGGGCGACCTGTCCTCCCGCTCCGGTGATCCCCTTCACCCCCTCAGTCCTTTATCTTCAGGCTCTCCCCTCTCACTTCTTTCCTCTCGGTCCACAAACAGGCCACAGGCTCCGCATCTCGGGTCACTCTTGCCTTTGTGGCGGACTCCCCCAAGCCCTTTTCCAATCAGTGCCCCCATTCCTTCTCCGGACCTCCTCCTTTCACCAGACCAGTGACCAGTGACCTGGTGACCCCATCCAAAGCTCTTTTCTCCACCCTCAGCTCCTTGACCTCTCAGCAGCCTTGGGCACTACGGCCACCCTCTCCTTGGCACTCCTCGCTAGGTTTTCATGGCACCCTCCCTCCTCCTCCTGGCCCTTCTCCTCCTTTTCTGACTGCTTCTCCTCTCTCTCCTTTCTTGGATCCCCACCCCAATCATGCCCTCCGTGCCACAGGGTTCCATCCTGGGCCTCCTCCTCCCTCTGAACTACTTTATTCTCAAATCTCTCCTCCAATCCATTTTCCTAAAACTCTGGTCCAACTGCCTCAGTCTCCTCAGTACCCTCCAGTGTCTCCCCTCCGGGAGCACCGACACAATCTGAGGGGTCTCACAGCCCTTGTTCCCTCGGCCCCTTGGAACCTTCCAGGTGTTTTACACTATGTACTCTTCAGTCCAGCGGCCTTCCCCCTGGCTCTTCCACAGACAAGACCCTCTCTGGGACTTCCATGCAATGCCCCCCCCCCATCTCCAACTCCTGGCTTCCTTTCAGTCCCACTAAAATCCCATCTTCTCTGGGAAGCCTTTACGAATCCGTCTTGATTCTAGTATTTTCCCTGGGTTAATTATTTCCTATTTATCCTATCTCCAGCTTCCTTGTGCATATCGTCCCCCCGATTAGATGCTATTTCCTTACAGTCAGGGACTATGTTTGTACCCTCTTTTATTCCCAGTGCTTAACATAGTAGGAGTTTTAATCAATGTTTATGGATTGAGCAAATGTTCATATGAAAAGATTCTCAAGCTTCTGATTTGAAAGATGTAAGAGTAGGGGAAGATATAGGGCAGTTCACTCACTCTGTAAGCTTTCATAAATCTACTGGTGACAAAAAATTGGGAATAGCCCAGTGAGGAGACGGGGGAGACCTTGGGCAGAAGCAGTGGGGAATAGGTCATAGGGTAATAGGGTTGGGATGAAACGTTCTGGTGCTATAAGAAATGACAAGCAGGATGATTTCAGAAAAACCTAGAAAGACTTCCACAGACTGATGCACAGTGAAGTGAACGGAACCAGGGGCTGCTGTATACAAGAACAATATTGCTTGAACTGTGAATGATTTAGCTATTTTCAGCAACACAATGGCCCAAGACAATCCCAAAAGAGTATTGATGTAGCATATGATCTCCCTACCAAGAAAAAGCCGGTATTGTGTGAATACAGAGCAAAGCATGCTATTTTTCACTTTCCTTCTTTCTTTTTTCCTGTTATTTGAATATTCTTGTGCAAAATGACTAATATGGAAATGTTTTATATAATTACACGTTAACATATCTGATTGCTTCTCATCTAAGAGAAGAAAAGAGAGAATTTGGAGCTCAAAACTTCAAATAAAAATGTTAAAAGAAATTTTGAGAAAGAAAGGAAGGGAAGGAGGGAGAAAGGGAAAGGAGGAAGGAAGGAAGGAAGGAAGGAAGGAAGGAAGGAAGGAAGGAAGGAAGGAAGGAAGGACGGACGGACAGAAGAGGAAGGAAGGAAGGGAGGGAGGGAGGAAGGGAACCTGGGCTTGGTTACCATACTCAGACAGGACCTTTCCCATCATTCAATAGAGGAACTTGACACAAAAATAGCCCCATCCCCTAGCCTAGAGAATAATATGAATGAAATAAGCCAGCAACAAAACCTCTGAAGACCATGAACTAAGGGATGCCCAGAACAGAAACCCCAAGGAAGACCCCAAAACAAAGCCAAATAAAGCCTCAGGCAAGAATCTCCTGGAGAGCCGGCAGATTTCACTGATCCCCATCATCCAGGACTGTCCCTGATACACACTCCCCCCATTTCTCGTGAATCCCTCATGCTGTCGCCATTGACCCCCTCTTGAGGAGCTGTGAGCTGCTTGTTGGCGCCCCTGGCTTGGCTCTAGCTCTCTGCCACACTCCTGCACTACAGAGTCTTTCGATCCCTGAATTCCCTGAATTTGGGGGGGCCTGCCGGAGTCCCCAGACTGTCCGGATTTCTCCTAGGACAATGGGAAGGTTGCCATGTCCATCTCATCAGTGTGCCCTCCACCATCCTCCTTTCTCGCCTTTCACCCTCAGATGCGAAGGCCTGTGTGATGGACCTACAGAGGATTGGGGGTTCGCTCAGTTCTTTTCTCTTTCCTCCCTTGCCAAGGACACATGCTTGCTGCTATCAACAAGAGCCCAGCTAAGCTCATTTCCTTCCTCCTCCTCTCTAGGTTGTCAACATTCTTCTCTGAAAAGGACAGGATTTCATCCGAAAATCTGCTCCGAGGAGGAAGCTTCAACCCGCAGGACTTGAGTCTACCCCTTTACTGGTGCTGGAGTCAGCAGAAACTGGCCCTTAGAAATGGGGTGAGGAGCTAGAGGCTAATATTTCCTAGGCCCTGAAAAAATGGGTACTGCAGCCGGGTTCCCAAGGAAATCCTAAAGGCACATGCACAAAACTGGGCACAGAAAATCAGGGTAAGATCCTGCTTGAGGAAGAAACTGGGCGCTTCTGGCAAGACGGCCAAGAGAAGCATTGTAACTGAGTCTAAATAAAGGAAAAGAAGACAAAAAAGAGGGGAAAACTCCAGGGGGAGAAGTAGTACAGAAGTAAAAAAAAAAAAAAAGCTCCTGTGGCAAGAGACTGCCCAGAAAAAAAAAGCAGAAGATACTTCTGAGGCAACTGCATTAAACTCAGCACTCCTCTCCCATGAGATTAGAGCAGCCCCAAGAACCCCAAGTTTGCAATTTGGGAATGAAGGAAGCCTCCTGGAATCAGGAGTTCAGAGCTGCAGCAGGTCAGCCATTCTCTGCACCCATGTGAGGAGCCCTGGAGATTAGGGGTCCCCCAGGCTGCCTACGGAGGGGGTGAAAACCCAAGCACAAGCTGTAAGGAAAATAAAGCCCCTTTTGTTTCTATGGTTTTCAGGCCAAGACAAGCCAATGAGGAGTGCCCTTTGCCAAGAAAACCCCAAATGGGGCTACAGAGAGTCAGACCCAATGAAAATGATATTAGATTGTAAGCTCCTTGAGGGCAGGAGCTATGGGCCTTTTTCCAGGTTTGTTTTCCTAGTGCTTGCACTCTTAAAAGCTTATTGAGACCCTGCGCCCCAGGGAGGGGAGCCAAGGATACAGTGGAGAGGCTGCCAGGTCTTGGGTCAGAAAGCCTCTTCTCCCTGAGTTCAAATCTAGCATCAGCTGTGTGATCCTGGCCAAGTCCCTTGGCCGAAGTTTCCTCAACTGTAAAATGAGCTGGAGAAGGAAATGGCAAACCACTTCAGTGTTTTGTGCCAGGAAAACCCCAAATGGGGTCATGAAGATCACAATTAAACACAATTAAACAACAACCCTAGAAGGGCCAAACCCTGGTGAGCCCATGGTCCAGCCCTGCCGAATAACCCAGGGAGTCCTAGTGAGCTCTGTGTGGGACCTTCAGATCCGGAACCCCAGGGTTCCAAGGAGAAGTCGAAAAAAGGCTGAACCCTGGCATCGAGACAGTGCTGCAAAGGCATTAAAAGGGGACAGGACGTCCTCTAGAGACTGGCAAGTTTGGCAGGAGCCCTGGGTGTTGGGAGGAGGCAGATGAGCTCTGAGCCTGGAGACCGGGACAGGGTGTCCATTGGAAAGGGTTTTAAAGGCTCCACGGGGACTTTGCAAATGATGTCGAAGGGAAGAAGAAGGCACAGCAGCCCCAACACTGACTGGAGCAGTGGCAGGACTCGATTGCCCTAGAAACAGCAGTCTGTTTATTAGCTGTGGGGAGGAGGGACTCAGGAGGGGAAAGACTTTTCTCTTTGTGGCTTGTTTCTTTATTCTCTAGACTCATTTCTGAATGCTCTGGGCAGGAAAATCCTCTCCTGGGTCTCACACCAAGCTTCCTGCAAACCCATTCCCCAGTGATTTCAGAGAGGTCTGGAGTGACTTGCCTCAACTGATGCTGAGTGAAGTGAGCAGAACCAGATCGTTGTACATGGCAACAACAAGACTATAGGATGATCAATTCTGATGGACATGGCTCTTTCCAACAGTGAGGTGATTCAGACCAGTTCCAATGGCCTTGTGATGAAGAGAGCTATCCACGCTCAGAGAGAGGCTGTGAGCACTGAGTGGGGACCACAACACAGCATTCTCCCTCTTTCTGTTGTTTGCTTGCGTTTTGTTTCTTTCTCATGTACTTTCCTTTTTGATCTGATTTTTCTTGTGCAGCAAGAGAACTGAATAAATATGTTTACACATATAAGATTTGACATCTATTTGAACATGTTTAACGTATATTGGATTGCTTGCCATCTAGGGGAGAGGATGGGGGAAGGAGGAAAAATCTGAAACACAAGGCTATGCAAGGGTCAATGGTGTCAAATTATCTGTGAAAATAAAAAGCTTTATTTAAAAAACAACCCACTTCCCACAGGCTACAGTTCACAAAATCACAACATCAGCAAATGGCTCTGGGCCACTTTGCTGCCAGCCACAGTTCAGGAACAGGGAAAATGGAAACGTCCCCTAACCTCCAGTCAAATGAAGGGTTAGGTGACTTCCTCAAATTGCTGGTTATTGACTGAGGCAGAAGTGGAACTCAGATCTCTCTGACTCCAGGTCCAGTACCCTAACCACTCCACAACCTAGCTGTCTTAGAAGGTTAAAGGTTATTATAGATAATATATAGATATAATATATAATAAAGTTTATTAGATACAATGTCTAGATATATAATAAAGTTTATCATGTATAATATATAGATATATAATAAAGTTTATTATGTATAATATATAGATATATATAATAAAGTTTACTAGATACAATGTCTAGATATATAGTAGTTTATCATGTATAATACATAGATATATAATAAAGTTTATCATGTATAATATACAGATATATAATAGTTGATTATGTATAATATAAAGATGCAATATACAGAATAAAGTTTATTAGATACAATGTATAGATATATAATAGTTTATTATGTATAATAAATAGATGTAATGTACAGAATAAAGTTTATTAGATACAATGTATAGATATATAATAGTTTATTAGGTATAATATATAGCTGTAATATACAGAATAAAGTTTATTAGATACAATGTATAGATATATAATAGTTTATTATGTATAATATATAGATGTAATATACAGAATAAAGTTTATTAGATACAATGTGTAGATATATAATAGTTTATTATGTATAATATATAGATGTAATATACAGAATAAAGTTTATTATAAAAATAGGAACTGGGGAGGAGGCCCCAGAGGGAGCCCAATCCTTGGAGCATTGCCCACAGGGAGGCTTGGAGAGCCGGCCCACCTGATGAGGGTCTGCCCCCAATTGCAAGGCCAGCAGATGTTCTTTGACAAACATCACCTGTCAGCCTGGTAGGGGAAGCAGAGAGCCTGTTCATGAGCTGCTGCTGAGAGGGTGGGAGTCTTCACACCCAAACAAGAGCTCTCTCCTCTTTCCTGGCGGGTTTGGGGCAGGAAAACACTAGGGTGTTTCTGGGGGAGGAGGGAGGCAGCAGCACTCCTTCCCCTCCCAAGCCCTCTTTCCTGGCTTCGCAGGTCTTAGGGGACAGAAGGAACCAGCTCAAAGTTCAGAAAGGACCCGCAGGTCCAATCCAGGCCCGTTTGCCAGACCGGGAGCCACTCCCCTGGCCCAATCAAGTAGCACAGTAATGGGGTGCCACGTCCCGAAGGCAGGCTCACTTACCAGCTGTGCTGACCCCCAGAAATGAACTGGGTGGGAGGCGACACTTGGCAGTCCCCATTGCTCTCCCTAGGGACTGAGTGGGCTTCTGGGGAGGGGGCTATCCTTCTGTCTTTGCTCTATGTTCTATCAGCAAAGGGATCACTCAATACATAGCCAGAGATGAGCTCAGGTGATATTAGGGAGGATGCTGGAGGAGCGCACCCTCCCGAGCCCGTGGGCCCCCTCTAGGACCCTGAGCGGCCCAGCGAGGCTGAGTGCGGGTGGAGAGTGGGCCAGAGCCCGAAGGCTATTAGGAGCTGAATATGAAGAAATAGGGGAGACTAACTCTCCTCCCCTTACTTCCCCCCCACCCAAAGCTACACTCCCGAGCTTCCCCCAGGGATAAATTGGGCTGGGAAATGCTGGAGAGCCCCATTGCCAACGGGAACCCCGTCCCCACAGCTCCCGGCATGAAAGCCTGGGCCCGATCTTAGCAACTCGGGGATTCTGCCCGGAGCGGTCCCCCCCCCCCAAGGTGCTTGATTTCCTCCCAAGGTGGAGGCTGGGGGGAGAGAATGAGAAGAGAGGCTGGGCCCGGGCCAAGCAGGTTCCTCTGCCGCGGGGGTCGGGGCTCCACGGGGCTTGGCTTTTCCTGTGGGTGAGCCGCGGCCGGGCCTCCCACTCCCTGCCAGGAAACCTGGATGGGGAAGTAAGGAGCGCGAATCCGGGAACGAACGATGGGAGGTCCTCCCTCCCTCCTCCCTCCTCCCTCCCTCCGGCCCGTCTCCGAGCAGGGGAGTCTTCCTAGAAGTCAAGCTTCGAGGGACATGTGGCTGCAGGCCGCGGAGGCGGCTTCCGCTTTTTTCAGCCACGGTTTGCAAAAAAACCGGAACACAGACTCCCAGGCTGCCTGGAAGCAAAGCCCCCGGGGCCGGCTTTCTGCAAAGCGGGGGCGGAGAGCCGAGAAGCGGGGACCGGCCGGGGGCCCCCACCCAGCCCAGCTCCCGACCCCGCAGGCCGTGGGGAAGGGGAAAAAAGAAGGGCCTCGGGCCGGTCCCTCGCCGGCCAGAGAAGGCCGGCCTCTCGCGTGGGAAAATCGGAGTGGGGTCTACGGCGCGTAGCTGCCCTTCTCGCCCGGCCCTCAAGGGCCACATCGACTCCCGGTGTGGGCAGGGCGCCCGGAGGATTCTGGGATAAGGGTCCCGTCACTGTGGACGTCCCCAGACGTCCCGGGGCCCCCGGGTGCCTCGGCAGAGAAGGTCCCGAGCCCGGGGGAAGGCGCGCGTGGAACCGCTTCTGGGGCACGTTTTTAGCTGGGTGGGTCAGTGGGCACATCTCTCCCGGGCACACGAGTCGAACCTTTGGCAGCTTAGCGGGGTCTGCCAACGCTGGCTCGGTGGGGCTGGAAGCTGGAAGACTCAGCCGATTTCTGAAGGCTGAGGGAGGGCAGCAGGCCCCGGGCAGCCCTGCCCGGGCGGGGGCCGTGTCCCAGGGGTCTTGTGATGGAGAGAGACTGGAGCCTGGGGGATGGGGGGGCGCGACCCAGCGTTCCCACGCTTCCTGCTGGGGGTCGCTCGGTTTTTCTTTCTCATTTTCCTTTTTGATCTGATTCTTCTTACGCTGCACGACCCACATGGAACACATGCTTATTATGGGATAGCTTGCTGTCTAGGGGAGGGGGAGGGGGAGAGGGAGGAAGAGGAGGAGGGAGGGAGAAAAATGGGGAGCACAATGTGCGGCAGGGGCAGAGGCCCGAAGCGGATTTTGGAAGATCCAGAGGCTTGGTTAAAAATCCGGATCAATGCAAAAAAGGCTTTGGATTGTAAAGATGCGATCCCCCTCCCCCACGTGCGGGCTGTGGCCAAGCCAGGCTTGCTTCTCTCTGCAGCGTCTCCCCTCGGCCGCCAGCCCACCCTGGGCCGACCCTCAGCGCCTCGCACCCAGACTGGGCAGTAGCAGCTGGTGGGCCTGCCTGCCTTTCCCCACTAGTTTACTCTCCCTTCAGCCACCAAAGCGATTTTCCTCAACTCTGGGCCGGTGACCTCCCTCCCTCCCTCTCTCTGTCTCTCTCTCCCCCTGTCTGTCTCTCTGTCTTTGTCCCTGTCTCTGTCTCTCTGTCTCTGTCACGCACACACACCACGAGCTCCTCAAGATCAAGGACCATCTTTTGCCTCTTTGCATCCATAGCAATGAGCTCAATCCCGGTACACAGTAGGTGCTTAATAAATGACTATTGGCTGACTGGCCAGTGGGGCCCAGGAAAGCAAACCTAGTTAAGAAGGGGGTTGGGTTTGCCCCCCACGGATGCCCAAAACTAAGAGAGGGCTGCCAGAGGAGAGGAGGGGATGGCACAGAGAGCTCGCAGCTCTTCCCCAGACAGAGCTCTGAGGGCCCCGGGCTTAAAGCCTGCCTCGGCCCCTTCCTGGCTGCCCGACTGGCCAAGTCACCGTGGAGGCCCCAGTGGAGGCCAGAGTGGCCCTCGCAAAGGGCTCACGTGAGGATGCCCATGGAGGGTTCTGTAAAAGCGTGGCGGCAATTCCTCGCTGCCTGGCCCGGCCTGTCCCCCACCCTCCACCCCCCATGGCCTTTGGTCTGCTCATGAGTCCAGAGAGCGCCAGCCTGGCCAGATCCACTGCAGATTGCCATGCCGGCACTCTGGACCGCCAGAGAAAATACTCACAAAAAGAAGCTTGGGGGGGGGGAGATTTAGGGGCCAATTCCCCTTCAGAGAGCCAGTGTGGTGGGGGTCTCCCTCTTCCTCCCTGGGGAAGCTGGGGGTCTGGGGAAGAGCTGAAGCCCACCCACGGGCCCACCCAGTGTCTGACCCTCAGCTAATCAATGCGGGGTCTGTGGCACTCGAGACTGGCCTGGAACCTTCATTGAGGCAGGGCATCCCAGGCCAGGAGAGCCTTCTGAAGCCCCCAGAGGCAGGGGGATCATGACATTTTAAACTCGAGGTTGGGGGGCTCTCCCCCTGCCCAGGAGAGACTAGGAGCTCAGCCTGCCCCCTGACCGCTCCTGCTTCCTCACCCTGGGCAGACAGCACCACCTGGTGACTGGTGTGGGGAGTTCTCCGAGCCCAATCATTCACCTTTCTCTCCCTCTTGTCCTGCTACATTGGGAGACTTCTTCTCGGGGATTCTGGAGTGCTTTGCCATTTCCTGGTCCAACCCATTTTACAGATGAGCAAACAGAGGCCAGCAGGGCCTTGCCCAGAGTTGCACAGCTAGTCTGAGGCTGGATTTGAACTCAGGAAAAGGCGTCCTGATTTTCAGCCTGGCACATAGTAGGCACTGAATCCACACTCCCAAAGTCACCAAACTGAGCCTCCCCCAGACTCATGCTTCAAGAGACCCAAGGAAGAGGAAATGGACCCATCTGTACACTTGTATTTATAGTCAATTGTTCTGTACTGGCAAAGAACCAAAAACTGAAGGGTGCACCCATTAGGTAAAGAATGGATGAATATATCAGAGTTAACGTGTATCGGACTACCTGCCATCTAGGGGATGGGGTGGGGGGAAGGAGGGAACATTTGGAACAGAAGGTTTTGCAAGGGTTAATGTTGAAAAATTACCCAGGCAGCTGTTTTGTGAATAAAAAGCTTTAATTTAAAAGAAAGAAAGAAAGAAAGAAAGAAAGAAAGAAAGAAAGAAAGAAA
>JAJPUD010003277.1:19731-36599 GCA_023553655.1 Myrmecobius fasciatus | reverse complement strand
CCCCCCCTTCTTTTTTTTCCTTCCTTCCATCGAGTGGCTACCAAGGGCTGGGCTTAAGTTAGTTCTGCAGAGGCAGACCTTCGCACCTGAGCCCGTCCTCCTTGCTCTTAGACGGAGCCGGCTAGGAAAGCGGAAAGCTCCAGGCTAACGAGAATCGGAGTTCGCAATGGCTTACGCGGGCTGGACGAAGCCAGTTTTCTCCTCTCGCTGGGAAGCCCCAACAGGGCCGCGCCCTCCCAAGCGCACGATGGGCTTGGAGACTTGCCTTTCTGTTCCTTAGGGTTAGAAACCGGGGTCGGCGTCCACAGGCCGACACCCCAAAGGCAGGCTTTGGACTCTAGCTAAGCGCTCCGAAGGGGGCTCGAGTTGGGTGAGAAGCCCGCCCCGGGCCCTGACCGGCTCCACTGTTAGCCCGGGTATCCTCACCTCCAGGGGCCGACCTTAAGGCGACCTTTGCTGTTGCGCCGCCCCCGAGCCTCCCTGCCTCCTGGGGCCAGACAGCCGCCCTCCATCCGCCAGACTCAGGGGGGGCTCCCCGGCCAGGCCGCCCTCCATCCGCCAGACTCAGGGGGGGCTCCCCGGCCAGGCCGCCCTCCAAGCAAGTCTCTACCCTAGAGCCTTGGGGCCCCAGCTCCGCCCGTCCCGTCTCACCTGGACTCTCATGCAAAGCGGCCGCAGGGGATGCGTTGGGGTCCGCCGGCAGGGGAGCAGCCCAGGGGTCAGGGAAGGCGCCCTCCACAGCCCCGGGAGGGCTGCCATCGGTCGAAGATGGGCCCTGGGGCCAGCTTGGCCCCGACTGCTGAAAAGTCTCCATGGTTTGGGTCCCCGGCGCCCAGCTGCGCCTCGCACGCCCAGCGTCCGGGTTCGGGCAGGGTCTGCCCTGGGAACTGGCCGACCTCCGCTTCGGACCCCGCCCCTACCAACCAATCCTAATCCCGTCGGCCTCCGCCCTCCCCACCCAAGGCCATCAGATGCTGATTGACGGAAGGTGACTGGGAGCCCAAGGGAGGTGGGTGTGGCTTGGTCCCTGGACACCCGCGGGCGGGATTAGTGTTCAATCAACGTCAATAAACACCAGGGCCCCGGTCCCACTTCTCTCGGGACCCCAAGCTGGCTGTCCCTTCTCCTCGGCTGGCTCACGGTGGAGAACGAAGGTGTGAGGAAGAGCCGAATTCAAATTCGGCCCAGACACTTATTCGTGTCACTTGACTCTACCTCAGTTTCCTCCTCTGTAAAATAAGCCAGAGAAGGAAACGGCAGAGCACTCCAGTATCTTTGCCAACAAATAGGGTCACAAAGAATTGAACAGGACGGAAATGGCCGAAAGCTCCCATTGCCACAGTCAGATCCTTCCGCCTCCTCCATCACTACCTCCACTAATAACCCGGTAGTCCTCTGTTACCTACACCCCTCCCCCTCCCGGTGATACCCCTTCTTCCCTCAGTGAGGTCAGAACATGGCTCACGATCTTTCTCTCCTGCCCAGCTCCCGCATCATTCACTCTCCCACAAATACCCTAACCACTGGGCTCCTCCAGCCTCAGTCTCCTTGGACTGTAGTGTCCCAAAGGCTCTCTTCTCCTCTCCCTCTGCTACCTCATTAGGAGAACTCACCCAACTTCCTTGGACTCAATTCCCAGCTCTGTGCTGTGGATTCTCCCTTCTTCCTATCTCTCTCCAATCTCTCATTTCCCAGCACCTTCCCTATATCTCCCGAAGTCTGGCTTCCTAAGCCAAGCTCTTATCTTTCCCCCCAGAACCCTCCAGACTTCCTACCTTCACCATACCCCTAGGGGCCCTCAGGCTGGAAACCTCCAAGTTAGCTTGGACTCCTCACTCTCCCCCTGCTCAGGCTTCCTCCAATAAGGCGCCAGGGCCATGGATCTCACCTCTGCAAACATCTGTCCCTGTCTCTCCTGTGGCACTAGCCCCCCATTGTCTGAGCCATTGCAAGAGCTGCTGGGTGGTCTCCTTCCCACCCTAGTCCACCTTCCATTCAGCTGTCAAAGGGGTCTCCCTAAAGCCATCCCCACCCCCGTTCAATAAACAGCAGTTATCTGTGGCCCCCAGGATCAAATCTGACATCCTCTTTGGGCTTGAAAGTTCTTTCCACGAAGACCCCCTTTCTGCCTGATACAATGACACTGGGTTCCTGGCTTGGACAAGACGCTCTGTCTCCAGACTCTTGTTGTCCCCCAGAATGCACTAGCTCCATGTCCCCACTCCCACTTTCCTGGCTTCCTCAGGTCCCTGCTAAAGTCTCACCTGTCCCAAGAAACTTTTCTTGGTCCCTCATGATTCTCCACCTCATTCTGAATATATTTTTAATTCCAAGATTTCACTGCTGGACAGATACCACACTGAGGTCACAGGGTGAGAGACTCTCTCTTGCTTTTCTTTGTGTCTCTTGTGACTAGCCCAATGGCTCTCATGTCAAGTGCTGATTGATTGATTGATTATGTGATCTGAGTCAGACAGCATCAGACTGAGCTCTAGAGGCTTCATTTCATAAAGGAGAAAACTGAGGACTCCCATGGAGACCTTCCCAACCGATCCCCAGGCAGCCCCTCCACCAGAACACACAGCCCGGACAAGTGATCAGGGAACCTCAGGAGATTTCATAACTAAACACTCAAAGGAAGGCTTCCCTAGGTGGGAGGTTGGGGAAAGGGGGGGGGGGGGCAAAAAGAGACCTTTGGAGGGGGGCAATGCAAGTCTGTGTTTAGAGAGCCCCTTGGCCCTGCGAGGCTGTATCTACCTGTGCTCTGAGACTGAGGCAGAAAAGTCCATAGTATAAGGCACCAGAAGTGCATTGAGAGTTAGGATTGGGCCTCCCTAAGTTCAAATCCAGCTTCAGAAACTTCCTAGCTGGGTGACCCTGCACAAGACACTTCCCCTGTTTGCTGCAGTTTCCTCGGCTGTAAAATGGGCTGGAGAAAGAAATGGCCAAAAATTCCAGAATCTTTGCCAAGAAAACTCCAGATGTGGTTCTGAAAAGTTGGACAGGACTGAAAGAACTGAATGGGCCCAAAAGCGTTCATGGCCCCACCCTGGGATCTGGGAGGATAGGCTGGTGGGTCCTTACAGCCTGATGAGGTTATCTCAAAGTCTCCAGGTGGAAGAGCCAGCTAAGGAAAGGAAGGGAAGCTTTGTGTGCTTTAAATCCTCTCAGACCAGAACCACCTCCTCTGCCTCTGGCTACCAAGCCATTTCTTTGCATCCCCAGCAGCCCAGTGGCTAGCATAGTGAGCTCCCAACCAATGGTTTCAGTGTTTTCTTGTCTCTGACCTCAGTGGGGTCTACATAGGCCTGCCAGTGAGATCTCTGGGTTAAAAGATGTGGACTTTAAACCATTATACCCTTATATATATGGGCTTAAACCATACATACCTATATGGCACTGCGCTGGGTAGTGGGTGACAATGAAATAATGAAAAACAAGTTCCCAGAATCACGAGAAGGCCCTAGGAAGCTTCTGTTCCTCTGAAGCCCTCTGGGGAACGGCTACTAGGGGCCAAACTGGGCATCTTGACCATTTTCTGCAGCTGTGTGAGTAGGGGCAAAGGCAGTGGATGGTGGGAATGAACCAAGGCTCGCCAGGGCAAAATTGGTGACAGGACAAGGGGGAAAGCAGCTCCTGAGAAGAGGAAGGACCCAGAACCATCTCAAGAGTCTGGAATACACTCGACTGTGCCAGTAGGAAGGCAAACCACATTTATTAGTTGAATTCCCAAACTCAGGCGGGAATTACAATTGTGCTATGAAACAAGCAAAAATAGAGAGAAACAAGGAAATTAGGCGACAGGTGAAAGATCTCTCAACAATGATTTCAGTGTTCTGCCTCTATACAGAAGGTGGTATAGCACCTGCATGGAGAAAGAAACAACTAAAGAGAAACACAGTAACACAAAAACAGGAGACCTCAACCTTCCTCTAACAGAAGTAAATAAATCTAATCAAAAGATCAACAGAAAGTAAAATATGCCCTTTAACAAATTGTCAGAGAATTTACTGCTGAAAGGTTTGTAGTATCTTCAAAATGTCATCATCACAAAAATATGCCTATTACACAGCAACAACAAGATTATAAGATGATCAGTTCTGATGAACATGGCTCTCTGCAACAAAGAATTGTCTCAAACCAATTCCAATTGTTCAGTGAAAAAAAAACATATACACCCAGAGAGAGGGATATGAAATGTGGACCACAACATAACATTTTCATGCTCTCTGTTGATGTTTGCTTGCAGTGTGTTTCCTTTCTCTGATTTTCTTTTTTTTCTTGTAGATAGGATTTTTCTTGCACAACTTGTCAAGTATTTTAACATTATTAACATGTAGTGGACTTCCTGCCATTTAGGGGAGGGGAGGGGACTGGGGGCAAAACTTGTAACGGAAAGCTTTGTAAAGATCAATGCTGAGGAACTACCCATACATATGTTATACAAATAAAAAAGCTTTAATAAAAAAAAACAAAAACAAAAATATGCCTATTTCTCATGTGATACCTTTGGGAGATAGGATTCATGAGGGCTCCTACTTCATTTCAGTCAATATTAATCAGTTTGATATTTTTCATAAATCATAAAGGGACAATTAGATAAGATAGGCTCTTATAGTAGGCTTTATGGTGTCCCTTGGACTTTAATGTGGCCTTCACTACTTGTTTACCAGTGATGAAGCTCACTTGAACAACCAATCTTGACAAAGCTATCTCTACCCTATTTTGTCCAAGTTCCCAACCAATTCTAGTACGGGTTCCTCTCATTTCCGTATCTCCAGGTCACTCTCTCTTGTCCAAGATGAACAGGTGACCATCTTCTAGACTTCATCCAGCCTGTGATTCCGCTGCTGCTGGTAACATTATTTTTGTCCCCCAAGAACAAGTTCTGTCAACCAATGAGATTCTGTATTTTACCATGTCTGTTTTGCCTATTTGAGTATCAAATCCTACAAAAATAGGGTCCTGAGGATTAGAACTATCTCAGTTCATGAGGAAGGCCTAAGGTCCACTTCATTAAAGAGGACCATGGACTCTTTCTGAAGTGCTCTTGCTTTGGAGTTGTGCCTCAGTGATTTTTCTTGCAGATTAGATAGTTTTGGACACGCCACTTTTACGCAAATGGATTATGTGATAAGACAGAGATAAATTATAAATAAGTATAAAAAAGTAGAAATATCAAATCTTCCTTTATAGACTATCACACACACACATACACAAAACCTGACTAGAATTCAGTCCAGGGAGAACAAGCCAAAGAGACAGATCCAAATGAAGAATTGACATCAAAATCCCCCAAAATGAGGTGGTCAAAGACCACCTCATAAAAACAATGAGTGTTCAGTCAAGTGTCATCAAGTGTTCATCCTCTCCCCCATGGCAGGCCCAGAATATCTTCACAAAAGTCACCTTGAAGGTGACCTTGGCCATCTTGAATACCCCTGTCACACTGAAAGCAGATGTCATGATGACTGGATCAGTTGCTCCCTCATACCTGCATAGACACTCCTGCCTCCACATTGCACAGAGTCTGGGTCCAGAGCCAGACAGGCAGTCAGTGCCAGGCACCAAGCTGAGTACAGGGAATATGAGTAAAAAGAGGGATCATTCCTGCCCTCAAGGAACTTGCCTTCTAATAGGACAGCACAGTACAAAAGAGGGAGCTGAAAGGCATAGGGGTGGGGGATGCTCCAAAAAATGAGGCAGAGTCACCAGCCAAGCAGCAGTGGAGGCCATGAGGGATGGGGGCCAACGTCTAGTCTGGTATGGAGTAATCTTCCAGGGTGGGTTTCTATGGCAAGGAGGTGAGGTAACAGTGGATCCTGAAGAGGGATGAAGACCTGACTTCAAATCCAGCTCCAGACAGTTTCCTACCTCTGTGAACCCGCACTAGTCCCTTACCTTCTACCTGCCTCAGTTTTCTCAACTGTCAGATGCAAAGAATAAGAGCACCTACCTCCCAGGGTGGTTTGAAGCTCAGATGTGCCAATATTTGCAACGCATTTAACATGGTGTCTAGTGCCCGGCCCCTGGCAACCTCGATGCCAGCTTTTGATTCATCCATCCTGGCATTTCTCATGATGTGCTCTGCCTCCAAGTTGAATAAAGCGATGCTATAGCGCTTTCCAATCTTAAACCAATCGGCTGTTCCAGGTTCAGTTTTAACTGTTGCTTTGTGGCCTTTTTACAGGTTCCCCAGAGACTAGCAAGGCGCCCATCTCCTGGAGGACTTGTCCCATTTTGCTATGACCCCTCTAGTCAAAGGCTTAGTGTAGTCAGTGCAGCAGAGGGAGATGCTTTCTGGTACTCCCTTCCTTTCTCTAGAATCAGCAAATGAGGTAATTTGGTCTGTCGTCCCTCTGCCTCCTCAAAAACCAGCCTGCTCCTCTGGTACGTCTTGGCTGACCCAGCGCTGATGCCCGACTTGCAGTATCTTAAGCCTGACCTTGCTGGCCAGTTCAATGAGTGCAATGGCTTGGTAAGCTGAGCATTCCCCGGCATTAGTTTTAGGACTGGGACCCAGACTGATCCCTTCCCATCCAGTGGCCACCGTTGACTTTCCAAACCTGAGGCCTCTGGAGTGCAGGAACTTTTAGGGGTTCAAGGAGCTCAGCTAGAATTGCATCCCCTCCACTAACCTCATGGTTGCCAGTGCTTCCTAAGGGCCAGACCGCTATTGTCTGACTCTGGCTCAGAAACTAGACCATCCTGATAAAGGCCTCATTTCTAAAATATATAGAGAATTGTCTCAAATTTATAAGAATTCAAGCCACTCTTCAATAGATAAGTGGTCAAGGGATATGAACAGACAATTTTCAGATGATGAAATTAAAACCATCTCTAGTCATATTAAAAGGTGCTCCAAATCCCTATTGATCAGAGAAATGCAAATTAGGACAACTCTGAGGTACCACTACACACCTGTCAGATTGGCTAAAATGACAGGAAAAGATAACGATGAATGTTGGAGGGGATGTGGGAAAACTGGGACACTAATGCATTGTTGGTGGAACCGTGAACGGATCCAACCATTCTGGAGAGCAGTTTGGAGCTATGTTCAAAAAGCTATCAAACTGTGCATGCCCTTTGACCCAGCAGTGTTTCTACTGGGCCTATATCCCAAAGAGAACTTAGAGGAGGGAAAGGGACCCACCTGTGCGAGAATGTTTGTGGCAGCCCTTTTTGTAGTGGCAAGAAACTGGAAACTGAATGGATGCCCATCAATTGGAGAGTGGCTGAATAAATTATGGTATATGAATGTTATGGAATATTATTGCTCTGTAAGAAACGACCAGCAGGACGATTTCACAGAGGCCTGGAGAGACTTGCATGAACTGATGCTGAGTGAAACGAGCAGAACCAGGAGATCATCATACACAGCAACAACAGTATTATATGATGATCGATTCTGATGGACATGGCTCTCTGCAACAAAGAATTGTCTCAAACCAGTTCCAATTGTTCACTGAAGAAAACCATATACACCCAGAGAGAGGGATGTGAAATATGGACCACAACGTAACATTTTCATGCTCTCTATTGATGTTTGCTTGCATTGTGTTGCCTTTCTCTGATTTTCTTTTTTTTTTTCTTGTAGATAGGATTTTTCTTGCACAACTTGTCAAGTATTTCAATATTATTGACATGTAGTGGACTTCCTGCCATCTAGGGGAGGGGAAAGGACTGGGGGTAAAAGTTTTAATGGAGAGTTTTGTAAAGATCAATGCTGGGGAACTACCCATCCATATGTTATACAAATAAAAAGCTTTAATAAAAAAAAAAAGAAAGAAAAAAGAAACTAGACCATTCTGGTTAGCAGGGAGGTTAGGATCTTGCTGGGATAGTCCTATGTATTCTTGAGATCTCTTCTTGATCTCTTCTAGTTGTTAAATCTCTATCAATTTTTTTTTTATCATGCCCATTTTTGCACAAAATCTTCCCTTGATATCTCTACTTTTCTTGAGATCTTGTCTTTCCCATTGGATTGCTTTCTTCTAGGTCTTTGCATTGTTCATTTGAGACAACCTCATCTCTGAGTGCTATTCTCTGGAGTTCTCCATTAAATTGGGCATGTCTTTTCTTTTCCTTCTTTCCTCAGCATTCTGCAAAGCCTCATCAGACAGATATCTTGCTTTCCTCCACTTCTTTTTTCTTTTATTTAAATTTATTTATGTAGTATTTTTCCCCACTTATATTTAAAAAAATTTGTTTTGAAAACTTTTGAGTTCTGGGTTCTCTCCCCTAGCCCCCATCAAGAAACCACATGTGAAATTATGCAAAACATTTCCATATAAGTGAGTGTGGATCACAACACAGCATTTTCATTCTTTTTGTTGTTGTTTGCTTGCATTTTGTTTTCCTTCTCATTTTTTTCCTTCTTGAGTCGATTTTTCTTGTGCAGCAAGATAACTGTATAAATATGTATACATATTTTGGATTTAACATATTTTAACATGTTTAACATATGTTGAATTACTTGCTATTTAGGGGAGGAGGTGGGGGAAGGAGGGGGAAATTTGGAACACAAGATTTTGCAAGGGTCAATGTTGAAAAATTATCCATTCATGTTTTGAAAATAACAAGCTTTAATAAAAAAAAATTCAAAAAAGTAACGCTGTGAGAAAAAAAAAAGAAAAAAAAAACAGATCTCCCAACCTAACAAAAGGAAAACAAACAACAACAACAACCAAAAAAATCAAGAAAAATAAACTAAAAGACAGAGAGTATGCTTCAATCTGTATTTAGTCATCATCAGTTCCTTCTCTGGATATGGATAGGATTTTTCATCATAAACCCTTCAGAGCAGTCCTAGATCATTGTACTGCTGAGAATAGCAGTTATTTACAACTGACCAACCCAAAACATTGCATTACTTTGTATACAATACATTTCTCTTTGCTTGAGTTCTTAGAAGACTTTCCAGGTTTTTTCTAGGAGCATCCTGCTCATCATTTCCTATAGAATAATATTATTCCAGTTTAATCACATAACACAATTGATTCCCCAATTGATTGGCAGGCCCTCAATTTCCAATTTTTTGCTCTGGGAAGAGAGCTTTTATGAATTTTTTTTTTTTTTTTTTTTTTTTACATATAGGTTCTTTTTCTTTTTTAAAAAGATATCTTTGGTATTCACAACAATTAGTAGTAGTATTGTTAGGTCAAAGGATATTCATGAATTAATAGCCCTTTGGGCAGAGATTGTATCTTTTGGTCACTTGTCCATTGAGGCATAGCTCTTATTTTTTATAAATTTGATTCAGTTTCTTCTATGTTTGAGAAATGAGACCTTATCAAAGAAATCTTCAAAATTCTTTTCATAATTATTATTGCTAGCTATATTCCCCCCTATTTATTCTGTTCTCTCTCTCCTTTCACCCTGGGCCTCCTCAAGTGTTTTGTTATTGAGCACTCCCTCCCCCAATAGGCCCTCTCTTTTATCACCCTGGCCCCTCCTATTTTCCTGCAAGGTAAGATAAGAGTTCTACACTCATATTGACTGTGTACGCTATATTTTTTTTTTGAACCAATTCTGATGAGAGTTAAGAGTTCATTCACTCACCTCTCCTCACCTTTTCCCTCTACTGTAAAAGCTTTTTTTTTTTTTTTGCTTCTTTTTGTGGCAGATAATTTATACCATTCCACTTTTCTTTTCTCTTTCTCCCAGTATATTCTTCTCTCACCCTTTCACTTCATTTTTTTTAAAGATATTATGCCTTCATATTCAACTCACACCTGGGCCCTCTATATATATTCCTTCAAATTGCCATAATAATGAGAAATTTCTATTGAATTACAAGTATCATTCTCCCATGTAGAAATGTAAACAAATAAACCTTATTAATCCTTTGTGCTATCCCTTTCCTGATTACCCTTTTATGCTTCTCCTGAATAGAGTATTTTAAACAATCTAATTTTCCATTCAGCTCTGGTCTTTTCATCATGGATGCCTGAAAATCTGCTTTTTCATTGAATGTCCATCATTTTCCCTGAATAATAATTTATTTATATATATATAAAACAATATACTTGGGTAGGTGATTCTTGGTTGTCATCCTAGCTCCATCGCTCTCTGGAATATCATGTTCCAAGCCCTATGTTTATTTAATGTAAAAGCTGCTAAATCTAGTGCTGTCCTGACTCTGACTTTTCCAAAGAGATATTACACATTCCCTCCCCCTAATTTTTCTTTTTCTTTTTCTTTTTGCTTTATTTTTTCTTTATTTCTCATAAAGTCATTAGCTTCCATTTTCTCAATTGTAATTTTTAAGGAATTATTTTCCTCAGTGAATTTTTGTACCTCCTTTCCCATTTGGCTAATTTTGCATTTTAAGACCTTCTTTTCATTAGCTTTTTATATTTCCTTTTGTACCACTCTCATTTCTTTTCCTAATTGTTCCTCTAGCTTTCTTCCTTGGTTTTCAAAATTTCTTTTGAGCTTTTCCATAGCCTGAGACCAATTCTTATTTTTTCTTGGAGGCTTTGGGTATTGGAGCTTTGACTTGGTTATCTTCTTCTGAGTGTGTGTTTTGATTTTCTTTGTCATCAAAACCTGTAGAGTTATGTGGATAAGTCCACATATAGAAAGAGTGTGGTCCAGTTATTCCTTGAGACCGGGACCAGACTCTTCCTGTGCATGGACTTATCCAGGACTGAACCTCTACAAGAGTAACTTTCTATGGTCAGAATTTTTTCCTGTTGCCTGCTCATTTTCCTAGTTCTCAGCTTTTAACACTTTGCTTCCAGGATGGAGGGTGCATTGTCCCAAGCTTCAGGGGTTTTGTGCAGCTGTTTTCAGAACCAGGAACCTGAGCCTAAGCCCTCTTTTCTGCCCCACTGGAGCTGGCAGAGCTGCTGTGCTAAAGCACGGAGTCCTCCTCCACTTTTTTTTCTTGGGGGATTTTGCTGTTGTTGCTGACTCCTACATAACCTTGGTCCAAGCCGACCTGTGGTGGAATGAACTTAGGAGAAGATTCACTTTCCGACCGACTGAGCCCGACTTCTTCTGGAGAAGCAGTTGGTCCCGGAGCTCATGAATTCATGGACCCTATTTGCCCATAACTGCCCAGGAAGTTGAAGTCGGGCTGAAACTAGGGTTAGCCCGGCATTTGATGTCACACCCTATAGAGTCAAACAGATGTTGAGATAAAATCTCCAAAAGATTATAAAGAGTTTCAATAGGGAAAGACAGGAGACGTTTCTCAGAGCTAGACAGACAATTCCTCACCAAACAAGATAAGCAGGAGATGGTAAATGGGACCCAATTTTCAACTGCATGGACAGCTGTGGGTCGGTCAGACAGACAGCCTTGCACCACTAATCCTGACTAAAAGATCTGTGGACCAGTTCTCATATCTCAAGTTGGCAAAGATGGCAAATGACAGAAATGGTCTGTGGTGGAAGGGCTGCAGAAGGAGGGGGGCAGCGGTACACTATTGTGGAAAACTGGGGACCCAGAGATCTACCTGCTAGGCCTTCAAAGCCCTGAGGAGGTCAAAGACAAAAAATGGAACTAGGACGAGTGCTCCCAGCTGGAAAATGAGGAGCGGGAATCTTGTGGCCTTGGAAGAGAAAACAAATGGGAGAAAGGCTATTTGTGAAGAGCCGAGCCCCGGGTTTAACACGTAAATGGTCAGTAAAGGCTTCTTCCTCCCCTAGTGAAATGGGGTGAAAGCAAATATAAAAGTTTTACAATCTGGCCAAGTCGTCTTTTTTGGACAATTTATCTTTAGACTTGATTTCCCTGAGGCCCGGGGCCCTGGTTTTGGCCTTTCTTTGTGTTCCACAACTTAACACCGTGCCGGACACACAGAGGAGCTTACAAAATGCGAGTGGACTGTTTCAGCCACATTCAATTTTAAAATTAAGCCTAAGAGAAACTGCATCAGAACAGCCTTCAGGAGCAGCAAGGTAGAGCTGGAAGGATGAACAGACAAGGAGGGATCTTTCAGGAAACAGGGAGTCCCCTGACAACTTCAGGAAAAAGATGATCAGGGCTCGAAGGGTGGCCTTTCTCCTTTCCTCGGGAGGGCCGAACGTCCATCCCCGCCCATCCCTGGCAATGCTTGTCCTGTCCCAGCTTTGCTCCCCTCGCTTGGTCCCAAGGGACTTTGGAAGCTTCAGTCACAGACAACATGGAGTCACAAATGCCCAGGCCATCGTGACCATGGTGATGACAACGATAACTAATATTTCTCTAGCACTTAAAGGTTTGAAACATGATTAATACATCTTTTTTTTCCCTTGAGGCAATCGGGGTTAAGTGACTTGCCCAGGGTCACACAGCTAGGAAGTGTTTAATACATCTTCTTTTTAAAAAAAACCTGTAAGACTCACTGGTGCCTTAAAATTAATGTGAAACCCCTGGGGACGTGAGCCTGTCCCTAGGGAGAGAGACAAGAGCTCAGCCTTCAAGGAGCTTACCAGAGGGAGGTTGGGAGAGGGAGAAGTAGAGGCCATTCAAGCAAAGGCTTGGAGGTGGGAAATTAGAGTGCGGGTGGGAGGAGCAGCGAGCTGGCCACTTTAGCCAGAACTTGCCTGTGTGAAAGCAGGTCCTATGCAATAAGCCTGCAGAGAGCTGGAGCCGGGGAAGGCCTTTCAAGGGAAACACGCTGAGAGCTGGTGTTTCCAGAGTGACTTCCAGCTTGCTGAAGCACTTGTGGAACATGATGGAAGCTCCCAATAAGCTGGGGAGACTTATTTATTATTATTATTATTATTATTATTATTATTATTAATGCATGTTATTATTGTTCCTTGCCAGGCGGACAAAGGGTCAATGGCTTGCAGGTCTGTCCCCTGTCCTAGGAGGAGGGGACGGGGCTGGATTTAAGCATTAGGATGCCATGTGGAAGACTGCTTGGGGAGGGAGGGCTGACCCTCCATGACTCTAGGGGCAAAGGTTTTTGGAGGGACCCGGAAGGCCTGCCTGAACTCAGCTCCTCAGTGATTCCCCCCCCCCCCCCAGCAACCACCTAGTGCCATGGGCAGAGGGGATGGAAACTGGGCCTGATTTGCCTGTTTTCTCAGCTGTAAAAGGAAGCCCAGAAGATCCCAAAGGGGATCCCAGAGTCCCCCAAGTGAGAAGTTTTCCCAGGAATATTAAGAACTAAAGAGGTTTTCTAATGTAAAAAGCCTTTCTGGACTTCCCCTCCCTGGAAGGTGGATTAGGTCCAGAACAAAAGGGAACAAAAGGATTAAGGGCAGGAACTACCTTTGCAAAGCTGGGAAGGGCCCGGCCTGGGATCCACCTAAACACTGGGAGCTCTTTCCATTCAGAGGGAAATGCCCCTTCAATTTTCCTTGGCCCCCCTTCAGAAAGACCTGACTCCTCCTGGGAGGGAGGACCTTCCTGGCCCAAGGTTGGAGCTTCCAAGGGAGGCCGGGACAGGGCTCGTCCTCCAGGGCCCCTCCGGAGACCCTGGGATTCATGGGGGGATCCCTGATGTTTGAGATGGGGGGCCAGTGTGTCCGACCGCGGCTGATCAGACCCATGGGCTCATCCCTGTGAACCCCTGGGAATTTGCGGGGCTCAGCTTTAGAGCTGCCATGATTGCTTTGCCCCCAGAGTCCGGAGCCTCTCCGGATGGGACACACAGCAGAGTGACCCATGGAAGGCAATGGAGCTACACGGGCCGGGTGAGGAGCCTGGAAAGGGGGGAGCGGGCTAGGGTTTGGTACCCGAGTCCCCTTTGCCCAACCCCCATTGTAAACCAGAGCCCCAGATACAAGGTGATGGGGGAGGGCAAGCCAGGTGTTGCCCAGAGACAAAGGGCTAGAGATGGTAATTCTGTCTGGGAGAGCCCAGGAGATCACCAGGGGCCCAAAAACCCACACCAGAGTGACCTGTCCAAGGCTGCAGAGAGCTCCAAGAGGGGGCCCAATGCTGAGGTGGGAGAGGCCCCGGGAAGGTGGCAGGGGAGCCGTGGGGGGGCAGCAGCCCCTCTGGGGGTTCCGGGGCTCACCCAGGGACCAGAGTGACTCCTCCCAAGGAGCAGCCCGGCCTCGGTGTCCCCCTTTGGGCTTCCCTTTGTGGATTTTCTCCCAGGAGAAGGCAATCTCCTTGCAGGCAGGAGCTCCCCAAAGGATTGGTGCTCCCCACTTGGCCCAGGATGGGCCCGGATTGGGGATGATGTAAATGAACACAGCTGGTTCTGGCAGAGCCCAAGGGAGCCCACTGGGCTCGGCCGTGGGCAGCAAGCTTGAGGGAGGGTGAGAGGCTCGCGGGCCTTTTCAGAGGAGGACGCTGGGAAGGAGCCCCCCTCTGCTCTTACAAATGGAGGCCAGCCACAGGAGGGTTGCTTACACAGACTTTATTTAGGGTCACGGGGTGGGGGAGCAGTCCCTGGAAGGTCCCCAGGAAGGCCCGGAGCAGGCACAGCTGCTGCGGGCAAGAGCCTCGGGAGTCCTCCCAGGATTCCTGGCGGGCACACCAGGGGCCTGTGCTTCACAGACGGACAAGACAAACACACAGACAGACGAGGGGTCCTCCTGAGGAGGAGGGAGCAGGGAGGGGGAGGGGGAGGGGAAGAGGCCTGGGCTGGACTCCGCCGGGTCCGAGAGGTGCTTGGTCACCCCGATGCACTGGGGGCTCGCGATCAGACCAAGGAAGCAGCACCCCCAGGCCAATCCATGAAGGTGGAGGCACCTCTGGGGCTGCCCTAAGCCCAGAAAACATGCTTCTGGGTGGGGGGAGGGGGGGAGAGGGGTCCTGCTTCGCGGCCCCAGGTGGCAGCCCAGCCCTGCAGGTGCTCAGTGGTCCTCATTACTTTCCTCTGCACTATCGAATCCTCCAGCCGCCCCTGGGCCAAAGCCAAGTGTAGGGCCGCTGGAATGAAAAGCAGACTCGGGGTCAGCCCTCCACCCGGCTCGACAAGCTTACTGAGGCGCTGCCCCCCCACCCTGCCCACCCGAGTCCAGGTGGGGGCTCATGCCACGGGTCAGGGGGGCCACGGGTCTTCCCCAGGAGGGGAGGGCCTCCAGCACTTTCCGGCTCCCTACTGCCCTTCCTGAGCCCTGTGCCCTGCTCCCCAGAGGCTGCTCAGGAGGGCCCGGGCTTTTCTCCATTCAGGACCTCCTGCAGGAGCCCACCAGCCCAGCCACCTCCCTGGTGGCTAAGAGATCGCCTTTGCCGTCCGCTGCTCCAGCAGCAGCTCCCACCCTTCCCTGGTGCCCTCAGCTTGCCCAGAGCCTGCCCTCACTTCTCCCAGGGACGGAGCCCTTCTACCCTGAGAAACCCCGGGGAAGCAGTATCCCTAATGAACATCGGCCCTCCCAGTGACACCTCCAGGGCCCTCGGATCACGCTGCCGCCGCCATCTCTGCTTTGGTCCACGTCAGGCAGACCCCAGCCCGGCCACTCTCCCTCCACCGGCCAGCGAGTGTCTAAGATGGCATTTCCCCAGACCCCAAGCCCATCCCCCTCCTCCCTGAGCTGCAAATCCATCTAAGTTTTCTCCTCCCTCAGTGAGCCAAGCAGGAAGCCAGGTCTCAGGTAGGACCCCAAAGGGAAGGCTGGGCAAGTGTAACCCTGGGGAGGCCGGGCTCGCCTCGAGAGCTTCAGCTGGGGTCAGGAAAGCCGCCTGGCTAAGCTGTGACATCTCTGCCTCAGTTTGCTTTTATTTCCCAAAAACGAATCCGCTCCCTCTTAGTGTGGCTGGAAATCCTAAGGAGACCGTGGGCCCAAAGGGCTCTGTGGATGCTGCTGTGTGAGTCACCCCCCCAAGTGCGCAGACCTCGGGCTTCTCCTGGGCCCCATGGCCCTTCCCTGGGGGTCTGTGTGCTACAAGGGGGTGCTCTTAAGTGTGTCTCTACAGAGGGGTCTGGGATGCTTGTGGAGGGGCGGTGTAGAACAGCGTTTGAGGCGGCTTCTCGCCGGCTCCCAAACTCAGTGTGTGGAGAAGCGTCCGGCTGCCCGTCATCCCAGCTCCACGGCTCTGCTTTGGGCGGAGACTGTGTGAGGGAGAGACCGGAGGGGCGGGGATGGGGCAGAAAAAGGCCGGACTCCCAGGCTCCTGACCTGAGGCTGGAGATGTCATCCTCAGGGGGCTCGGGGTCACTGCCAGCCTCCGACTCGGGATCCTCGTCTTCCTCCCCCATGTCCTCCTCCCCCATGGGCTCCTCGTCAGGTTCGTCCTCAGTCTCGTCCACGGGCTCCTCCTCAGCTTCCTCCTCCACGGTCTCCTCCATGGCCTCCTCTGGCTCCTGGCCACTGTCCCCTCCAGCTCCTACTCCCACCCCAGCGCCCTGGGAGGCAGAGGCTACCGAAGCTGAGGCAGAGGCCACGGAGGCGGAGGCCGAGGCCGATTCCTTAGCAGAAGCCTCGGAGGCGGACCCGGCAGAGGCCGAGGCCGAGGATGCAGAGCCCTGCTGGCCGGAACTGCAGAGGAGAGGGACTGGGGCGTGAGAGCCCTGCAGCCCCCCCCTCACCGATGACGCCCCTCTGGCGTCCTCTGTAGATGCTTAGGCCCGGATGTCCACCGCCCCTCCCCAGCCCCTCCCCCCACCCATCCCTATCGACCTCCCCCTCCCCTTGCTCTCCTCCGGCCCCCGCCCCCTCCTGCTCTCCTCGGCCTCCGCCCCTTCCCCCTCCCCTCCTCTCTTTCCCCCACCTCCATTTATCCTCGCAATGATCAGCCTGCCCCTTCCTCTCTCTACTCTCCCCCTTCCCTGTCCATCCCCAATAATGATCGACATCTTCTCCAGTTTCCATCCATCCCCAATAATAATCGGCATCCTTCTTCTCTCCCGCCTTTCCATCCATCCCCAATAATGATCGGCATCCTTCTCTCCCGCCTTTCCATCCATCCCCAATAATGATCGATGTCCCTCTTCTCTCCCGCCTTTCCATCCATCCCCAATAATGATCGGC
>JAJPUD010003277.1:0-16853 GCA_023553655.1 Myrmecobius fasciatus | reverse complement strand
GGGGACAGTCATTGTGCCAGCGAAGCCTCTTCTCCAGGGTCTGCGGCTCTCTAGCCTGCCTCTGGGACCCGTCTGTACGGTGGGGGGTGGGGAGTCCCTGACTGCTCCCCCTCCTAACCATTTAGTAAGCACCTTCCCCCTCCCCTACAAGGAGAGCACGTGCCTCTCGCAGACAGCGAGCTGACCCGTCCTCTGTCCCCCACGGGTGTCTGTTTCTCGGCTCATCCCCCACGTTCCCCCGTGGCTGTGTCTTGTGGTTCTGCCCTTGTCTGCCCCCCCCCTGCCCTCCCCCCCGACCTTCCAAAGCTCCCCTTGCAGCCCCTGCCCCTCTGGATGAGTCAGGGCCAGGAGGCCCAGAACCCTCGCGCCCCATTCGGGAAGCACGCCTCCGGCTAGTGCTGGGTGGGATGTCCTCTCCCCACTTTGCACAGAGCAGGCTCCTCACAGATGTTCCTCCCCAAACCATTGCACCCCAAGAGGGGGGCCTGAAGTTCACTCTCAGCTCAGACCCTTCCTGGCCAGTCCCTTCATGGCCGCCCACAAAGTGCTCAGCCCCTCAGAGACGCTCACTCCTGGCCTTCCCCCCCAGGTGCCTTTTGACTGTCGCTCCACGTAAAAGCAGTTGGAGGGGTCAGGCCTCGGTGCCTCAGCCCTTCTCGATGGGGGTCTTCTGGATGTTGAGTTAGGGGCTTGAATGGAGTCTCTCCCTTCCCCCCAACTCGCTCGGCCCCCCATTTTAGAAAAGTGGTTTGCTCTGCGCTCATGCAGGTGTCTTGGGTCGGTGACCCAGCCCGGAGACATGAGCGAGTTCCGGATTCACCACGATGTGAACGAGCTGCTGAGCTTGCTGCGAGTGCACGGAGGGGACGGGGCCGAAGTCTACATCGACCTGCTGCAGAAGAACCGGACTCCCTACGTCACCACGACCGTCTCTGCGCACAGCGCCAAAGTGAGCCCCTGCCCCTTCCATCCGGGTTTTCGTTTCCCTTCGTTTGCACCTGGTTTGGCGCCTCTGGCGCTTCACACAGTGCCCGGCCCTAGGAGCCCGCCGTAAAGATTGTGGACTTTCTGAAGAAAGGCGGTTTGGGAGTGGCTGGGAAGCCCTGGGTTAGGGTCCTCCTCTGATCCCGTTGGCCCCGGCAGGCCAAGGAGGTGCCAGCCAGCTGTGGTGAAGTGGGAAATGGCCGGGCCCCCCGGGCCTCCCAGAGCCTTTGTAAAGCCAGTGCTCGAGTGCGCTGATGTTCGGAGCCTCAGCTTTTTTCCAGCACTGGCCTGAGTGGCCCCAAATCGATCTGTCCTAAGTTCCCAAAGCCCAGGTTTTAACACCCATTAAAGGACTCTGTTAGTCTGGAACGTGGGAGGGACACTGCTTGAGGGGTGGGGGGGAAGGGTGGGGAGCGGCAGCCTGGACCCACTTTGCCTCCTGCTGGGGCGCTAACGTGTGCTGTGCTCCCCAGGTTAAAATAGCAGAATTTTCCCGCACTCCCGAAGACTTCCTGAAAAAATACGATGAGCTGAAATCAAAGAACGCCCGGAATCTTGACCCTCTGGTCTACCTCTTGGCGAAGCTCACGGAAGACAGAGAGGTAGCGGGCTTCGTGCCCCCAGTTCCCCGGGGGGGCTGCTTTCCTGTGGGTCCCAGGTGAAGGACAGAAGCCCAGACTCCAGTCCCACCAGGGTGACCTCTCCTAGCGCTGCCCCAGTTTCCTTGGCATGGGGCTGAGACCGCCAGGCTCTGTGTCTGTCCGTGCCAAGGGCTCCTCATGTGTTTCGTCCCTCGAGCGTTACTAGATAGTGTGTGGGAGACATGCAGGGGCTGGCTTCCCTCTGGGGGAGCGCAGGTGGCCCGGACCCCCGGCCGTCCCATGGGTGGTGATCCAATTGGAAATCGCCCTTGGATCTGACGGAACGGTTGTGTGCTCGTGTTTCAGACTCTTCAGTACCTGCAGCAGAACGCCAAAGACCGGGCCGAGCTGGCCGCTGGCACAGCTGCGAGTAGTGGCCCCCACTTTAGCGTCCCCACGGCGGCGTCCAAGATCTCCATGCAGGAGCTGGAGGAGCTCCGCAAGCAGCTGGGCAGCGTGGCCACCGGCCCCAACTTGCAACAGGTCCTGGTCTCTGTCCGGCTCCCTCCTGGGGAGTCCTGGCTGCCGCCGTCAGGGCTCAGGCGGGGCTGCCCGCCCGACGGGTAGTGAGGAACGGGGCCCGGGGCGCGGCTCATGGGCACTGACTTTCCTGATGGGCGAGGGCTACGGCCCTTTGCAGGGCAGCTGGCAGAGTCAGACTCCTGCTGAGCTTTGAAAACTAGACCGAGGAGGTCTGTCCCGGGCCAGAGCAGAGGAGAGAACAGAATGGGCCCTCCAGGGAGGCAGGAGGAAGAGGGTCCTGTGCCCCCGAGGGTAGCTGGAGAGGGGCTGGGGCCGAGAAAGAGCGCAGGAAGGACCGGGCCTGGGAGAGGCAAGCTGGCCTTGAGGTCTGTGTCTGGCCAGTAAAGGCAGGGAGAGGAGCCTCATAGGGGGGTGGTCCACCAGCCAGCCCCCTTCCCTAGGGTCCCTTTTTTACCCAGAACTCTTCCTGCTTCCAGTCTTTTCTGTCCTGCGTCCTGGTGGAGACCCCGAGCTCGGGCAGCAGGGTCAGCGAGGTCCGGGAGGGGTGGCAGCTGCTGTAGCCTAGGACCCCCATGATGGGAAGAGGAGGCACGGCCCACCTCCTTCCTGCCCTCGGCCCTGGGGTGGGCGCCGGCTTTGCCAGACCCTCGCTGTCCGCGGCCTCCCCTGGGGCCTGGGTTATGGTGGCTGTGAGCGGCCGCTGCCCTCTGCCCTCAAGGGGAAGCTTGGTGGCTTTCTCACACAAACCCCCAACTCTCAGTCTCAGGAACTGACGCGGAAGCTGCTCCGAGACAAACAGAGCAAGAGGAATTCTGGCCATCACCTGCCCGTCTTCCCCGCCTGGGTCTACGAGAGGCCCACCCTAATTGGGGACTTCCTGGTCGGCTCCGGGGTCGGCTCGGACTCTGCCGCTCCCATTGGTATGTCCTCCCTGGGAGCCAGGACCGCGCCCCCCCCCCCCCGAGGTGCCAGGGAGCCGGGATCTCTAGCCCCCCAAGGTGCCAGGGTGCCGGGACCGCGGCCCCCCGGGGTGCCAGGGAGCCGGGACCTGTAGCCCCCCGAGGCGCCAGGGAGCCGGGACCTGTAGCCCCCCGAGGCGCCAGGGAGCCGGGACCTGTAGCCCCCCAAGGCGCCAGGGAGCCGGGACCATGGCCCCCCGAGGTGCCAGGGAGCCAGGACCTGGCTGGGGGTGGTTAGTGATGGGGGACCCAGGAGACTCCCTGTTCTTCCCCCCTCCTGGTGGAATAGAGGGCCTCGGCCCTGGCAGGTGGGGTTGGGGGACCTTCTTGATGTTCCCCACCCAGCCCAAGCCCCAGCAGTAGTCCCTGGCCTCTGATGTTAAGGCCATTGTGTTCACCCCCCCTGGGAGGCTCTGTGCTCCCTGGGATCAAGGCTGCCCGGCTGTTCAGAGGCTCAGCCCACAGGCCTCCCTGCTGGAGGGGCCTGTGTGAGGGGAGGCTCTGCAAGCCCCCCGGGGACCCCATCTAACTCTCTTTTGGCCACTTCAGTCTCTCTGCTCGTCCTCCCCTGGGCCCGGATCCCTCCGAGAAGCGCGCTGGCACAGTGCCTGACGACTCTCAGGAGCTGGGAAGTGACGGCAGCTCTGTGCCCTCTCCTGAAGGCAGCTTGCCCTTGGCCTCCCAGGAGGCCACGGTCGTGGAGGACCTGCTGTACGTTCTGGTCGGCGTGGACGGGCGCTACATCACGGCGCAGGCGCTGCTCGGCAGGCAGAGCCGCACTTTCCTGGTGGACCCCAACCTGGACGTGTCGGTGAAGGAGCTGGTGAACCGAATCCTCCCGGTGGCCGCAAGTTACTCCACGGTGACCAGGTGCGTGCCCGTGTGTCGGGCTTGAGCCTCCGGGCCCCCGGCGCACCTCCCCCCATCTTTGGAGGGCGCCCCTTCAGGAGCCTCCTCCTCCTCCTCCAGCCATCTTCCCTTTAGGGACTCCTGTCCAAGAGGCTCCCCCTTGCCCCCCGAGGGGCTCCTTGCCTCCTTCCTTCAGGTTTGGTGTAGGGGCCGGGGGGCCGGCCAGGAGGGCCCGGGAGAGGAGCCTGGCCTCCGAGCTGCCCGGCCTCCCCTGCAGGTTCATCGAGGAGAAGTCTTCCTTCGAGTACGGCCAGGTCAATCACGCCCTGGCGGCCGCCATGAGGACCCTGGTCAAGGAGTACATGATCCTGGTCACGCAGCTGGAGCACCTGCAGAGGCAGGGCCTGCTCTCCCTGCAGAAGCTCTGGTTTTACATCCAGCCCACCATGCGCACCATGGAGATCCTGGCCTCCCTTGGTGAGCCTCCCCCCGGCCCTGGCGGGGCGGGCACGGCGACCCGGCTCCCAGGAGAACTCGGGGTGGTCAGGAGAGATTCCTGGCGCCTCCCCGTGGCCAGTGGGAGCCGCTGGGGGGTCAGGGGGCAGGGTTCTGTGGAGTCGGGGTGTCATGGGCTCCCTGAGTCTCAGTGGGAAGGTCCCCCCGGGGGGACGCTTTGATCGGCAGCTCTGTGGCACTGTGGCCGGGGGAGGGGACACCCACCCCGTCAGTGAGCGGCTGTTTCTCGCGTGAGGCTTTTGGGCCTTGTCGGCCCTGGCCGCTCCACTGCAGAGAGGGGGGCTCGGGTGCCCGGCAGGGAGACGGCGCCGGCTCAGGGAGCAGCCTCCCCTGCGGCTGTTCGGGGTGGCCGACCGCACCCTTCCCTTCGCGCAGCCACCTCTGTGGACAAAGGGGAGTGTTTAGGGGGGGCCACCCTGAGCCTTCTCCACGACCGGAGCTTCAACTACACGGGGGACAGCCAGGCCCAGGAGCTCTGCCTCTACCTGACCAAGGCGGCCAGCGTACCCTACTTTGAGATCCTGGAGAAGTGGATCTACCGCGGGATCATCAACGACCCCTACAGGTCAGTGCTGGGCCCCAGGCGGTGCTCAACCAGTGCTTGTCCGTGGGGGGCTGTGGTGCTCAATCAGTGCTTGTCCGTGGGAGGCCGTGGCGCTCAATCACTGCTTGTGCATGGGGGGCTGTGGCGCTCAATCAGTGCTTGTCCGTGGGAGGCCACGACGCTCAATCAGTGCTTGTCCGTGGGAGGCCGTGGCGCTCAATCACTGCTTGTGCATGGGAGGCTGTGGCGCTCAACCAGTGCTTGTCCGTGGGAGGGCTGCGGGCCCTTTGCCTCGTTCACGGCTGGTACAGGAGTACGGACTGCCGGACACCAGGTGGCTAGTGGACACAGCTGCGGTCCTAGAGGCAGGAGCACTCACGTTGCCTCAGTCTCCCAGTCTCCTCATCTGTCCAAACCCTCATTCTGAGCCCGGGGAAATCCTTGGGGCCTCCCATAGTGGGGCCGGGAGCACCCCGGAGGGCGCTCTGCCTACAGACCCGGAAGCAGGCAGAGTCCTCCCTCCGAGGAGTCGGGGGCGGCTCCGCGCGCCGGCCTCCTGCTGACTCCTCCCTCCCGTGGCCAGCGAGTTCATGGTGGAGGAGCACGAGCTGCAGAAGGAGAAGATCCAGGAGGACTACAACGACAAGTACTGGGACCAGCGGTACACCGTGGTGCAGCCCCAGATCCCCTCCTTCCTCCAGAAGATGGCCGACAAGATCCTGAGTACAGGTGTGGGGGGGCTTCTGTCTCTCCCCCCCTTCTCCCCCCACCCCTTTTCTGGGCCCCCACCCCTGCTGTGGTCAGGGTGGAGTTGGTTCCTGGGGTTCTGCCCGCCCCCTCACGCAGCTCCCGGTCCCCTTCCCAGGGGGCAGCGCCATTTCCCCAGCCCTTTGCCCTCTCACTCGGGGTCCCCGGCTGGGGGTGCTGGCTGAGCCCGGGTCATGGACAGGGAAGGGCCTTGAATTCTGCATCCCCCTGCCCGTCATATCTGGAGGACGGACGGTCCGGCCTCTCCCAGGATGCCCTGCGTCCTTCTCTGGCGGCTCCTTTTAGTGGCTGTTCCCCCTCACCTGTGACACCGCCCCCCCCTCCCCGTGACTGGGTAGTCAGCAGGGGCAGAGCTGGGGCAAGAATGGCAGGGAGGGGCCGCTGGCAGAGCGTGGGGAGCCCCTTCAGACCAGGCCGGGGACCCGAGGGGCCTCACTGCCCCGCGACCATCTCGGCCGGCCCCTCCTTCCAGGCAAGTACCTGAACGTGGTCCGAGAGTGCGGCCACGACGTGACGTGCCCCGTGGCCCAGGAGATCGTCTACACGCTGAAGGAGCGCGCCTACGTGGAGCAGATCGAGAAGGCCTTCAACTACGCCAGCCGCGTGCTGCTGGACTTCCTGATGGAGGAGAAGGAGCTCGTGGCCCACTTGAGGTGAGGCCGGGCCCCCCGCAGGTGCGGCCCCCCCACCAGTGCAGCCCCCCCTCCTGGCACGCCCCCCCACCCCCGCCAGCACGCCCCCCTCTCCCTCCCGGTGCAGCCCCCCCTCCCAGCACGGCCCCCCTTCTGGAGCTTCGGCCTCAGGACCCGTTTCGGGGCCCGGCTCCGCTCGGCAGCGTCTCCCGGGGTCTCCGCAGGTCCATCAAGCACTACTTCCTCATGGACCAGGGCGACTTCTTCGTGCACTTCATGGACCTCACGGAGGAGGAGCTGAAGAAGCCCGTGGACGACATCATCCCCACCCGGCTGGAGGCGCTGCTGGAGCTGGCCCTGAGGATGAGCACGGCCAACACGGACCCCTTCAAGGACGACCTGAAGGTGGGGGCCCGGCTCCGGGGGCGCCACGTGGGGGGGGGGGGCGGCCGAGGCTCGGGGAACACAAAGTCGGGGGGGGGGGGCACAGACGCAGAGTCAGGGTGGATGCTTCCAGGCCTTCAAGCTACGAGGGCCCCGCGGGCGGTCTGGGGCGGGTGCCCTCCCTGCCCTCTCACTAGGACAGCGCCCTCGGGGACCCCCCCACCCCACCGAGCCCCCGCCGGCGCCGCGAGCCTTCCCGGCTGGGCCCCGCCCCAAGCTCCCTCCTTGGTCTCCCCCTCCCAGATCGACCTGATGCCTCATGACCTCATCACGCAGCTTCTGCGCGTCCTGGCCATCGAGACCAAGCAGGAGAAGTCGATCCTCAGCGCCGACCCCACCGAGCTGACTCTGAGCGGCCTCGAGGCCTTCTCCTTCGACTACATCGTCAAGTGGCCGCTGTCGCTGATCATCAACAGGTAGGGGAGGGCTCCACGCGCCCCCCCCCCCCACAGTCAGAGGGTCCTCCCGGAGCAGGGGGGGCTCCACGTCCGGCTCAGCTCCTTCCCCCTTCCATCGTCCGGGCCCCACCGGGGCGTGCAGAGGGTCAGCCTGGGGAGGGGGGGGGGCTGCGGTAGTGTGCGCATGTGTGGGTGGCAGCGCGGGGGCGGGGTGCACACGCACACGCCCACTCCCGCCCCCGTCCCTCCCTGCGCCCTAGGAAGGCGCTCACGCGCTACCAGATGCTCTTCCGCCACATGTTCTACTGCAAGCACGTGGAGCGGCAGCTCTGCAACGTCTGGATCAGCAACAAGGCGGCCAAGCAGTTCTCCCTGCACTGCGCCAAGTGGTACGTGCCCGCGGGGGGGAGGGGAGCCGGCGCGGCCACAGCCCCCCCCCCCTGCCTCGGTTTCCCCCTCTGAGGAGTGGGCGGGAGCATGAGAACCCAAGGGTGCCGACCGGTCGTGGCAGGGAGACTCCTGTGGGCGGGGCCTGCGCGCCCCGGGCATGGACGCAGACTGGGCACGCCTGCGTGCTCCCGTGGGCATGCGGACTCCTGGGCACGCTTGTACGCACACACACTTAGGGGTGCCCGCACCCACCGACCCCGACCCCCAGGTTCGCCGGGGCCTTCACGCTGAGGCAGCGCATGCTGAACTTCGTCCAGAACATCCAGTACTACATGATGTTCGAGGTGATGGAGCCCACCTGGCACATCCTCGAGAAGAACCTGAAGTCGGTGAGCGCGCCGGCCCGAGGGGCCCCGAGGCAGGCGTCGCGTCTCGGAGGGAGGGCCCCCCCAGGTGCTGCCGCGTCCCGCCCCCCGAACCCCCCCGCGGTCACCCCCCCACCCTGAACACCGCCCCCCCCCCCAGGCGTCTAACATCGACGACGTCCTGGGTCACCACACGAGCTTCCTGGACAACTGCCTGAAGGACTGCATGCTGACCAACCCCGAGCTGCTCAAGGTCTTCTCCAAGCTCATGTCCGTCTGCGTCATGTTCACCAACTGCATGCAGGTCGGCGGGGGCGGGGGCCGGGGGGGAGGCGCTCAGAGGGGGGCCAAAGGGAGAGGGGGCTTCCAGGCAGCGCCCGCCCCTCTCACCGGCCTCTCCCCCTCCCCCCAAAGAGGTTCACCCAGAGCATGAAGCTGGATGGTGAGCTGGGCCGCCCCCCCGCCGAGCCCGGCACCATGCTGGGCCCCCCCACGGAGGCGGAGCGGGCGGAGGAGGCGCTCAAGAGGAGACTGGCCACTAAGGTAGGGGGCGGGGGGCGTGAGGGGAGGGGCCCAGGGGAGGAGCGGGGGAGGGGAGGGGCCCAGGGGAGGAGCAGGGGGGGGAGGGGAGGGGCCTGAGGGCCCCCAGGCTCAGGCGCAGGCTCTCCCAGCACCTGGCGGAGCACGTGGACTCGCTGCAGATGACCTCGGGCTTCGAGGCCACCATCACCAAGTTCGACAAGAACTTCTCAGCGCACCTGCTGGACCTCCTGGACAAGCTGAGCGTCTTCAGCACCAACGACTGCGAGCACAGCATGGTCAGCGTCATCTCCAGGTGCGCTCTGGGAAAGGCCGGCCCCCCCACCCCGGGCCCCCCACACCGAGCCCCTCTCAGAGGTCATCCCATGGTCACGGAGGGGAGAGTGAGGGAACCCCGGCCTCAGGGGTGGGGGCTGCCCCCCAGCACCGGGGTAGAACCAGACCCTCCCCCACCCAGTGCAGACCCCTGCCCTACAAAGGGGGGGGCGTGTTTTGTCCCGTCTCCCACCCAGCCCAACTCGGGCTTGTGGCCTCCCGCGGCTCTGCTAACCTCCCCGTCCCAGCCACCGGGGGCGCTCCCCAAGGGTTTGGCCCCGTCCCCAAGAGAAGGTGGTGAAACTGGCCAGGGCCCCTCCACCTCCTCCCCCACGCCTCGGGTTTGCCATTTCCTCTGGGGAAACGTCTCCAAATGAGTCAATGAAGCATTTATGGGACGCCAGCTGTCTACCGGTGCTCCTTGTCCCCGCCTCCAAGAAGCTCACACCAGCAGGAGGCAGGGATGGGTGTGGGCGACTCCAGGGGTGCCGGGAGCCTCACGGGTCCCCTTCCCCCCTTCCTGACAGGCTGGACTTCAACGGCTTCTACACCGAGCGCCTGGAACGCCTGTCGGCCGAGAGAAGCCGGAAGGCGGCGGCCCCGATGCCCGTGCCCAGGACGGCAGTGCCCGTGCAGTGAGTGCCCGGCGCCCTGGCACGCTGCAGCAGTCATGTGTGTTTTGGAGACGGAGATTAAAAGCATATTTAAACTGAGGAGCTTCCCGTGTGTCCGCGTGGGCCCGTAGCCGAGTGGGGGGCCGGGGCCCAGCTCTTCCCTCCTGCTGCCCCCAGGGACGACTGGCCGCGGCAGGGAAGGCCTCAGGTCCAGCCTGGGCGGCTCTGGGCGCCACTTTGCTTCTGGCTGCCTCAGTTTCCTCTCCTGTAAAATGGGAAGCACGAGCCACCCCTCTCAGGGTGAGGGCACGGTCAGGGGAGGTCCTGCAGCTGTGATGGTGACTATGGGCCCGTGTTCCAGCCCACCCTGGGGGGCCTGCTGACGGCCCCTCCCTCACAGGGTCTCGGCTGGGATGGGGGACAGAAGCACCCCAAGGCATGGGAGACAGGTTCTTGCTGGGCAAAAGAAGCGGGCCTTCTCTCTGTCCGCCCCCCCCCCACAGATGAGCCCTCTTTCCCCCTGAGATGGCCTCCCCGTGCCCCTCCCCACCGGCCCCCTGGGTCTCCAGAGCCCTGGTCCAGGGGACCTCAGACCCCTCACACAGAAGCCCCCTGGCCAGATGGCACTGCCCCCTTCCCTGCAGCCGGGCCCTCTCCCCGGGCCCCCACGTTCAGCACGCAGTCCAGGGCCTGGCATCTGCAAAGCCCCTGCCCGCTGCCAGGCCCGTGCCGCACTCTGGGCTTCCAAGAGGAGGCGAGAAGACAGTCGGTGCTCCCTCCACAACTTGCCAAGGAACGGGGGCCAGCCCCCGGTGAAGAGCTGGGCGTCAGAGCCGGGGAGCCCGAGCTCTCGGGTGGGGGGCAAGCGGGCACAAGGTGGGCAGAGGCTGATACGGGGACACTCCCAAAGTCTCAGGAGAACGATTGTGCGCCATGGGAGGTCCCGGCCCAGGACCGCCCACCTGGCATGCCCTCCCCAGAGAAGGGCCCGGGCCCTGGGAACGCGGCGGACTCGAGTGGCCCCGGGGGGCCCCCAGACGTTGCCGGGCTCTGTTGGCCCCCATGGGTGGCTGAGCTCTCCAAGCTCACGGTGGTCCGCTCAGGCCCCGACTCTAATGCGGTGATGTCACTGGGGGGTCCGCCCCCCTCTTCCCCTTTGCTGCCTCCCCAGGCCGAGGGAGCCCTTCAGAGCTTGCTTCCCTTTGCAGGGAGGATTGGCGGGCTCAGGGTCCCGGGGTGCTGCTGAGGGATGGAGGGCCTCGGCCGGCTGCGGACTGGAGCCCCCCCAGACCCCCAGCAGCTGCCCCAGCCCCATGTTCTCAGAGCTGGCACTCAAATATGATGCCAGCTTCCCCTGGTACTCTGAGACCCCAGGGGCAGCGGGCTCACCCCCGTCCTACCCTGCCCCGGGGGCTTTGCTCCAACCTCCCACACCCCACCGGAGCAGTCAGGGTGGCTCGGAAGGGGAGAGAAGGGGAGGCCTCTGGGGACAGGTCCCCCCAAGAAGCCATGGGCAGGCTTCCTCCCCTCTCCTCCTCTTCCTCCTCCTCGACTTGAAAGTGACTGGGACTGAGGCCGCCCCAAACCAGCAGAACCGGAAGCCATTGTATACGGGCCGGAGAGCCTCGGCCCCGCGCTCGGGCCCACGGCCGGCCCGGTAAACTTGGGCCAGGGACGCCATCGGCCTGCAGAGACGGCGGCAGAAGGGCGCGCCTCCAAATGGGTTCTGGGGGCCGGGAGGGACGGGCCGAGGTCGTGGGGACAACCCGGTTAGGCTGGGGTTGCGGGCCTGTCATCCCTCCGGGAGATGGAAAGCCCTCCCTGGAGGCGGGCAGTGAATGGTCCACAGCCCTACACACCCTGGAAGCCCAAGACGGGACCCACGGAAGGGCGGCACAGCCGAAGGACCTCGGGGAGGGGCCGAGGCCGCCGTCCGCCCCCTGGGTCCTGTGGGACCGGCCTGCTCGGGCGTTAGCAAAACGCATCATTTTGTGAAGAAAATCACGTAGGAGGTGGGGGGGGCGGGGCGGTGTCAGGCAATAGGGAGCTGGGGGAGGGGGAGGGGTCAAGGAGGGAAGCGGGCCTAGGGGCGCAGAAGCCTGGGACCTCGGCCCGAGAGAGAGAGAGAGAGAGAGAGAGAGAGAGAGAGAGAGAGAGACAGAGACAGAGACAGAGACAGAGACAGAGACAGAGACAGAGACAGAGAGACAGAGAGAGAGACAGAGAGAGAGAGAGAGAGACAGAGACAGAGAGAGAGAGAGAGAGAGAGCGCGCGAGAGAGAGAGACAGAGAGAGAGAGAGAGACAGAGAGAGAGAGAGAGAGAGAGAGAGCCACACTTGTTCCCTAAGAGTGCACGTGTGCAAGGCACGTGTACTGAGTGTGTACACGCGTGTGAGTGTGCACTGTGTGAGTGCATTATGTGCACGCGTGTGTGGAGATGTGCGTTGTGTGTGTGTGTGAGTGTGTGTGTGCGTGTGTGAGTGTGTCTGTGTGTGTGTCTGTGTGCGTGTGAGTGTGTGCGTGTGTGTGTCTCTGAGTGTGTGTGCATGTGTGTGTGCGTGTGAGTGTGTCTGTGTGTGTGTGTATATGTGAGTGTGTGTGAGTGTGAGTGTGTGTCGGCACTCACTCACCCTGAGGAACCCCCTGGGTCTCCGCCCTTGCCTTGAGGCCCCCCCCCCCAAAGCCATCATCCCCGGCTTCTGCTCTCTCTCTGGGGCCGTCCTCCTCTGGCGATTACTTTGAGGACTTGGGTGATTTTTAAGTTATGTGCAGTAGCCTTCACTTGTGAACCCGGCTCGTCCTGATGCTTTTTCCTCCGGAGCTCATTGATGGCCCATCCCATTTCTTTTTCCAAAAGTAGGTTTATTTAGCTCTTCCTTTTCCTCTTCTGGTCACTTTACCTTTTTGCAAAGACTCTTCCATTTCACTTAAATTGTTGCTTTTTTTGCGTATAATTGGGCAAAATGAGTCCTAATAACTGCTTTAATTTCATTGGTGGTGGGTTCATTTTCCATTTTTGATACTAGTTTATGTCGCTTTCAAATCTTTTTTTCAAATCATATTAACTAATAATTAAAAAAATTAACAATTAACATTTCAACCATTAACTAATTATTGTTATTGTTGAAACCCAGCTCTCAATTTTATTGACTAATTCAATGGGTTTCTTACATTTGATTTTATTAATCTCACCTTTAATTTTCAGGATTTCCAATTTAGTGTTTAATTGGGGATTTTAAGTTTGTTCTTTTTCTACTTTTTTAACCGGTATACTCATTTTGTTGATCTGCTCCTTGTTTTATTGATGTAAGCATTTTAAGATATACATTTTTTTCTCTGATTACCACTTTTGCTGCATCCCATAAGTTTTGGTATGTTGCCTCATCATTCTCTTTAATAAAATTATTATTTCCACAATTTGCTCTTTGAACCATTCGTTTTTTAAAAATACAATATTTCATTTCTCCCACTCACATGTTAAAATAATATTTAACATTTTAAAAATATTTTGAGTTCCAAATCCACTCATTCTTAAAGGTTATTTAGTTTCAATTAATTTTTGATCTGTGTTTTCGGTCCTTTATTAAGTGTAATTATCATTGCCTTAGGATCTGAAAAGGATGCATTTAATAGTTCTGCTTTTCTGTGGAGACTTTTATAGATGGTCAATATGTGGTCAAATTTTGGAAAGGTGCCACATGGCCCAGTTAAACAGTGTATATTCCTTTCTGTTCCCATTCAGTTGTCTCCAGCTATCTATTGTATTTAGCTTATCTAAAAGTCTGCTCATCTCCTTGACTTCTTTTTGATTTCTTAGTGAGATTTATCAGTTCTGAGAGGGGAACAACTCTTGGGGTTTTGCTAAGTATTTCCACCTATAATTCATTTATCTTTTTCTTTATAAAATTGGCTAACATTTGGTGCAAATGTTTAGTACTGATATTACTTTATTATCTACAGTACTTTCTAACACAGTGTTTGCAACATTTTAGCCTTAGCTTTGAGATCATGATTACTACCCCTGCTTTTTTTTTTAACATCAGCTGAAGCATAATAAATTCTACTCCAACTTTTGTATTTACTCTATGTGTGTCTCTCATTTTCAAATCTCGCGAACAACATATTGTTGGATTCTGGTTTTTGATCCATTGTGCTGTTTCCATTTTATGGGTAAGTTCATCACATTTACATTGAAAGCTAGTTACTAGTTGTATTTTTCCTTGCATCCCATTTTCCCTACTATTTATCCTTCTTTCTCTTTTTCCTCTCTCTCACCTTATAAGTCTAGTTTACTTCTGACCACTGTTCCCTAATCCATACCTTCTTCTAAGAGCCTCTTCCCTTATCCTATCCCCTCATGCTCCTATTTCTCTTTAAGTTAAGAACCCTTTTATACCCTTCTGGATGTATGTTATTCCCTTTTTAAACCCAGTTTCAATGAGAATCAAGTTCTAGCACTACCAGTCCTCCACCCCCTCCTGCCCTTCCCTGTAATGGTTCTTCCATTCACCCCTTGATTGCATGAGATAATTTGCTCCACGTTAGCTCTCCTTACCCAATTTTCTCTTTTGGTATCATCGCATCATAATCAAAGGCAAGCCCTCTATCCATAGATGCTCTTTCTAACTACCCCTAGTAATGATATATCCTTCTTCAGAGTCATAGATATAATTTTCCCATATGACAGCAAAGTTTAGCCTTATTAAATCCCTTTTGTCTCTCCTTACGTTCCTCCTGAGCCTTGTATTGGAAAGTCACATTTTCTATTTAGTTCTGGACTTTTCCTCCAAAATGTCTGAAAGTCCTTTTGTTCACTCAGCTTCCACTTTTTTCCTTGCAGGATTACACTCAGCTTTGCTGAAGAGGTTATTCTTGGTTGCAAGAACATCTTGGAATCTTGGAATATCACATTATAAGTCCTTCAGACTTCATGTAGAAGTGGCTAAATCTTGTATTCTCCCGACTGCAGCAAGACAATATTTGAATTGTTTATTTATAGTTGCTTGTAATATTTTCTGCTTGACCCAGGAGCTTTGAAACGTATCTATAATGTTCCTATGAGTTTTTATCTGGGGATCTTTTTCAGACAGTGATTGGTGGATTTTTTTTTCAATTTCTATTTTTCCCTTTACTTCTAGAATTTCAGGCAATTTTCTTTAATAACTTCTTGAAGAACAGTGTCTAGACTCTTTTGTTTTAATCCTGATTTTCCAGTAGTCTAATAATTCTTATATTATCTCTCCTTGATTTGCTTTCCAGGTCACTTGTTTTTCCAGTGAGATAGTGCATATTCTCTTCTCTTTTTTCATGCTGTTGATTTTGTTTTTACAATTTGTTTTAATTTCTTAGGAAGTCACTAGCTTCCTTTTTCACAATTTGAATTTTTAAGTTGTTGTTTTCTTCAGTAAGCTCTTTTCCCAGTTGGTTGAATTTCTTTTCATAATTTTGTTGCATCACTCTCATTTCTTTCCCCAATTTTTCTCTACCTCTATTGTTGAGAAAAGCAACAGGACTAGATTATATTCTCTAAGAACTGTATACAGATGTATAGGATTAGCTTCCAAATTTATCATGGAAATTCAAGTTCTGAGTTTTAGTAATAAGTTCTCAAAATTGGATTAAAATTAATTGGATTTTACACATAAATTATATTGATGATATCAAAAGTGAACTTCTCTTTTTTAAAGTATCTTTCTGTAATTTTAAAAGGCAGAAGAACAGGTCATAAGTGAGATTCCTAAGAAAAAGTTCTGGTACCAGACAGATTTGCAAACGTTAGCTCACGTACAGGATTTGGAGGAAGGATAGAGGTAGCATATGATATATAAACTGAAATTCTCTGCAGTTTCAAAACTGGAAAACCAAGTGGAATTCTCTATTTGGAACCAGAGAAGCAGAGCTCCCTTTAGAGTTGTCCCGAGAATAAAGCTTATTCTGCACCGGGGATAACACTTCCCCTCTGGGTCTCCTCCTAAGTTCTTCCCTTTGGCCAAAATATTTTGGAGGCACCGTTTCCTAGAGCTAAGGGCCAGCAAGCAGCCGGGCCCTGACCTTGCCATAACAATAATCCTTTGTACTCTGGATGGTCTCACCTTCTGACAAAGTGTCACAACACCAGGTGTTCCCCAAGGGATTTTGCTCTCCCTGTTTCCCAGGACCTGAGAGCCATCCATCGCTCCTTGATGGGTTAACAATTCCTGAATTCTTTGCTTGAGAACCTTAACTCTGGTTCTGTTGGTCTGTGTGAGATAATCCACTTGTACTCTTCCCACAAGACCCAGGGGTCCATAGCTAAGAATGATGCTGTCGTGGTCCAGCCTCCCTGGGCTGCCTTGCCCAGAACGCTAAGCCGTCCCTCTCAGGAAGCAGAGCTCCTGAATGAATTCCACTCCTCTTTGTGTCCTGACTCTGGATCTTCAGCTGGTTCTGTCCATCCCCCAGGCCAGAGAAGGGTTCTGCTCTAGTTGAGTCTGAGTTTGAGCGCCTACCTTCTCTCTCATCATCGGAACAATATAGGGTCAGATGATTTTTCTGCTGTTTACTCAGCCTGTTTCTTAACTGTTAACTCCACATTGGGGCTGGGGTCTTGCTCTCGGGGTGTCGGGGCTGAGGTCTCAGGCTGCAGGTTTTCGGTGGCAGTGTTTTCAGAGCTCCAGCTGAAGTCCTTGGACTTCTGGGTTCTTCCAATGAGCCACTGTGACCCAAAGCCAGGCGTGATCTCTGCTCCTCCAGCTCACCCCTTGCTTTATGAATCACCTCCAGTACTCCCCTCCACCCTGAACTCAGCCCTCCCTGCCCGAGTCCCTGCAGGCTGCACTGCAAACACTCTCTCTCCCCAGCTCCCAGAATGAGCTACCACCCTCCATTCTTCCTGGCTCACTCACCACTTTGCCCTGGAACTCCCTGGAGGGACCACAGTCTGTCCTCTTTGTCATGGACCCCAAGCAGGATCCCTTGCCCCTCTGCAACCACACTCACTAGCCTGTTTGTTCCCCCTTCCCAGCAGCCCCCGCCCAGGACATGTCTGATCAATGTACCAGCATAGGGCCACCCCTTCAGTCTTCCCTGATCAGCCAGACCCCCAGAAACCATGGGGTGAAGTTCCTGCAGCCTTCCGCCTCCTGCCACCCGCCACCCACACGGCTGCCCAAGCTTTGGGTTGGTGGTAGCTTGGCCAGACCCCAGAAGCCTGATGGGTCAAGTCTTTGGCGGACCCCTTCGCGGGTTACCTTAGGCTGGAGGATGGCTTTCCCTCCGCTTTCCTGATTTCTGCCACTAAAGTTCCATTTGAGTACTGTTTGAAGCCATTTGGAGCTCATTTCCTGCCTTGTCCCACCATCTTTCCATGAGCCCAGGCAGGAGGCTCTTTCTGGAGAAGCGGCTGCGGGTCTTGCCTGGAATCAGAGACAG
>JAJPUD010003276.1:235238-259570 GCA_023553655.1 Myrmecobius fasciatus | reverse complement strand
TTGTAGACTGAGAGAGAGCTACTATTTGAGCTGTGGGGAGCCCATAGAAAACCTGATCCAGTGGTTAGAAGGGAAGGGTGTTATTAAACAGGCTCTTGAAAGGCCCAAGTTGAATGAGGTGCTGGCTGATGGCAGCACCTCCTTGAGGAGAACCCTCAGACTCATCGGTCAGGGCTGTCACTGCTTTATTTCACTCAGTGGGACCGTGGGATCTGATCGGTTCTATCTCTTTGTTCAGCTTTGTGTGCAGAATAGTCCCCAAGAAGCACGGAACATGCTGCTCCAAAACCCCCAACTAGCCTATGCTTTGCTGCAGGCCCAAGTTGTGATGCGAATTGTGGATCCAGAGATTGCACTGGTAAGTCCTGGTTGTCTGGGGAAGAGACCCACTCTTCCTTTGGGGTGAGAGGCAGGGCTTGGCAGATCATCCTCTTACATTTCCAGTGCCTGTCTTTGTCTCTTTTCCGTAGAAAATTTTGCATCGTCAAGCCAATATCCCATCTCTGATTCAAGGTAACCCGCAACCTGGCCAAGGACCCAGTGCACCAATGAACCAGCCAGCTACTCCAGCCTCTCAACCACAGCCCTTGGTAGGGGTTCACATATAAGCACTTCTGTCTGTCTTAGAATGTTATTGTTCTCTTGCTGAGAGAACAATGGAAAGCTAGGGTGGAATAGAGAAAAATAAAAAAAGCTGCCCAGTTAAAAATTGTTTGCACTTTGTGGTATGTACATCTTCTGTGATGGTCTTCACAGATGCTGGGAGGGGAGTAAAAATTTGGGATGATTGAATAGTGGAAGTGAAATTGGGGCCTCGAAAGAGGACTCTGTCTGCTCACTTGCTGCTCTTAACCTACCTTCAGCTTTGGGCAGTGGTGAAGTCCTTCAAATGAGATTTTTTTTTTCTAAGTGCTTAGCACAGTCTCAGACACAAAGGTGTTTCAAAAATGCTCATTCCCTTACATAAAAGAACTGTGGATGTGCTACTCAGTGGGAGAAGTGACCTTTGAAAACTGCTCCACCAAATCCACCCCAAACTCTCCCACTTGACGAATGAGAAGCTCTGCCTTCTTAAAAGCGTCATTGCTTTGGTACTTCTCTAAAGAGAATCCCAAGACACTTGCCTTTCTTTCCCTTTAGTTGCCTAGGACCCTCCACTCCCCCCCCCCCCCCAAACTGGGGTTGAGTGGAACAATTGGATTGATTGGAATGCCAAAAGAACAGCTGTATCCCACTATTCGGGGCTATCCAGTCCCAGCTGTACTGAATTTGGAACATCCCATTCTGTTGTGCAAACACTCCCATACGCCCTTCCCCAAGAAACCCAAAGGGTTGCATCTATGCCTTTTTCTGGTTTTGTGCCCTGTGGGTGGGCATTGCCATTTGGACAGGGATGTGGGAGGGTGGGGGAGGGTGGTTAGAATGACTAGTTTGAAGGGAATTTAAGGTTATCATCAACTAGTGTATTTATTAAATCCCCACAGGGACATGGGACAGGCTCTGATTTCTTCTCTTGTTCAGGGTGGGATGCATGTGAATGGAGCTCCTTCTCTGATGCAACCACCTCTGCCAGGTGGCGTACCCGCACCAGGAGCAATGCCTACTGCAGGACCTGGCCCTGGCCCTTTGGCTCCTGGAGGTGAGCTGTGCTTCAGATTCTCACAGTTTGAGGATCTTTAAACACAGTCCCATGGCGATGTAGTCATTCCATAGGAGCACCAAGGCTCTCTGCATTTATGTGATTCAGTGAGATAATCCACGAAAAGTGCTTGGTGACCCATAGGGTGCTATTGAGATGGGATCCCCTTTTGGGGCCTTTTGTTGAGTTGCTATTAGTTGTGTGCAGTTCTCGGGCCGTATTTGAAATAACCAGATACAAAGAGACGCTGCTTGTATTTCTCCTTCCGAAAAAGATGGGTTGAAATAGTCCAAGAGAATGCTTGGAACATCCGTAGGGAAAGGAGGAAGGTCTCGAGCACGCAATTAGTCCTAGGCTCCGGTCTCTTTTGCCTGTGGTTTAATGGAGTGCTTCGGGGCCTTGTTACGTTAAAGGGGAAGAGAAGTGAAGGCCACTGCTATAATTTGCCTTCATGGCCAAGGCTTGCCAGGACCTTGGCCCACACTTCACCTTTTCCACCGCAGTTTTAGAAAGCCCGAGGCCCGTTTGTCTAGCCCTGAAGCCCCAGGCACATGAGTAGAAGCCCCTTGGGAAGAGGCGGCATCTCTCAGCCAAGGCGTTTGCCAAGCCTCAGAAGGCGCTTGTTCTTTGTACTGAGACGAGCCAGAGGTCTACTAAATGATAACTGCCTTTTGTTACCCAATCCCTAGCCCAGTGCACTCATTTTTTGAGGGGAAGGGAGCAGGACTAGGAATTCTGAGCTTCCCTTTGGGGGATTATGATTCTGTCAAAGGAGGAAACGGTCCGTGGGCTTCTACGTTGTCCTTAATTATGATTCCCTCGGCTTTTGTCTTCCAGGCGGGATGCAGTCCAAGGTTGGGATGCCAGGCGGTGGGCCAGTATCCCTAGACCGGGGCCAAGGTAAGTAGGCTATGTTGTCTTACTAACACAGATTACTCACACAGTGCTTGAATCTTCCAGACTCTTCATTTAGTAAGGTAAAAGCCCACTTGCACAAGCATCAGTCATGAAACCGAGCCACCCTCAGCCTAAGACAAATCGGACAGCACTTTTTGCTGAGGGGTTAACAGTCGTGCTAGTATGTGCTCGCTCTCTCTCTCTCTCTTCCTATATTGCTAGTGCTGGCTGTTGAGTGGGCAAAGGGAGCGATGGGCACATGATGGAGCCAGGGTGCATAAAATGACAATGGCTTAAAAGCCTGCTCAGAGCTGTTGGGCAGAGTACAGGCCAGTGAAGCCCACACGTCTTGGGTCTGGCGTACCATCACGGCCGCCGTGGCAGCGGCCAGCGCTTGTTGTCATCATCACCGTTGTGTGCAGACTCCTGGTCACAATAGCAGCAGCCCCAGACTTTCTGCCTTCTGTCTCCATGTGGCCAGATCCTTTTAAAAGCAAAGAAAATGTGGTTCATTTGCATTTGAGAAGCAGGAAGAGGAGGGATGGGGAGCTTCAACTGCTCTTTTCCTCAAATAGCTCTCACATGCCTCTAGCCTTCCCTGAGGGATGAAATCTCCCCTCAAGGGCACAGAGCAAAAGTGGCTGGCAAGGAAGATCCGCAAGGCCTTAAGACACAATATTCTACCCTCCTTCTCATTTCGAGCTGGTGTACTGGGGAAGGTTCCTGAAATGACAGGACCGATAATCCACTCCACAGATGACTGACAGCAATCCGGTTCAAGACCATTGTCTCGCTCTTTCCCTCAGGGTCTGTGTGCTTTGAGCGTAGGTGGATAGGGGTGCGGTGTGCCGCCTATCTGGCCACAGAAGAGCTAGGTGAGGGGCTTTCCCTCCTTTCACCCATAGGTAGTGCCACTTTTGTGTTTGAAAATTGCTCTCTAGGGAAAGTGGAGAAACGGGGTTCTGAAGCGGATGCTCTTGGGGCTCCTTGGTAGCAGCTCTTCTTGCATGCCTCTAGAGGGCGCAGGAGTCGGGCTCCCTCTTGCCTTTGCGGCTATTGTCTCTCCCAGCAGTCTTGCTTCTCCTGCATGTATGCATGCTGTAGCGACGAGGGACAGGGAACCGGCCTGAGAGCGCGGTATCTCTCTGCCTTCTCGAACCCGGGTTTCTGGTGCCATGGCACCTGTGCTGTTGCTGTTTGTGTGCATGTGAGCGCAGCCCTTCCTGGGGCTCGGCTCATCTTTTCTAAAAGTAATTTCCTTGGAAGCGCCTTTGTCTTCCAAGACTCTACCCGACGCTTGCTTTGGTGCTGGCCGCTTTTATGTTTTAGCTGTGGTTTTGCCTGTGCCACCCCGTGTGCTTCCACCTTTTTCTCACTTAGCCCCACCCTTCACGCTTGGACTTCTTTTTTTATCTGCTACGTTTTATTTGTGAGCATGTGACCATACTATCGGATGAAGAGGCTCCATTTTCTAGCTCAAACGACACAGAAGTGTTTTTAGGAAGAAAATAAAATTGTAAGAACAATAATGATCTGAGGAAGCGAGGATTGCTTCCCTAGTCAAATTGGAAAAGGGGGCTTGACTTCTTTCTTTTTGCTACTCTGGTCACACGCGCAGCTTCTGGGAATCCACCTTCCCAAAGTCAGTGTGTGTGACTCAGGTACAAAAAGAAACTTAACAGCCTGACCTGGGAATGATTTTGAGCTTCAGTGAGCATGTTTACAAATCCGCAGGTGTGGGTATGTGTGCTCGTGTGTGTGTGTGCGCGTGTATGTGCGGGCGTGTGGGGGATGTGCAAGCCATTCATGTCTTTGCTCTTTTTCCTTCTCTTTAACTTGCTGCTCACCCAGGGACCCTACAGCACTCGCCCGTGGGACCCGCCGGGCCTGCACCCATTGAGCGAGTTCAAGGTACCCACGGTAACTGCAGGTTTCTTCTGCTTGTGTTCAGGGTGGGGCATGAGAGGAGAACAGCTGTGTGGAAGTGAGCTTTGAGTTGAGAACCCCAAAGGGTGATACTTTGGCTTTGCTTTTCCCTGGGAGGGAGCCACAAGCCTGAGATAGACCTTTGTTTGGACACTTGGTGTCAGGAGGTTTGGATGGAATGACAGGAGTCTGTAGGATGGCAAGCAGTCTTTCTCCAGCTAAGTGGTCCTCGTAGGCATAGCCACAGCCACGTGTGGCGAGACAGGAGCTGCTTTTTTGTTACTGTGGTTGTCGGGCTAAGATATGAATTCTCCCAATGAGGGCAGAGGGCACAGTTGGCAAGTCTTCACAAGCCGCCACTGTGGCCAGGCTCTGCTCGCTCCCTGTTTTGTCCTATTGAATTTCAGGAGTATATTTTTTTTTGGGATGACTTTTCCCGAACCCTAGGGTGTGGTAGTTGTGTTGACTGTGGTACACTGAGTTCTTACTCTGAGTATCCTTGGTTTTTCACTTCGGTAATTCCCCCTTTGTTTCCCTGGCAGTGCCAATGCCAGACCCCAGAGCCCCTATGCAGCGTGGACCAATGCCTGCTGGCGGCCCACCTCCCCGAGGTCTTTTAGGAGATGCTCCAAATGACCCACGTGGAGGGACTTTGCTCTCAGTCACTGGAGAAGTAGAACCCAGGTAAGCAAGCACAAAGCGAGAAGGACGAGCTTTTAACTAACTCGTGCCCCCTCGCTTGGAGCCAAAGATTTTCCATACCAGTTGTGCCCCTCACACCCCCACATCCCCCCCCTAAAAAAAATAAATTTTTAAAAAAGAAAGGAAGGGGGAAAAAAAAAAGAGGAAAAAAAGAAAAAAAGTGAACTATTCTTAGATTCTCTCCAGGACTGAGCGCACCATGGGACAGAATTGCAGATTGCAGACGGGTACATCAGCCTGAGCTGACTGTGGCTATTGTTTCCTTGGTAATCTTCCATTAAGTGCCCAACAGTGAAAGGTCAAAGCATCCAAACAGGGAGATGTGAGTGTTAGGTGGTCTCTACGGCATATATGTGTATATGTGTAACACGAGGTCACGGTGTGGTATGGCCTAGCCCCCTACCAGAGAAACGTGCTGCTGTTCGAAGAACACAAGTGGGACGACGTTACTCGGATGGCCACGTGTGACTGGTTTCCTGCCATAATCCTGGCAGGGTGCAAGTTGGATATGTAGCGCTGCTGAGGGATGATTTAGCTGTTTGATAACCATCATCTTACTCCTGCCAGTGTGTAGAGTTAAACTCTGGTGTCGGGTTTATGTCTAATCTCTGTTTTTTTGATCCTTTCCCAGCTGACTCCTACCTTTTGCCTTTCCCTCTCTCCATGTACAGAGGATATCTGGGTCCACCTCATCAGGGTCCTCCCATGCACCATGTCCCTGGCCATGATAATCGTGGCCCTCCCCATGAGATGAGGGGAGGACCACTGGGAGAGCCTCGGCCTTTAATGGGAGAACCCAGAGGACCCATGCTGGATCAGAGGGGTCCACCCATGGATAGCAGAGGTAAGGGTAAGCCCATTACATTAGTTGGCCGTGGTCGTTTTCCCTCGAGTCGGGTTTTGTTTTTAAAAGAAGACAGACGAGGAAAAAGCCTCACGTGGTAGGAAAGAAATGAGTCGACTACAAAACAATCTTGACTCCAGAAAGTCAACAGTAAAACATGCCTTCATCCTCTCAGAACAGAGAGGGATGATTGGGCGTGGAGCACAGCAAGGCAGGCATTCGTCGTCGTCAGGCACGGCCGTGTTTTGTTGTAGAGGAGGGGGTGTTGGGAAGTGACAGACAGACAAAACGACAAGGATGAGCTTTACCTACCTGTTACCTCCTCACTTGGAGCCAGACACTTTCTGTATGAGTTGTGGCACCCACTCCCCAAAAAGGAAGAAAATACATACAAAGTTTTCTTTCTCCATGAGACAGGAAAAAGAAAGGCAGATGCAGGAATAGGGAGTTCCAGAGGCAGGAGCATGCGACATCCACGGTGGAAGGACAGCTTCCAGCCCATTATTTGAATTTCATTGATTCCCTGGATGTGTATTTACCTTGTTGAAGCAGTAAGCCACAAGCAACCACTCGCTTTTGAATTTAGGGCTATGGCTCTGCTTAACTCTCACCACAGGTGGACGAGATCCCCGAGGAATAGATGCCAGGGCCATGGAGGCCAGGGCCATGGAGGCCAGAGGCATGGACGCCAGAGCCATGGAGGCCAGGGGGATGGAGGCCCGGGCCCTGGAATCAAGGGCCATGGAGCCTAGGGGCATTGACGCGAGAGCAATGGAGACAAGAGGACCTGGCCCCAGAGGCCCGATGCCGGGGGCACTCCAGGGACCTGGGCCAATCAATATGGGAGCCGGTGGCCCTCAGGGCCCCAGGCAGGTATGCACACCCCCTATTCCTCTCTTAATAATTGCGGATCCTTCTCATCTGGGTCTAATTAGCCACTTCCTTCTGGTTGTATCCCAAGCTCTTAGAAACAGGAGGCATGGTGTGTGAGATTCTACTTGAGATTTGTTTGGTGCTGGTCTTTTTGGCCCCTGCTACTGTATCCTAGAGACTAAGGTTCTCTTGCTGCACTTGATACTTTGGAATAATCTGTGTCTAACTTGTGTCAATATGTAGCCTGAGTAAACAAGCAGGGTGTCATGTGAGCGCTTTGCTAACCTATCAAAACCTCCTGGTCTCATCTCCCTACCTCCTGTCTTGTCTTCCTTAAATTTGCTTCTAGAAACTAAACAACAACATAGACAATTCTGCTTGCTTGGGACTGTCTTCCTACTCGGTCGGCTCTTCTGTCCCAGGCGCGGATTGGACTTTTTTTTCCTATCGATTCCCTTTTACTTTACCATCATGGCTAGTACTTACCCATTTTTCTGGTTCTTTTTTCACTTGGTGTTACTTCGGAAGGATCTTTTTGGACTGCCTTGGTCACTTTATAGTACTCCGTTTATAGCACATCTGCCAAAGGGTATTTAACCATTTCTGACCTCTCAAGAGTCACCCTCTTGGTTTCTGTTTTCATGTCTACAGGGTTCTAGACTCTCATTCTAGGCAAGGCCATCCATCTTCCAGGTGATTCTTTTAAGACAGTTACAGGGATTGCCCTCTTCCCATATTTGTTTTCTCTGCCTTTCCCTTGCTCTCCTCCCCCTTTGCCTCTTCACATCTCTTTCCCCCCTTTTTGGGGAAGGTGTATGTCTCCCTTTCAAGGAGCTGTCTCCTGTCCCTTCGCTCCCCGCCCATCTCCTCTCATCATTGTGCCCTTTGGTAAAAAGCTGTCTCTTTCTGACTCAGCACAACTCTCAACTCTAGGGGGAGCCCAAGCCCTGTAGCTTATTTACAGCTTACTAAGCAGTTTTTACAGCTAAGCCTACAGGACACACACTGGCTGGCTGGCCCCGGTTCTAGCTTCCATCAGAAAGCAGCATTGCTCCATTTCCTAAAGAATGGGCACTGGCTGCCTGGCATCTGGCCTACCTTCTCTGGCAGGTGTTACTCCTTTTCTTGCAGAACGCTCCCCCGAGTACAGCAGCATCTGCAGAAGAGGATACTTTGCTTTCTTTGTCGCTTCTGCTTACTCCTTCAGTTCCTTTTTCTGCTTTGCTTGCTAGAGCTAGCGTTTCTGCTACGACATTGAATGGTCAGGGACATCGGACATCCCAGCTTCACCCCTGGATCTTATTCAGAATTGGCCCATGTATTCCCATTACAAGAGAGGGTTTGCTCTGGGGCTGACTGAAAGAAAACCTTCAAGGAAGCCTGTACTTTCAGTGGATATTGTGCTTGCTCAAAAAGCCTCTCTGTGTCTATTGAGAAAAATTGTGTCATTTTTGTTACTGATATGGTCATTTATGCTTACAGTTCTCCCAATATAATAACCAGCCCTGCATTTCTACTATAAATTGAACCTGATCAACATGTGTGGTGGTGTTCTTTTTCTTGCAATTGGGGTTAAGTGACTTGATCAGGGTCACACAGCTAGCATTGTGTATGATCTTTGCGATATATTGCTGTAATCTTGCTAGTGTTTTATTTAAAATTTTTGCATCGATATTCATTAGGGAAATTGGCCTAGAGTTTTCTTTCCCTGGTTTAGATATCAAAATTAGCATTGTGTCACAAAGGCAATTTGGTAGGATGCCTTTATCTCTTTTTTTCTGATTCTATAATGTTGGCTCTGAATTGCTTTTTTAAATGTTTGAAAATTCATCTGGTTGGGGGCGGGGGTTGGGCTTTAAGGAGATCATTCACATTTGTTCAGTTTTGTTGTTGTTTTTTTTTTTTTTTTAATGGGCTTATTTAAAGATTCTCTTCTGTTAATCTGGGCAGTTTTCTGGCTTCTCATTTCCTCTGAAACATTCCCTGTCTCTGTCAGGCATCAGTTCTAGCTTCCATAGCAGAGGCTAACTACTTTTTCTCCAGAATACGCCTACTCCCATAATCAGAGAGGTATATTTTCTCATCTCTTCTCTAGGGCCAGTCATAGTCATTATGATTATGCAACTTTGTTCATTGTTCTTTTTTTTTTTTTTTAGTTTGTACCATTTTACATGCTCCTTTCCTGGTTTGCCTTCCTTGCCTCTGCCACAGAGTTTCTCTCAACTCCTCAAATTTGTACAAAGCTCCTGTTGTATTTTCACCTACCAGTTTGTTAAACATTTCCCTCTTTGTAACTTTGTAAGTGTTACAATTACAATAAAACTCCAGACACTGTTACTCTTCTGGTATCAATGAGCCCTTTCTTTCTTCCTTTGACTTTGGGATTAGGGCAAATCCTTAGGATATGTTACCAGGCCTTTGGAGGTTCCCAGTTCCATATTGTTGTCCCAGCTGGTCAAACTACTTCACAGTTCCATGACAGCATGTTCTTGACTCTGTTTTAAAAAAAAAAAAAATGGGGGGAGGGGAGGGTGGGGGAGAGGGAGGTTGTGTGTCTTTGAAACTCGTTACATTCTCCTCTCTTCTCCTTGGACACACAGGTCCCAGGCATGCAGGGATCTGGTCTGCAAGGCGGAGGTCAGCCTGGGGGATTTAGTCCTGGGCAGAACCAAGTTACTCCACAGGATCATGAAAAGGTAAGTCTTAACTCTGCCGTGATTCAGATGCCTCCTCTCCATCTGAACATGGGCACAATGAGGGATTTTCTGTGTCCATTTAGGAGTGGTGTTCTTACTTTTCCATGGGCCCACATTTCTATCGTTGGCTGATCTCTTAGACCGATCCATCAATGACAGGCTAAAAAGAACCTCACCCTGTCTTCTCTTTCATCCTTCACCCCATAAAAATAATAGTTGAGTTCCTGCTGTTGAGGCAGTAGATGGTACTTGGATTGGGGAAGTTCAGTTCTATTCTCTGACCTCTGGGCAAGTCACTTGATTGGCTCAGTTTCCTCAGTTATGAAATGGGGATCACAAGAGCAGGCTCCTCTCTTCCAAGATTCTCATGAGGATTAAATGAGATGATTTACAAAGCACCATAAAATGCTGGCTATTGTAGCTCTTGGCTTTTGTATTAGGTCTTGGCAGGCAACTCAGGTATGGTAGGAATAAGAATAGCAAATGGTGGTTTACATATAGCCTCTCTTGTGATACTGCCGTTCTGCTTAATCATTACCCCTTCTTTTACGGCTGAAGAAAGGTATATTCAGGGAAGGGAAGTGACTGAGGTGGAATAGGAGTTCTTCCTGACAAGAGTTTGTGTGCTTTGTACTACCCTTGGCTACCTTGAGGGAAAGAAAATGGAGGAACTTGAAGAAAGTAATGCCAGGTCTTGTCAACCAAAGAGATCCATACCCCCTGCCTCTCAGCTCCTAATCTACCAGCCTGGCCTTTGGGCCGTTGGAGGCCCTAGCCTGGCTGCGGTTTTATTTGCATGCAGGCTTCTCTATTGGCCTTTTCCCTACCCTGTTTCCTTTGTATAAATGGTCTTTCCATCTTGCCCACCGATTCCAGGGCTGACTTCATAGGCAGATGATGGCAATGGAGATTTGCGTAGGTGCCGTCATTACCGTTCGATAATTGTCTTCCTTTCTATCCACAGGCTGCTTTGATTATGCAAGTGCTCCAACTGACCGCAGACCAAATTGCCATGCTGCCTCCTGAGCAACGGCAGAGTATCCTGATTTTAAAGGAACAGATACAAAAATCGACAGGCGCCCCTTGAGTGGTGAGCAAACATTCGCCCAGCCGGGGAGGGCAGGGGGCTGGAGAATTCCACTCGGGTTGCTTCTGTCCTCGTCCGGAATGCTCAGTTTCAGTCCTTTGCTTGTCCCTCCTGATCTCTGTTCTGCTTCTGTGGGGCCAATCCAACCCCTGGGAGGTGGGGTGATAGATAGTGTAGGCCAGCGGCCCATTGTCCAGGTTCTGAGTTAATCACTTCGGGTGGACCGTTTCAATAAAAATCTGTGTAGCTCAGTAACCAGAGCATTTACTTCAGAAGTAGATTCTGATGTGAGAAGAATAGAAGTATGTAGCCAAAGAAGCAAACGGTCAAAAAAAATCCACCCTAAGCTCCGACAGGTTTTACAGTGAGTTTTTACAGCCTGACATGGAGCTCACTCCTATTATCACCCTTCCTCCTTTGCCATACTCATCTTCTGAATAAAGTCATTGTGACCCTGAAAGTGGTGGTTCACTTGACAGTTGGGTCTCCAACATTTTTGAGATTCATTGGCTTAGTGGAAGCTAAGTCGTCCGGCTAGTCTCACGGCTGGGTCGATTCCACCCTGCCGAGTTTTTCTACTCTCCCGTGCCTCTTTCTTTCGCTGGGAAAGTGACATCGGGCTCTCGGAGGTTTGCCAGCCAAACCCAAATTGCGACGGGTCCTGCCTGAGCAGTAAATAGCCTAGATCACAAAGCACAGGCCTAGCCACCTCCACAGAGCTTTGCTGCCATTTAGAACTTCTTTGGGTCCCGTCTCCCAAGCCAGTGGTACATCCCTGGTAACAGCCAGTGATCTTATTGCATGATGGGCTAGATCCCCACATCAGTCAGTCCCTGAACACTTATCATCTACCATGTGTCATGGCGCTGGGCTGATGGCTAGGAATACAAAGAGACACAGTCCCTCCCCATTGAGTAGCCCACAAATGGAGCAGACTTCTTCCCAAAAGTTTTCAGGCCTCTGGCCATCTTTTGAAGCATTGCACTTAAGATTTGACATCAGCCTTAGTTCAGCATGGCCACAAGTGTGTATACACACTGTTTAACTGCCCCAGGAAATGGAAAATATAAAGTCTGCTTTGGGCCCAAGAATGGGAGAAGAGCCTCAGGGAAACGTTGCCTGAGGGCCGCACGTGGTCCTGTGTGTATCTCTGCCTCATTTCCCTAACTCATCAGGATTCTCTAGCTTGCATGGGCCTGCATTTTCTGACACCAGGAGATCTTTCTTTGAAGATTTAAGCTGTCAGGTAGCTTCTACTGTAGTTAGGCTAGGTACTTACTAGGAGAAAAGGAATGGGCCACTCTTTGTGATCACCTGGAGCCAGTTCCTCCCATAAGCTTCTGTAGGAGTTTCCCTGTGCTGTACTTATGGGGGAGAGGATGCCTCTCTCCTTGCAAATAACAACTGAAAATTGCCAAGGAGCTGCCATGTTAGTGGGCAGCAGGCCCAGCTTCTCCCTCCCCACCTCAGAGGCCTGCTCCTTGTGATCTGGACTGGTCCAAGAGCCATTTCTTCACTAATGGATTCTCCCCGACTTGTTTTTGCATGTTTACAGAATGCTCAACAGAAATCCTGCTTGTCCGATTTAATGATGTGGAAAAGGAGCCGGGATCCAGAAGATTTCTGTATCCCAGCGCTTGAAAGACCTTAAATGGTGGAGGACGGAGGATATCTAACACCTCCACCAGAAGTAAAATCTGCTCATCTTCATTCTGCTCATTGTCATTATCGGGTTTTAGTTGGGGGGGGTGGGAGAGGTGGGGGGGGGGGGAGATAGGAGGGGAAGCCCTATTTAGTTTATTTTATGTGAATTCAAAACAAATACTCCCCAGGACTTGTGTGTACCCCTAATCAAGATGTATATGACTTTTTTGCTTTGAGATTGTTGCTTTTGCTTCAATTGAAGGCTGAGACAATTGTTAGATTATGGTTTCTATTATCTCTGAGCTGTGCTCCTCAGCTCCGCCTTCCTCTGTGTCAATAATTGATTGAACAAACCTGTATTGCTACTGTATGCAAGATACTGTGCTAATCAGTCTTTTATCCTTCTAGATAGTTTAATTTTTGGCTGTATGGTTTTTTACAACCAGTTTTTCGTGTTGATTTTGTTTCTATCCAAAATAACATGATGTTATCTTTTGGAAAACTATTTAGAATGTACAACTATGTATCTAATATGAGTAAATCATAAATGGATTCAGCTGTGGATGCAAGAAAATATCCAGAAAAGCCACAAAGCAGTGACATTGACACAACAGTCTGTTGCTTCTGGAAAAGTCCAAATACCACGATGCAGCTTTATGTCTGTAGCAGTCTTTCTGACCTAAAGTAAAGCTGGTATGATCGATGGTGATTAATTAGACTGTGTCCTTGACATCATAGAAACAGATAACCCTTGCCTGTTCTGTCATCAAGCTCTTGGGTCTCTGGAAAACCAATTAAAAGCTCTTTTTCCGGTGTCCGTGGTGCCTTTTATTTCCACATCAGGTATGTTATTTTTGTCGACCAGGCTTTGTGGGGGGGTTTCTAGCTCCGTGTTAGTGGAGTATGAAGTCTGGTCAACAGAAATAACCAAGGGTTATTTGGGTCTGTAACACTTGGCTCCCATGTTGGGCCTTTCTTCTGCAGGAAAAGAGACAGGTTTCGTTTTCTGTTGTCTGACATTAAGATCAGTCATTAGAAATTAGATTTAAGGGGCAGTTAGGTGGTGCAATGAATAGAGCACCAGTCTTGAAGTCAGGAGGACCTGAGTTCAAATGTGGCCTCAGACACTTAACACTTCCTAGCTGTGTGACCCTGGGCAAGTCACTTAACCCCAATTGCCTCGGGGGGGGGGGGAAGACATTTAAGGTACAAAGAAATTCCCTTTCTTTTAGAGTTTTCTTTGTTTATGGGACTGTCACCCTACTATGTGCTCACTTGACCTTACCTCAGTCTAGCTGTGTCTTCCAGGATTTCACTGAATTCTGTTTATTATAGTAGAACAATGTTCTGTTGGTTCTACATACCATAGTGATGAGTCCTCAGCCCTTGTCCCTAGAATTTTCTCTCCCCAAAAGACAGGCTGGGGGGGGGGTTGAGGGGGAAGGAAATGATGGCTTGGAGTCCAGGCTGTACTCAAAACTGCGTATCTGCTAAGAAACAAAGCCTCTTACCTGTTGTTCTTTGTCTCTTATGAAAGCCCCATCCTGACTTCTTCTCCGTCTCCTTAGCAATACTTTGCTAAAAGACATCTAGCTCCTCCCTTATCTGTACCTTGTTCTCCCGCACCTAGGCTGCCGGCTGCCTAAATCCCAACTTTTTTTTATTGCCAGAGTCCCTTTCACTCCTATATAAAGTCTTTTGTAATGCCGAGAGAATTTATTTGGAGTCTTTCAAACTGACAATGAACTGTGACTCTGGGACACATCAATAGTTTGTTCAGCCATTCTCCAGTGAATGGACACGTAGTATGTAAAATCCATTTAAAAAGAAACCAACCCCAAATCAAGTAAAATAAGAGCTGAAACCTCAAAATTCAGGCATCTCCTGCCATCTGGAAAAGGCTTTCAGCATGTGATCAGATTGGCTTCCAGTTGCATTACTCTAGTTAAAAATAGTTGGGAATAAATGTAGATGATGTACTAGAGGATTCTAAAGTGAGTAGATTGCCTGCTGAAAAACTCAAATGCTGGGAGCTGGCTACCCATACACCACTGCTTTTGCCTTACAGATTATGTAAGAAAGGCCTTATCTGCTCAGCTCCCTGATCCTTCCAAGCCAAACTGCCCGGGACCAGTGGCATTCAGAGTTAAGTGGTAAAAGACCATGATTATCCACCATTCCACAAAGGTGATTTCCGATGCCAGAATGTTCTTAATAATGCAGCAGAACTGTTGTTCAGGAATTAATGTAAATCATTTTCAAAACCTATTTCTATTTTCAGCCCGTGCTGCCTCTTGAGATTACTTGCAATCAGTTGTAGTAAGAGGCTCACAGAATGTGATGAACATGTACTGAGCCTGAGATTTAGGAGCCAAAGGCCACAAGATCCCCAAAAGAAGCAAAGAAAAATTGGATGATGATAAACTGAAGGAGTGCTTTTTGACTGTAATGTGCAAAGAACTTGAAAAATGCTCATAAAATGGCCCATCTCCCTTCTAAGACCTTATCGATGGGAAGGGAGACCGGGGGAAATGACCATTATTTCCTACTTGCTCATTGTTTTGTAAAATTGTTTTTAGTGTTATATATAGTGCAAATCCTACTTTTAAAAATGCCTGCTGTGGAACTGTGGAACTAATACTTAAGATCACAACCTGTCCTATCACTGGTAGTGGTCAGTGCAGACTGAGAACCAATCTGCCAATCCCCAGTCATGTAGACCTTTAAGGGAAGTTTTAACAATCAACTGATTATATAGCCTTTCTACCCGTTTGAGTTTGGAGAGAAGGGAAGAGAGATCTGTTCTAGTATACCTAGTCAATGGAAACTCCATTGGAGGTCCCTGTTGTGTGAGTAAACTAGTTAATCAAAACCAGCTGTCATGCTGTGTATATACAGCAAGCACTCTGTGCCTGCTGCATACCACCTCTCTGCTTAAAAAGTTGGTCCAACTGTTTACAACCAGACTAATTGAAGTTTGACTAGTCTGAAGCCAGGGCAGAGACCTTACTTTCTGTGTAACCTAGTATACTGAGTGTTTGACACTTCACAACTGATTGAAAAAATGAGGGAGTTGGATTTGATGACCTTTAAGGTCCCTTCCAGTTCTCCATCTATGAGCTTATGAGGTGATATATATGAACAGCAATAATATAAAGTTGATTTTAAGTACACAAGAGAGGTAGAAAGCAAGTGTTCTGAGGAAAGGGTCAAGGAAAGTTCCTTGACAAATACAGGAGCCACTGGAGTTTTATTAGTGTGAGAGGGGGGAATGGCATATGCTGTGGTCAGACCTGTGCTTTGGGGAAACCACTTTGGGAGCTGAATGGAAGACTGGTTGGAATAGGGATAGGCTTGAAGCAAGGAGACCAGTTTAGAAAGCTTTTGCTGTTATTTAAGTGAGAGGCTTTTGAAGGCCCGACCACGATGGGCAATTACACGCAGAGAAAGGAACGTGTGTAAGAGGTCGTGAAGGTAGAAATAACAAGATTGGGGGCAGCTAGATGGCACAGTGCATAGAGTACCAGTTCTGAAGTCAGGAGGAACTGAGTTCAAATCTGGTCTCAGACACGTAACAGCTGTGTGACCCTGGGCAAGTCACTTAACCCCAATTGCCTCAGCAAAAAAAGAAAAAGAAATAACAAGATTGGATATCTATGGGGAATCGAGGATGGCACTTAGGTTGTAAACATGGATGGCTGGGAAAATGGTGGGATGCTCAACAGTAATAGGAAGCACCTGCAGTCAGGAGAATCTGAATTCAAATCCATTCTCAGCCACTTCACGTTTAATAGCTGTGTGATTCTAAGTAACTTAACCCCAAAAACCTTGCCAAAAAACAAAATCACACAAACAACCAAAACCAGTAATAGAGAAGTTGGAAAGGGGAGGATTTAGGGGGAAAGATGAGTCATTTTGGACATGCTGGGATTAAAATACTATCCAATTTGTGACGTCACATGGTGTTCCCAGACAAGCAGAGGACTGTGCCACAGAGTATTCAAAAGAGTATGTTTGACGAGAGTAAAGGATTCACTAATGCAGACAAGTTTAGAGGGGAAGTAATAAAGTAGAGAAACTTTTACACCCAAGAGTTCGGATAAAAGCTTTATAGCTAAACTATAGAGAATTGACTCATTTATAAGAATCCAAGCCATTCTCCAACTGATAAATGGTCGAAGGATATGAGCAGACAATTTTCAGAGGATGAAGTTAAAACTATTTTTAGTCATATGAAAAGGTGCTCCAAATCACTACTGATCAGAGAAATGCAAATTAAGACAACTCTGAGACACCACTACACACCTGTCAGATTGGCTAAGATGACAGGAAAAGATAATGACCCATGTTGTAGGGGATGTGGGAAAGCTGGGACACTAATACATTGGTGGAACTGTGAACAGATCCAGCCATTCTGGAGAGCAATTTGGAACTATGCTCAAAAAGTTATCAAACTGTGCATACCCTTTGACCCAGCAGTGTTTTCTATTGGGCTTATATCCCAAAGAAATCTTAAAGGAAGGAAAGGGCCCCACATGTGCCAGAATGTTTGTGGCAGCCCTTCTTGTAGTGGCTAGCAACTGGAAACTGAATGGATGCCCATCAGTTGGAGAGTGGCTGAATTAATTATGGTATATGAATATTATGGAATATTATTCTGTAAGAAATGACCAGCAGGATGATTTCAGTGAGTCCTGGAGAGACTTGCATGAACTGATGCTGAGTGAAATGAGCAGAACCAGGAGATCATTGCACACGGCAACAACAAGACTATACGATGATCAATTCTGATGGACGTGGATCTTTTCAACAATGATGATTGAAGCCAGTTCCAATGGTCTTGTGATGAAGAGCCATCTACACCCAGGGAGAGGACTGTGGGAACTGATTGTGGACCACAACATAACATTCTCACTCTTTGTTGTTGTTTGCTTGCATTTTATTTTCTTTATTTTTTCCCTTTTTGATCTGATTTTTCTCATGTAGCATAATAAATGTGGAAATATGTATAGAAGAATTGCATGTTTAACACAAAATGGATTACTTGCCATCTAGGTAGGGGGAAAGGGTAAAAATTTGGAATACAAAGTTTTTCACAGGTCAATGTTGAAAATGTATCCATATATATGTTTTGAAAATAAAAAGCTTCAATTTAAAAAAAAAAAAAAAAAGAATATAGGACGCATACAAAACCAAATGCCAGGTTGGGGATTAGCAGAGAAATTGTCATCAACCTGGGCAGGTTTAATGGGGAGTTCTAACCAAGCCAGGCCTTTAAGAGTAACTAGGAGGTCATCCAGCCAAGGGGAATGGAGGTGGAGAGGAAACCCTGGAGGGCATCCACAGTAGAAAGAGAAGAAGAGACAGAGACACAAAGGAAGGCCCACCTAGGGCACATTCTGGAGGCCAGCTTTCTGTCTCAATATTGAAGAGATGTGGGTCAAATGTAAAGACTAGATATTAGAATCCTGGTCAAAGAGAGCTAACATCTGCCCAGGTATGGGGGCACAGAAGGAGAGCTGAAAGAAACCAGGAGCTCATGACCAGCTGCTCTTGCCTTGCCTCCTTCACTTAGAAGTTTTTCTCATTGAGACAGAACTGGATCTTCCTGGGATCCAAGCTGGAGCAGGGGTTACAACATTTTTTCCCAGAGTCTGGGGGTCTCACAGGAAAAACCCCACCACTGACCTATATAAACACAAAAGGAGTAAGGGCTGAGATACAACAGATCATATGAGCACGGCACTGTTGTTTCAGCCTTCAACTACCTCCATTTCTTGGCACTTTTCTCTCTCTTTTTTTTTTTTTTTTTGGTATTTTAGCTCTTCCCCCCATTATATGTTAAAAACAACTTTTAACATTAGTTTTTTACAACTTTGAGTTCCAGATTCTCTTCCCCTCCTCACTCTCCCCATTGAGAATACAAGCAATTCAATATAGGTTATTCGTGTGTAGTCAAGCAAAACGTTTTTGTAACAGTCATGTTGTAAAAGAAAACAGACCAAAAACAAACCAAAAAAACCTTCAAAAATAAAAAAGTATCTCTCAATCTATCTCAGACAAAATCAGTTTTATCTCTGGCTATGGATAGCTTTTTTCATTTTAAGTCCTTCAGAGTTGCTTGGATTATTGTATTGCTGAGAACAACTAATCATCTTACAATATTGCTGAATTTTGTACGCAGTGCATGTCACTTTGCTCATGAAGCTATTCCAGGTTTTTCCAAGATGAGGGAATCCTGCTCCTGCTCATTATTTCTTATAGCACAATAGTATTCCATCACAATCCCATCACAACATCCCACAATTTATTCAGCCATTCCCCAATGATGACCATCCTCTCAATTTCCAATTCTTTGCCCTCAGAAATGAGCTGCTATAAATAATTTTTTGTACATATGGGTCCTTTTCCTTTAAAAAAAAAATCTCTCAGGATACCAACCTGCTAGGTCAGAGATTGGCCCTTTCAAAGCCCTTTGGGCATGGTTCCAAACTACTTTATAGCAAAGCTTCTTAAACTGGGTCAAGACCCCATATGGCATTGCATAATTCAATGTGAGGGTCATGAAAAATTTGGCAACAAAAAGTTTCTGAATGTGACCCAGAATTAATTCAAAATCGAACACGTAATGAATCTGAGGTGTTTCTGGCAGCACTTGACCATGTTGCATCTCACAACTTCGCTGCAGTGAACACCCAACATGCACACTTTGCACTGTGGGTGCACGGGTGCTTCCAGAAACATCTGAGTGCATCTGGGACCCATCAAACAGGTCCCCTCTCTCCCAGGCCTGAAGCAGCTCTCAAGACATATGCTACCTCCTGGTCCACTGACTGAAAGCGATTCGAGTGACTCTGCAGCTCACCAGCACAATAACCTGCCTCCTGCTTCCATTCCTCAAAGGAATGGTGATTCTTTTTTTTTTTTTTGGCTTTTTGCTGAGGCAATTGAGGTTAAGTGACTTGCCCAGGGTCACACAGCTAGGAAGTGTTAAGTGTCTGAGACCAAATTTGAACTCAAGTTGTTCTGAATTCAGGGCTGGTGCTCTATCCACTGCGCCACCTAGCTGCCCCAGTAATGGTAGTTCTACACTAGCACTGGGAAGGACCAATTCAGGCAACTATCCAGATTGAATCCCCAGCATTTTCACATTAAAAAAAGAAGTAATTAAGGTAAAAGCGTCTCTGTTGTCCACTTCATTTGCTAGCTTAGGTCAAGTATCTGACTGTGCTTTCTTGCCACAGAGGGTGGCAAGTTCTCACTGCTGCCAAAGCATTAATTCTTCCTTAATGGCATTCTAGATGACATTTTCTCAATCAGTGGTCAAGAGTTTCAGAGTGCCCCAGAGAGATTTCCACAGGAGAGCTCATTCCCTTTCACTCCTAATACTATAATTTGTAGTCAAAGCAGCCAGCTTTACATCTTCCCTTGGGGCAGTGGGACCATTCACTTCCCCTCTTTTCTCTGGGCTTCAGTTTCCCCAGCTTTAAAACCAAAGGTCAGATTAGGCAGCCTCTGAGATCCCTTTCTACTCCAACTCTACGATCCCATGATACCACAGGCCTACTTACTTGGGATGGACAGCAGTCATGGCCGAAAATTCATTGTCCCATGCAGATTTCCTGAAGAAAGTTTTCTGCTTCAAAGTGGTCCAGACATTGGTGAATTTGTCAACGTGCAGTGCTGCATAATCAGCCTAGGGCCAGAAGGGAAGATGCTAGAAGGAGCCCTGGACTGTAGGCCATTCACTCCTGGAGGTCGGGTCACTAAAGCTGGGGGTTTTGTGCTCTTCCCCAGTTCTTCACTAACTTGAAAGGATCCAGAGGGGCAGCGGCTCATACTTAGCCTAGTGCACCACAAGGAGTTGGGAGTCGGGAGGCATTTAGAATTGTCTCACTGAATTCAGTCCCCTGCCTGCATGCCCTGTGGATGAAACAGTTAACAAACACTATTTCCAATCAGTATGCTTCTAAGAAGAGGGAATATATTTACTATTCAAAATAGGTGTTGCAGTTAAAGGGGCAATTTACTTTTGCTTGATTATACAGATGTTGACAAGAGTGATTGCTTGATTTCTCAATGGGAAGGGGTGGGAGAGTTAGGGAACGGAAAAGAGGACAGTTCTTCCTTTGAAACTAAATAAAAATGAATCTTAAAAATGAAAAAATAAATAAATAAAAAGAACTCCAAAAATAGGTGTTGGCAATATACACATTACTACAACACTGCCAATAAAAATAATTACTGAAGAGAATTGAATGCTGGGTAACTGTCATGACCAGCCTGGGCTCTGAGCGAAGACAAGGACGTGCATCTAACTCCTTGTGTTAGAAAGGGGGGAGACTACAGGGGTCGAATGTTGATGTTGCATGCAATAACTGGTTGGATTTGCTTCCTTTTTTGTTTGTTAAGAGAGAAGACTCAGGGAGAGAAGGCGCAAGGAAGATATCTAAAATTCTGTGATGTAAAAACAATAGACATCAATAACAATTCAATTAAAAAACAATGTTGGGAACTCACAATGTTGCTGTCCTACATGGTGAGGAAGAACCTGTATAGGTTAAGAAGCTCACTTTTCCAAATTCTTCTACTTCCTGTTCTAGGGAAGCCAGCAGGTCATTGAATGAGATGAAGTAAAAATAAATCTGGAACCCACAAGAGAGTACAACCTTAACCTATTTGTACTTTGACGAACATGTTAAATATGCCATCAAGAAGCCCATTTGCCAGACTGCCATGTATTTTTTGGGCACTAGGGATTTCTGTTGTTCAAATGTTCTTATAAAAGTCCCTTGCTGGGGTGGAGCCAATTTGGCAGAGAGTAGACACATCTTTATCTGAGCTTCTCCTAAGTGTCCCTCAGACCAACACCAGATCAAGCCTCTGAATTGGTTTTTGAGTAACAAAGCTACAAATATCCGGAGTACAACAAATTTCCAGCAGAAGACACTTTGGAACAACTTCAGAAAAGGTCTGTTTCAATCAGGCCTGGAGGGGGAAGCAGCTGAGTGCAGGCGCAGCACAAAGACCCAGGGTGGTGTGGATCCCTGTGCTAGGGAATCTACTGGAGGAATCTACAGCAGTGTTGGCTACTCTGTCCTGGTTGCAAGCCAGTAGATCAAAGGATTTGCTGTGAGACATCCAACACAAATGGTGAGCCCCCGAACCCCAGAATAACATGGGACCTGGCCATGCCCACTCAGCACCAGAAGTTAGTCAGCACTGACCCAGAGCAGCTACTATTGCCTGTAGAGAAAGCTTAGACAATCTCCCCTTTGCCCTAAAAGCAGATCTCAACCTTTAAAAAAAAAAGAGCAAAAAAGCAAAACGAACTCTGCCCATAGATAGTTTTTATGGAGAAAGCAAAGAACAGATTTCAAACCCTGAGGACATTAAAGCAGATCATCTCCAGATGAAGCCCCAAGTGGTAATATGAATTGGTCCCCATCTCACAAGGCTCTGTTGGAAGAATTCAAAAAATACCTTAAAAGATTATTAAAAGAGAAATGGGGAAAGAAAATAAGATCATTGCAAGAGGGTATGGAAAAAGAAATTATCTGAAGAAAACTTCTTAAAAAATAGACTTGATGAAATGGAAAAAGCATATAACTCCTTACAAAACAGATATGAAAAAGAAACCAATTCATTGAAAAAAGAAATCTGTGAAATGGAAAAAAAATGCAATGAACAAAATACTTCATATAAAAGTTCAACTGGCCAAATGCAAAAGAAGATAAAAAAGCTAAGTGAAGAAAATAAATCACTAAAAAAATGAGAATTGAACAAATGGAAGTGAATGAACCAATGAGACTTCAAGAATCAGTCAAACAAAATTTAAAAAATGAAAAAATAGAACAAGTGGAAGTGAATGAGACTTCAAGAATCAGTAAAAAAAAAAAAAATAGAAGAAAATGTAAAATACCTTATTGGGAAAACAACTGACCTAGAAAATAGATCTAGGAGAGATGATCTAAGAATCACTGGACTTTTTGAAAACCATCATGAAAAAAAGAGGCTAGACATCATCTTTCAGGAAATCATCAAAGAAAACTGCCTGAATGCCCTAGAACCAGAGGGTAAAATAGCCACTGAAAGAATTCACCAATCACCTCCTAAAAGGGACCCCAAAATGAAAACTCCAAAAAAAAACATTGTAGCTAAATTTCAGAATTATCAAATAAAGGAGAAAATATTGCAAGTAGCCAGAAGGAAACAATTCAAATATCGAGGAGTCACAATCAGGATTACCCAGGACCTAGCAGCTTCCACTTTAAAAGATCAAAGGGCATGAAATCTGATATTCTGAAAGGCAAAAGAACTTGGATTGCAGCAAAGAATCAATTATCCAGCAAAACTGAGCATCATCTTTTAGGGAAAAAGATGGGCATTCAACAAAACAGTTGGATTTCATTTATTTCTGATGAATAGACCAGAACTGAATAGAAAATCTGATCTTCAAATACAGAACTCAAGAGAAGCATAAAAAGGTAAAAAGAAAAGAAAAAATAACTTTCTTTTAAAAGTTAAAAAGCTTATAGCCCTATATGGGAAGATAATATGTTTAACTCTTGAGAGCTGTATATCCCCTATGGGTAGACATAGAGGGTGCAGGTATAATTTAATTTTACTGTGATGATATAAAAAAGAAATTAGAGGAAGAACGGTGATTCTAGTGGAAGAAGAGGAAGATGGAGTTAAAATGGGGTAAATTACATCTCATGAAGAAGGAAAAAAGACCTATTGCAGTTGAGGGAAAGAGGGGAGGGGGACGAGCATGCAAATCTTACTCTCATCAGATTTGGCTCAAAGAGAGAATATCAGACATATTTAGCTTCCCAGAGAAGCTTGTTTCATCCTATGGGGAGGTAGGAGGGGAATGGGAAAGGAAGTGGGGAGGCTAATAGAAGACAGAACAGAAGTGGAATGGAAAAGGTATAAGAAAGGAGGAAGGCTACAAAAGGGAAGGGCTGTTTGAGGGAGGGGGCAATCAGTAACAAAATACGGGGGAGAGGGAAGAGAAAAATATAACTGGGGGTAAACAAGATGGCAGGAAATACAGAGTTAGTCATTTTATCTGTGAATGTGAATGGGATAAACTCTCCCATAAACAGAAGCAGATAGCAGACTGGATTAAAAGCCAGAATCCAACAATTTGTTGTTTACAAGAAACTCATTTAAAGCAGAGTGATACATTTAGAGTAAAGGTAAAAGACTGGAGCAGAGTCTGTTATGCTTCAGCTGAAGTTAAAAAAAGCAGGGGTAGCCATCCTAGTCTCAGATCAAGCAAAAGCAAAAATAGATCTAATTAAAAGATATAAGGAAGGAAACTATATTCTACTTAAAGGTACCATAGATAATGAAGGTAATATCAATATTAAACTATACCAAGTGGTATAGCATCCAAATTCCTAGAGGAGAAGTTAAGAAAGCTGCAAGAATTAGACAGCAAAACTATACTAGTGGGGGATCTCAACCTTGCTCTCTCAGAACTAGATAAATTGAACCATAAAATAAATATGAAAGAAGTTAAAGAGGTAAACAGAATCCTAGAAAAGTTAGGGATGATGGATCTTTGGAGAAAACTGAAGGAGGCAGAAAGGAATATACCTTTTTTCTCAGCAGTCCATTGAACCTATACAAAAACTGACCATGAATTAGGGCATAAAACCCTCAAAATCAAATGCAGAAAGGCAGAAATAGTAAATGCATTTTCTCAGATCATGATGTAATAAAAATTACATGCAATAAAAGGCCAGGGGAAAACAGACCAAAAATTAATTGGAAACCAAGAATGGATGAAACAACAAATCATAGATACAATCAATAATTTCATTCAAGAGAATGACAACAATGAGACAACATATCAAAATTTGTGGGATACAGCCAAAGTGGTTATTAGGGGAAATTTTATATCTCTAGATGCTTAGCTACATAAAATAAAGAAAGAAAAGATCAGCACCAGCCCTGAAGCCAGGAGGACCTGAGTTCAAATCTGGTCTCAGACACCTTAACATTCCCTAGCTG
>JAJPUD010003276.1:216217-235138 GCA_023553655.1 Myrmecobius fasciatus | reverse complement strand
AAAAAAAAACAACAAAAAGATAAACTTTTAGTTAATTTGATTAGAAAAAGGAAAGAATAAAATCAAATTGTTAGTCTCAAGAATGATAAAGGAGAACTTTCCACCAATGAAGAGGAAATTAGAGCAATAATTAGAAGTTATTTTGCCCAACTATATATCAATAAATATGAAAATCTAAGTGAAATGAAGGAATACTTACAAAAATATAGATTACCCCAATTAACAGATTTGAAAAAATAAGGAAAGAAGGAATCCTACCAAATTCCTTTTATGACACAGATGCTTAGGTGCTGAGACCTAAGCTAGGTAGGATCAAAACAGAGAAAGAAAATTATAGGCCACTTTCCCTAATGAATATTGATGTAAAAATCTTTTTTTCCATTTAATTATAATTTAATCATCAAACTTGAAATAAGGAATGAAAAAATGTACCTCCCTCAACTTCATTCAACTTGATTTGAGAAATAGGGAGAAAAAAGGTATGGAATGCTACATATAATGTCAGTTTCTTTTTTTTATGATTTCTACAATTATTTGAATAATTTTATTTCTCAGAAGTAAGTCTGCTGCTGCTCTAGTTATGTTTTTTTTAATTAAAACTTTTTATTTGCAAAACATATGTATGGGTAATTCTTCAACATTGACCCTTACAAAGCTTTCTGTTATAAATTCCCCCCCCAGTCCCCACCCCTTCCTTAGATGGCAGGAAATCCACTGATGTAAAAATCTTAAATAAAATATTAGCAAAGAGATTACAGCAAGTCATCCCCAGGATAATATCCCATGACCAAGTAGGATTCATATCAGGAATGTAGGGCTGTTTCAATATTAGAAAACTATTAGCATAATTGACTATATCAATAACCAAACTAACAAAAATCATTTTTATCTTAATAGGTGCAGAGAAAATATTTGATAAAATCCAATATCCATTTCTATTAAAAATATGAGTGAATATAGGAATAAATGGAGTTTTCCTTAAAATGATCAGTAGTATTTATTTAAAACCATCAGCAAGCATCATATGTAATGGGGACAAACTAGAACCATTCCCAGCAAGATAAGGAGTGAAACAAGGTTGCCCACAATCACCATTAATATTCAATATTGTATTAGAAAGGTTAGCTTGTAGCTTTGGCAATAAGACAAGAAAAGGAGATTAAAGGAATTAGAGTAGGTAATGAGGAAACCAAATTATCACTCTTTGCAGATGATATGATGGTATACTTAGAGAACCCTAGAGAATCAACTGAAAAACTATTAGAATTAATCCACAACTTTAGCAAAGTTGCAGGATACAAAAGAAATCTACATAAATCATCAGCATTTTTATATATTACCAACCAAGTTCAGCAGCAAGAGATACAAAGAGAAATTTCATTTAAAATAACTGTTGATAATATAAAATATTTGGGAGTCTACCTGTCAAGGTTAAAGTCAGGAACTCTATGTTATGATATTTTTCCAGTTGATTAGATCTGACTTCATTTGTGTGAAATATCAAGTGCTCATGGGTAGGCTGAGCAAATATAATAAAAATGACAATACTACCTAAATTAATCTACTTATTCAGTGCTATACCAATCAAACTCCCAACAAATTGTTTTACAGATCTAGAAAAAATAATAATAAAGTTCATCTGGAAGAACAAAAGGTTAAAAATTTCAAGGGAATCAATGAAAAAAAAATGCAAATGAAGATAAACTAGCTGTACCAGATCTAAAACTACATTATAAAGCAGTGGTTATCAAAACTATTTGGTACTGGCTAAGAAATAGACTAGTCCATCAGTGGAATAGGTTAGGTTCACAGGATAAAATAAAATATCACAGGATAAACACTATAATCTAGTGTTTGACAAACCTAAAGACCCTCGCTAACTCACTATTTGACAAAAACTGCTGGGAAAATTAGAAATAAGTATGGCAGAAACTAGGCATTGGCCCACACCTAACACTATATACCAAGATAAGGTTGAAATGGGTTCATGATTATGTTGGAGGGGTTGTGGGAGGGCTGGGACACTGATGCATTGTTGGTGGAGCCGTGAACGGATACAGCCATTCTGGAGAACAATTTGGAGCTATGCTCAAAAAGTTATCAAACTGTGCATACCCTTTGACCCAGCAGCATTTCTATTGGGCTTATATCCCAAAGAAATCATAAAGGAAGGAAAAGGCCCCACATGTGCAAGAATGTTTGTGGCAGCCCTTTTTGTAGTGGCTAGAAACTGGAAACTGAAGGGATGCCCTTCAATTGGAGAATGGCTGAATAAATTATGGTATATGAATGTTATGGAATATTATTGTTCTGTAAGAAATGACCAGCAAGATGATTTCAGAGAGGCCTGGAGAGACTTACATGAACTGATGCTGAGTGAAATGAGCAGAACCAGGAGATCATTATACACGGCAACAACAGTACTATATGACGATCAATTCTGATGGACATGGCTCTCTTCAACAATGAAATGTTTCAAACCACCTCCAATTGTTCACTGAAGAAAGCCATATACACCCAGAGAGAGGGATGTGAAATGTGGACCACAACATAACATTCTCATACTCCTTGATTGATGTTTGCTTACATTGTGTTTCCTTTATCTGATATATCGTTTGTGTAGATAAGATTTTTCTTGCACACCAATGATAAGTTTGGAAATATGTATACATATATTCGATTTGCCAATATTTTAACATAATTAACATGTAGTGGATATCCTGCCATCTAGGGGAGGGGTGGGGAGTTGGGGGGAAAAATTTGTAACGGAAAGCTATGTAAGGGTTATTGTTGAAGAATTACCCACACATATGTTATGCAAATAAAATAAAAATTTAAAAAAAAAAAGAAATGGGTTCATGATTTAGACATATAGGGTGATATTATAAGGAAATTGGAAGAATAAAGGATAGTTTACCTTTCAGATTTGTGAGGAAGGAAGGAATCTGTGGCCAAAGAAGAACTGGAGAACATTATTGAACACAAAATAGTTTTGATTATATTAAGTTAAAAAGGTTTTATACAAACAAAACCAATGCCGACAAGATTGGAAGGGGAAACAATAAAGTGGGGGGAAATTACATGCAAGAGTTCTGATAAAGGCCTCAATTCTAAAACATATAGAGAATTGATTCAGATTTATAAGAATTCAAGCCATTCTCCAATTGGTAAATGGTCAAAGGACATGAATAGATAATTTTCAGATGAAAAAATTGAAACCATTTCCAGTCATATGAAAAGGTGCTGGAAATCACTATTGATCAGAAAAATGCAAATTAAGACAACTCTGAGGTACCACTACACATCTCTCAGATTGGCTAAGATGACAGGAAAAGATAATGACCAATGATGAAAGGGATGTGGGAAAACTGGGGCAGTGGTATATTGGTGGTAGAGTTGTGGACTGATCCAATCATTCTGGAGAGCAATTTGGAACTTAACCAAACCAAACTGTGCATACATACTCTTTCATTCAGCAGTGTTTCTACTGGGCCTATATCTCAAAGAGATCTTAAAGGAGGGAAGGAGACCCACATGTGCACAAATGTTTGTGACAGCTCTTTTTGTAGTGGCAAGGAACTGGAAACTGAGGAGATGCCCATCAGTTGGAGAATGGCTGAATAAGTTATGGTATATAAAATACACTATAATTATTATATTATTATATGAATCATTATATGAAATATGGAATATTATTGATCTATAAGAAATGATCAGCAGGATGATTTCAGAGAGACCTGGAGGGACTTACATAAACTGATGCTTAGTGAAATGAGCAGAACCAGGAGATCATGGTACATGGCAAGATTATACCATGATCAATTCTAATGGACGTGGCTCTTTTCAACAATGAGATAATTGACCAGTTCCAATAATCTTGTGATGGAGAGAGCCATCTGCACCCAGATAGAGGACTGTGGGAACTGAGTGTGGATCACAGCATAATATTTTCATTTTTTTTGTTGTGGTTTGCTTGCATTTTATTTTCTTTCTCATTTTTTTTCTTTTTGATTTGATTTTTCTTGTGCGGCATGATAATTGCATAAATATGTATACACATATTAGATTTAACTTATTTTTTAACATGTTCAACATATATTGGATTACTTGCCGTCTAGGGAAGGGGGTGGGGGGAAAGGAGGGAAAAACTTTGATTCTTGAAAAACCCTGTGTTCCATGTTGAAAAATTATCCATGCATATGTTTTGAAAAGAAAAAAGGTTTAATAAAAGAAAATAAAAGTCCCTTGCTATCCTCATTTCCAGTTACCTCCAAGGAAACAGTCACTTTCCTAGCCATTGGCACAGTGTCTCATACATAGTGTTTCATAATGCTCGTCAACCCTGAACTAAGTGTTTGTCCACAAGTCAGGCCCGGGAACTGATCCCCACAGAGGACCCAGTAGGGAAGCAGCTCAGAGATTAAGGGAGCTGACCAAAAAGTACCATTACTGTTTTGGTTTTGAAAGTGAGGTCTGCATGTTGAAACTTGTACCCAAATGGATTTCAGGATGGAGGCAAAAGGGGTGACTTCAATTCCTGCTCCCACCAACACAGACACTTCATACTGAAAAAGAGCCTCATTAGCTGTGCCAAATGGACCAACTACTTTCAGCTTGGAAATAGTGAAAAGAAAATGGGTCAGAGGAAGTTCTCATCTTCTTCATAAAGGTCTGAGGGCTCTCTTACTTGTTTTCTGTGTTTTTATTTGGATTAGAACAGATGGCCTGGAATTTAAGAGACCCCTGAGGAGTTTTACAAACTTGCTTGCCAGGATACCATTATCTTTGCCCATTTCTTGGATCTTGGCCGCTTTCTAGATCATACATGGGCACGGGGGATTTCTGTTGCTCAAATGCTCTTATAAGTCTCTGTCCAGTCCCCTGCTGCCTGAATGTGGATAGAGAAAAAATGCTGAGGTCAAGGTGAAAGGGTTCCACTCCAAGGGAGACACTGAGGGGCAACTGACAAAGCTATTCTGTCCCCCTTCCATACTGAAACCTCACTTGTTCATCTGAAACTCCAGGACTTTAAAAGGATGCTAGACCATCCATGAAAGTACATGGACATACCCTGAATATATTCACCTCACTACTCCCTTTCTGATTCTGTGTAGGACTAGAAGTACTAAGGTATATACCTAATGCTCAGGATTTCATTCTAGCTCCCTTCACCTCTCAGAGACAAAACGCAAGATGGTTTCTTTAGGTAGGTGGAGAGGCCAGCCTTTACACTCAGTGGATTATTCTTGAAGATCACCACCTTCTGCCGTGAGCAGTAAAACCAGAGGAGCCGTTCAAAGATATAGAGGATGACTGGGGCAGATTTGACATTAATTACCAAGGAGTCGGATGCTCCCATTATGCACCCCAACATCTGAGCAGAGCCCTAGTTCTTCCATTGAAAGAAAGAAGACAGAAATATCAGCCATTTTACTCACTCAGCTGTCATTCAAAGGAGATAATTTCCTGCAGGTTTAACAGTCTGGCTAAGTAACAAAACAGAACTAATGTATTTCAGACTGCTAATCTGGATAGTTAGCTAATAAAAAAAAAAAAAACCCACAACAAAAAAACCAGTGGGAGTGAGATGGGAAGCAGGATAACATGACCTTGAAAACATCAGGAAGCATGCACATAATAACAATGACATCCACTCCAGTACATCAGGGATCTCATTGACCTAAATGTTTTCTCTTATCCAAGCACACCTGCCCTTCCTGTGTGTCTCTTGTCTCTGTCCTTCCAGAAATATCCTGCAAGGAGGGAGGCAAGAACAACATGCTGGGCATCTTCTACTAGTTCTCTTGCCATTTCAAGAATCCCAGTGGAACACATGAGCAGGCCCATAGTTCCTCATCACTTGCTAAGTGATGCCCCCCCCTCTTTTTCCAGCCTCTGAAAGCATTTCTGTGACAGCTTCATTTAGGAAAGATCATATACAATGACAGGACAGAACCCAGGTCCTCTGACTAGTAGTTGGTCACTCCAAGCTCAGTGTTCCATATTGTCACCATCAATCCTTCCCTTCTTGGGAAACTGACGGATTATCCCCTCCAAACAGCTATATCCGACACCTGACATTGTCCTGTCCTCCCCATGCAATCTCATTGACCTTTTCTCTTGAAGAAGTCTCTAGAAGTGCCGCTACAGGGCACAGCTCAGATGGGCCGGGTGGATTCCACATCATGGACAGAACACGGGCATCGCTAAGCATTCACCGCCAGCATCCCACTTGCTGTTTCGCTAGCTCCCTCCTTAGCCTGCCAGACCCTCAGGCACTGGCTATTTCAACACAGTTTTGTGGATGTTGTTTATTTTTCTATCAATCACTTCTAGATATCCTACACTTTATTCTCATACTACTCCAGTAAGTCATAGGATCAGAGATCTGTAGCTGAAAGGGATTTGAGTTACCCGGTTCAGAGGAGGAAACTGAGGCTCAGAAAGGTTAAGGGCCCTTTTAACAAAGAAACCGTTACATAACATCAGTTACTGACAGCGTAAGTCACATTCAGCACCCATTGCGCCCTCCCTCTTTCTTACTCCAAAGAAAGGAGGGAAAGCCATTTCCTCATCTCTCCTCTGGAGCCAAGGTTGGACACATCCATTATCCTCAGAGACTGACTTTGAGGATAGCGTCACATCAAGTTTATTTTGACACTTCAGAAGGACTGTGCTTTCTCTTCTAACATGAAGTCAGGGAAGGGGGGTTCACACATTTCTAATATTCAAATATAATACATCCCCCAACTCTTGAGTCAGGTGGATGATGGAAAAGACAATAGAGAAACATTCCAAATCAGTCAACCAGCCTTTTTTTTTTTTTAGCACCCACTGTGTGCCAGACACTGTGCTAAGTGCTAGGGATACAAAGAAAGGTAAAAGACAGACCCTGCCTTTGATTCAAAGGAGCTATAGATGAGATAAACTGGAGTAGTCCCAGAGGAGGGGCACTAAGATTAATTGCAAAAAAGGCGTATTTTACCTTTGGTTTCTTAGTAACCACACACCAAAATATTCCTTTAATTTTGGTTCTTTTACCTTTTTAGGTAAGGGCTGAGATATTGCTCTCCAGAGACATTTCTTTTGATCTTTTTATTTTCTGTGTTTTTGTTTCAAAGCAGTCATTCGTTCTCAGGCCATTGTTGTTGTTTTTTTTGGGGGGTGTACCCTCTGCCTTTCATCCTTCAGTCTTTAGTTTTTATGAGCAAATAAAAATGAATCCCAGCACCTGAGATACCATTAGCTTTGTAGCACCATCTGATTTCATAGATTACTGCTCTGCTTCTATAACTGCATTCTATATTCTACTGGAATCAACAGGATGAAATTTGGAAGCTCACTTCCCATCCCACCACTGAACTCCTATTCCTTGCCCTTGAGAACAAAGTACCTTTCAAGGGCTTCTGGGTCCCAACAGTTTCCTGATAGCTTTAGTTATTAGTACCCCCACTGCAATTTCCTCAGGTTGCCTGTTATAGTCCATACTAGTATAAGAACAGTTGCAGCTGGTGTTCTTGTACATAACGCCTAAAGAAAATCCCACTTTCAGTTGTTTATTCTTCTGAGAAATTTGAATGGGATTCAGCTCCAGAAGAGATGTCATCTTCTCTACCTTCAGAGAGTAGTCTCAGAAGCTGTTGCTACTATGAGTTGAAGATTCATATATTCTATATACTTGGGACCTTTCCTTGTGAGGATCTTCTAGATTGTCTCCCCTTTAAGAGCAGGGAGCACGTACCATACTTCTTGGAGCAACCCCTTCCCCCAGCCAAGACCTACTAGTATTATATACGTTCAAAGTGCTCACTAAATATCTGCCAAGACTGTGAATGCATTATTGAGTCAGGAAACCCGAGGACCCAAAGGTCCAATTCCTTTTTAAAGGTGAGGCAAATGAAACCTAAATAAGGGCAGTGACTTGTCCAGGTAGGAAAAGGCAAGGCTGGGGCTAGAATCCAGGGTTCCAGCCTCTTGAGTGAATGCTTCCCTTCTCCCAGACTGCAACATTCTTCTTAAGTCAGCAGCGACCCTTGAGATGAGCTTTAGAGGCTTACCAGTTGGCCGGGCTCACCACATGGAGCTTCTGTAACCTGTCCAGTTCCAAAACACCATCACTTCTCCGGTAGGCAGCTGTTCTGCAGTGTGTTGCAGAAATTGCCAATAGCCAGTATGGAGACTCTACTCTGGACCGCCCTTGGGTCAAATTGTTTAACCTCTTTGAGCCTCAGTTTCTTCTTCTATAAGATGAGAGACTTGGACTACATAGGAATTGACATTTATAAAACATTTTAAATTTCTCAAAGTATATTATGTTACCTGACCTCCACAAGCCAACCCTACTCAGGAAGGCAACATGGGTATTATTATTCCTATCTTATAGATGAGGAAACCAAGTCTCAGAGGATCTTTTAAACCCAAACTTATAAGATCAGAAATCTAGAGCTAGAAAAGATCTTAGAGCCACCAAGACTAACTATTTAAAAAAAAAAAAAGGAAACTAAGTCCCAGAGTAGTTAAGTGACATACCCATGATTAAACAAGTAGCAGATGATGGAAACGGGATGGGAAGCCAGGCCTTCCTGGCTCCCGGCCCAGGGCTCTACCCATCGCCATCCCTTTCAACTCTGATGCTGGGGGGCAGAGCCAAGATGGTGAAGAGGAGATATGTTTTTATCTGAGCTCTCCCTGATGACCCTCAGATCAACACCAAATGAAACTTTCTGAACTGATTTTGGAGTGACAGAACCCTCAAATATTTGGTGTATAACAAATTTTCAGCAAAAGATATTTTGGAAGAACTTCAGAAAAGGTCTGTTTCAATTGGGCCTCGAGGGAAGCAGCTGAGTGCAGGCGCAGCACAGAGACCCAGGGTGGTGTGGGCCCCTGTGCTGGGGAATCTACCAGAGGAATCTATAGCTGTGTTGGCTACTCTGTCCTGGTTGCAACCCAGTAGATCAATGGATTAACTATGAGACATCCAACACAAATGGTGAGTCCCTGAACCCCAGAATAACACGGGATATCTGGCCACATACACCTAGCATCAGAAGTTAGTCACAGCACCAACCCAGCCACCTGTAGAGGAAGCTTGAACACTCTCCCTACTATGTCCTAAAAGCAGACCTTAACCTTTTTAAAAAAATGAGCAAAAAAAGGAAAAAGAAGTCTGACCATAGATAGTTTTTAATGAAGAAAGAGATTTCAAACCCTGAGGACACTAAAAGCAGATCATCTCCAGATGAAGCCCCAAAGGGTGATATGAATTGGTCTCCATCTCACAAGGCTCTCTTGGAAAAAATCAAAAAGGATCTTAAAAGAGAGTTAGAAGAAAAATGGGGAAAGCAAATGAGATCACTGAAAGAGGATTTAGAAAAGGAAACATAGAAATCATCTGAAGAAAACTCCTTAAAAATAGACTTAGTCAAATGAAAAAAGCAAATAACTCCTTACAAAATAGATTAGACAAAATGGGAAAAAAAACAACTCCTTGAAAAACAGAATTTGTTAAATGGAAAAAATACCCATTGATCAAAACAACTCATTTAAAAATTCAATTGGCCAAATACAAAAGGAGCTTTAAAAAAAGTTAACTGAAGAAAATGCTTTACTAAAAATTAGAATTGAATAAATGGAAATGAATGACTCAATAAGACAACAAGAATCAGTCAAATAAAATTTAAAAAATGAAAAAAAAATAGAAGAAAATGTAAAATACCTCATTGAAAAAAAAAACTGATCTGGAAAATAGGTGTAGGAGAGATAATCTAAGGATTACTAGACTTCCTGAAAATCATGATGAAATAAAGAGCCTAGACATTATCTTTCAGAAAATCATCAAGAAAAATTGCCCTGATTCCTAGAACCAGAGGGTAAAATAGCCATTTTGAAAGAACTCACTGATCACCTCATAAAAGAGACCCCAAAATGAAAATTCCAAGGAACATCATAGCTAAAATTCCAAATTATTGAATCAAGGAGAAAATATTGCAATCAGCCAGAAAGAAACAATTCAAATATGGAAACACCACAATCAGGATCACCGAGGACCTAGCAGCTTCCGCCTTAAAGGATCAAAGGGCCTGGAATCTGGTATTCCAAAAAGCAAAGGAACAAGAGATTGCAGCAAAGAATCAACTATTGAGCAAAACTGAGCATCATCCAATTGTGATGCCATATGCTGCCTGGGAATGTGTGCACTGTGAGGGCTCACCCCACTTCTCATATACTTGTGCCTACTTTCGGGAGGGGTATTCTTTCATGCTCTCTTCTGACCTTGGACAATCCCTGTGAGACACGGAAAGAGTAGTGGTTCGGACCAGAGGGTGAGATAAGGCAGGAAGGGGAAGCATTCTGGGACTTAATTCCATGAAGTACGAGGCCAGTGAAATAGATGATAAACAGATGGTATGTGTACCAGAAGACCTCAAAGGAGCACCAGCAGATCAACTCTGTGTCTGAGATCACCATGAGGATCAGGGCTAAGGTGATAATCACTCCAGTGAGGCCAGCAGTGCTCTACTGTGTACAGTCAGAAGGAACAAGAGACAGCCTGTCTCAATGGCTCTGTGAATACTCCTCACCATTCACCCCAGAAGCCTTGATGCTTGGCCACTGAAGCTATTTACCATGTTTGGGGAAGGAAAAGGACTTAATCATGGGCTTCCCTTCTCATGGTGGCACAAAGAACAGACTGTGAAGGTCAGAGAGTCTTTATCAGCCTTGTAGTTCATGTTGTACCGCTCAACATTGAACAGGTGAGCAACAATGTGGATGACTAAATAGAAAAGGAAGAGAGAGAAGGAGCAGGAAAGCCTCTGGGAAACCATCATAGCCAAAGCCACTCTTTTCTGGGCACTGGGGAAAAAGATCCAGAACCAGCACAGTGCTGGACACATGGGAGGTACTCAGTAGGTACGTGTTAAGTAATTGTGATTGAGGTCATAGGATCATGGAGTTGGAGCTAGAAGAAACCTTTTAGGGCGTCAAGTCCACCTTCCCATTTATCAAATGAAAAGACTGAGGTTCGGGGTGATTAAAGGATTTGCCCATAGTCAGCTTTGCCCAAGAATAGCATCTGTGGCTGCATTCTAACATATATAGTTTCCTAAAGAAACACGGGTTCATTCTTCAATTGATAAATAGTCAAAGGATATGAACAATTTTCAAATGAAGAAATTAAAACCATTTCTAGTCATGTGAAAAGGTGCTCTAAATCACTATGGATCAGAGAAATGCAAATTAAGACAACACTGAGGTCCCAATACACACCTGTCAGATTGACTAAGATGACAGGAAAAGACAATGATGAATGTAGGAGGGGATGTAGGAAAACTGAGACACTAATGCATTGTTAGTTGAGTTGTGAAGTGATCCCACCATTCTGGAGAACAATTTGGAACTATGCCCAAAGGGCTATCAAACTGTGCATATCCTTTGATTCAGCATTGTCTCTACTGGGCCTCTATCCCAAAGAGATCTTAAAGGAGGGAAAAGGACCCACATGTACAAAAACAATTTGTAGCTGCCCTTTTTGTAGTGGCAAGAAACTGGAAACTGAATGGATGCCCATCAATTGGAGAGTGGCTGAATAAATTATGGTATATGAATGTTACGGAATATTATTGTTCTATAAGAAACGACCGGCAGGATGATTTCAGAGAGGCCTGGAGAGACTTGCATGAACTGATTCTGAACACGGTAACAAGATTATATGATTACCAATTCTGATGGACATGACTCTTTCCAACAAGGAGATAACTGATGCCAGTTCCAATGGTCTGATGATGAAGAAAGCCAGAGAGAGGACCGTGGGAACTGAGTGTGGACCACAACATAGCATTTTCACTCTTTTTGTTATTGTTTGTTTGCATTTTGTTTTCTTTCTCATTTTTTTTTCTTTTTTGATCTGACTTTTCTTGTGCAGCAAGATTATTGTATAAATATGTATACATATATTAGATTATTTGCCATGTAGGGGAAGGGATGAGGGGAAGGAAGGGAAAATTTGGAACACAAGGTTTTATAAGGGTCAATGTTGAAAAATTATCCACACATATGTTTTGAAAATAAAAAGCTTTAATAAAAAAATGCAGGTTCTTCTTGGCCAAGCCTTGGTCTCCTGGAGCTCCACTGTGAGTCAGTGCAATTAGAAGGCCTGGCTTTCAATCTCACTCTCGGAACTTGAGTTCTAAACACAAATTCAATGTTCTAGCCAGTATCCTAGCTAGAGTATATATTATGAAATTGGGTGCTATCACAGAGAGATTCTAGTGGCTTTTCTCAGTGCAAAATTTTCTAATATTAAGAGGGGAATCCAGTGGCTCTTAAATCTATTTTCATTTAACATGACTTGGGACTGTCTTGTTGGTAGAAAATGTGGATTGTGGATTTGTACTGGCTATATGCTACAGGCACGTGGCCTGGCTATTTACTGTGACCAAGTCACTGCACCCTGCTGGACCTCAGTTTACTCACTGTTAAAAGTGAAGAAACTGGACTATATGGCCTTCTACTTTCTTTCTGTCTGCAGCTTGTGGAAGGTAAGATTATGATCCAATTACTTCTTCAACATGCGCCTGCAACACTGGGGAGAGTGGATGGGGGACCAAAATGTCAGCCTCCTAAGGCTCCATATGATCACCCGTACCCCAAGAAAAAGGCTACCTCTAAAATCCCTCTCCCTGAACTCCCTCCAGGAGCACGAGACCTTGCTCAAAGGACTTGCCAAAGGGCTGGGAGTCCATTACTCGATAAAGATAAGGAGCCAGCTCTGAGCTGAGGTCTGGGCCCCAAAAAGGTTCATGGCTCACCAAGGAATGAGAGTACATTCGGGCACATGGGGAACAGGACCAACAAACTGTTAAAGTTCAGGGCAAGCAGAGGCCTGGGCCCACGCTAGTGAAGACTGAGAAGGAAGGGAAGAAGAAGGAGAAGGAGGAAGAGGAAGAAGGAAAAGGAGAAGGAGAAGAAGGAAGGGAGAAGAAGAAAAATTTCTTTCTGGATCCTGGCCCACATAAACACTATATCAATAACCAGGACTTTACATTTTGATGAGGAGACATATTTGAATGAATGAATAAAATGAAAAAAACATATCTATTTATCAAGCACTCTGTGCCAAGTGTTGTAAACACCAGAGATTTTTCTGGGTATCATTTGGAGTGGGAGAATGAATGCAGTCCTTGAAGGACAGTAATTCAACAGTCAGAGGCAAGTTCCAGATTGCTGCCTGTAAGAGGAATCCTTAAAAGCCTGCAGGAAAACCAAAATCTAATCTGCAGGAGCCTAGGTATGTGACCAAGCATCTGGTACATATCTTAAATAAAATACTAGAGCTACAATCTGCTTTACTCCAATTTCTTTCATATTGACATCAATGAATAAGAGGTGCTACTGAATTCAAAGGCAAGGAAACCTAAGGGGGGGAGCAGATGCTGAGCCCCTCCTTCAAGCAGTTTCTACCTGGGGGTGCTTGCCTTTCAGAGAACTTCAACCAGCTACTAGATGTAATCAGAGCTTCCACTGTCCTGGAGCTAGTCGTAGGGGGTAGGCTGGGGCAGTGAACACAAACCTAGATGAACAAGAGCCACCTAATGCAGATATCTTGCCAACTGCCACACCCAGCTCAACCTATCCATTTCCCGTGGCCTCTTCCTCCACCCCACTTCAGCTACACACAGGGTGGCCATACTCTTAATCTTGCCATTACCCACAAATCTTTCACTTCCACGTTCACGAATTTTGAAATTCCCTTATTTGATCATAATATTTTATCTTCCCAGCTTTCTCTGGCTTACAACCCCTATCTTCACCATGACCTGTAGGTGCTCCAGCCCTCAGTTGTTTCCTGGACCATCATTGCTGCAAGGACTTCACCTTCCTCCCTTCTCTACCTTGACCCTTTGGTGAATCAATTCAATCCTACACTTAAATCCTTAATCCCTTTTCTTACTGCTTATCACTCCAGCCTTGGATTACTCCCACTACCCACTATCTTCACACTCCTATTTGTGTGAAGCCCAATGGCACTTTAGAAAAGCACAAAATCCTGCTGATTGGTACCATTAAAAATTTAGGTTCCATTCTTTCAAGTGGACCCTCACAGCATCAAGATAATACTTTGACACCTCCCTAATTAACTCTCATTCCCCACAAGAGCTAGATTTCCTTACCTTTGAAACGAAAAAAGCTATTGGTATCAAGACCAAAGAAACTGGAGTCAAGTGGATCATAAAGCCTGTAATCCAAACTTTTTTATGCCATCCTCAAGCCTCCTAAAGCACTTCTCCCCTCTTTCCAAGCTGAGGACTTTTCCTCATACTTCATGGAAAAAATCGGAGCCATTCACTGAGACCTTCCTCTGTTCCCTATCACTTCATCTCAACATCAATCATATATCTTCCCTGACAATTTCCTCCTGCATTTGTCTCATGTAAAGAGGTGGCCCTTCTCTTTGCAAGACAAATCCCTCTATATACTCACTTGACTCCATTCCACCTATCTTCTCTAGCAGATTGCCCCTTCTATTATCCTCTTCCTCTCTGTCTCTCTCTTTCTCCTTCTGTCTCTCTCTCTGTTTCTCCTTTAATTCCTTCCTCTCCACCAGCTTTCTCTGCTGTCTACAAATTTGCTTATGTTTTCCCTATCCTGTCATGCTATATTTCTCCTGCCCTACTCAGCTGAATTCAGAAAGCATCTATACCCAAGATATTCACTTTCTTTCTTTCTACTCTCTTTGAAACCCTTTATAATCTGGTTTCTGACCCCCTCATTCAACTGAACCATCCTTTTCACAAAGTTATAATCTCTTTTTTTAATTTGTACTTTCATTTCTAAATTCTCTCCCTCTCTTCAATTCCTCCACTCTCCATTGAGAAAGCAAGAAATACAATATCCATTATACACATGAAGCCAGGGAAAACATTTTCATATTGGCCATGTTGTGAAAAAAATGCAAGAAAAATAGTGAGAAAATAATATGCTTCCATCTGCACTCAGGGTTCACGAGTTCTATCTCCGGAGGTGGAACCGCTTTTTTCATCATGAGTTCTTTGGAATTGTTGTGGATCTCAATGATCTCTTTTCTTTTCATTTTTAATAGCTTTTTATTTTACCAAATACAAAGATAGTTTTCAGCACTCACCTTTGCAAAACCTTGTGTTCCAAATTTTTTTCCCTCCCTCCACTCCCTCCCAGAGACAGCCAGCAAGATAATATAGGTTCAACATGAGCAATTCTTCCAAATAGATTTCCATATTCGTCATGCTGCAAAAGAAAAATCAGATCAAAAGGTGAAAGGAAAAAAAAATGAGGAAAAAAACAAGAAAACAACAACTAAATAAGATAAAAATATTATACTTTGATCCATATGCAGTCTCCATAGTTCTCTCTCTGGATGTGGATGGCTCTCTCCATCACAAGTTTATTGGAAGTGGGGCAGCTACATGGCATAGTAGATACAGCACCAGCCCTAAAAACAGGAGGACCTAAGTTCAAATACCATCCTCAGATACTTAACTGCTTTCTAGCTGTGTGACCTTGTGGCGAGTCACTTAACTCCACTTACCACAACCAAAAAAAATTAATAAATAAAGGTAGCCTTTATATATACCACAAGTCTATTGGAATTGCCCTGACTCATCTCCCAATGATCTCTTAATGGCCAAATTTGATGACCTTTTCTCAGGTCCTTAGTCTTTAGGACCTCTCTGACTTTTGACACTGTGGTTCATCTTCTTCTATTGGATACCCTCTTCTCTCTAGGTTTTTATGACACCAATCTCTCCTGGTTCTTTCACCTGTCTGATTATGCCTCAGTTTCCTTTGCTAGCTCTTTATCCAGATCACTCCTACTATCCCACACCCCATTACTTTTTCAGTATTTTTTTTTTTTTTTGCTTTTTGCTGAGGCAATTGGGGTTAAGTGACTTGCCCAGGGTCACACAGCTAGGGAATGTTAAGTGTCTGAGATCAAATTTGAACTCAGGTCCTCCTGACTTCAGGGCTGGTGCTCTATCCTCTTCAACACCTAGCTGCCCCACACCCCATTACTTTTTTCCAGAGCTCCCATCCTCTCAGCCAAAGCTCAGTCCTGGGTCTTTTTCTCTTCTTTCTAGTGTAAAGACAGTCTAGCCATTGTTGTCAAACTGAAATAGGAAAGGGACTGCACTTAAGGATACCTAAATGGATTTAGACAATTATATATTAGCATTATCTATATTCTATTGTATTTTTGTTGTGCTAAATATTTTTACTTTTTAATCTGGTTTTACCTATAGAGCTTTGTGAGCTGTTTCACACTTCTGTTTTAGACTATCTCATTTGGTGATCTAATCAGCTCCCAAGGGTTCCATTACAATGTCTATGCAGATGACTTCTAGATCTATAAATCCAATTCTAATCTCTCTCCTAGGGCAACTGCTCTGGGCCAGGAGTCAGGAAGAGCTGAGTTAAAATCCCACCTCAGACTCTTACTAGCAGTGTGACTCTGGGCAAATTATTTCACCTTGTTTGCCTCAGTTTCCTGGCTCACAATCTAGGTGACATCCTGGACTCTGCATTCTCTCTCACCTTTTATATCCAATCTATTGACAAGGTCTATGTTATTATGGTACAGCTGTTGTCAGGAACATGAACTCCATCCAGTTCCTACTGACAACCTTATCACACACTCAAAGGGAGGCCAAATTCCTGAGACAGTTTGATCTTCTCCCAATGACTAAGGCTTGCTCAACTCAAAAGATCCTGCAGATAAGGGATCCTTCCTCCCCCAAGCAGGCACACTGGAGACACTCTCACCCTACAAATAACCTTTGCCACCAAAAACACCTTCGGTTATCCTGGATTAGCATGTCCTACTTCCTGATATCCTATCATGCAGTTGCTGATAGACATAATGTGCACCTTTAAATTTAGCCTGCTGCTAAATCATTTTGATGGGGCCATTTTGTCCTTTTTATGATAATAAAGGGCTCCTTGTGGCTACAATAATACCTTTGTGATTTTTTCACATTCCAAACTGCTCTTCTAGAACCTGGTGCTTCATGAGATGGAATGGGTCAGACCCTGGGCTATAGGGCAGAAAAGGTCAGACCATAGGTATAAGTTTCAGGAAGTCATGTGATCCCTATTCCCAGAGGGCTGTAGGGCATATAAGGTCAGACCCTAAGTCTAAGCTTCAGGAAGTCACGTGATCCACAAGAAGTAGACAGCATTGCTGCCCACTGGTCAAGGGTTACTTCCTTTTTGGGCCATCCAATGAACCCAAGTCTTTTACCATTTAACGAATTCACTATTTCCAATTCACCAGGCCAGACACAGTGCTGGGAAATGAGAGCTAGAGGCTCTGTGTCTGCTCAGGTGTGCTTGGACCTTTTCTTGCAAGGACTGAATAAATGCTTCCTGTTTGTATCTGAAGATGTTTCTGAGTAGTCACTTTGGGCAAGGGGGTCTAGTACCATCCCACACATGGCTATGATAACACCTTTGTGAGTTTTTCACATTCCAAACTGCTCTCCCAGAACCTGGTACTTCATCTGGTCTACTTTCACAACAATACACACCCTTCTCTCCTCTGCACAACCACGAGCCTAATTCAGGTCCTTATCATCTTTCATCTGGGCTATTGCAATAGATTTCTAATCAGTTTCCTGCACCTGCACCATCAGATTTCTCCCCACCTTGGTACATTCTCCACTCAGCTACCAAGATATTTCTTCAAAAGTGTAGATCTGACCATATTGAATATCCCACCCTGTCCAATGAGTTTCAGTGACTCACTTATCTCCTGTCCTTGGTTTGGAATTGAAAAGTCTTCATAAAAACTTAGCTCCTCTGAACAATACAGTGAACCACAACAATCCAAAGGATTCAAGATGAAAAATGTCCGCTGCCTCCAGAGAGGGAACTGATGGACTATGAGTGCAGACTGAAAAGGATTTTTCTTTTTTTCTTTATTTCTTTCTTTTTTTTTTTTTGCCGGGTTATGTGGAAATGTTTTCCATGACTTCATATGTATAACAGATATCCTATTTCTTGCCTTGTCAATGGGTTGGGGAGAGACTGGAGGGAAAGAGACAATTTGGAACCGAAAATTTAAAAACTATTAATAACTAAGTAAAAGTCTTCCTAACCAGTCCCCTTCCTACCTTTCCAGTCTCAAAATGCCTTATTCTTCTTCACATACCATAGGAGCTAATTCCATGGGACTACATTTCCTCAAATAAGACACTCCATCTCTTAATAGCATCCTTGCACAAACTATCCCAAGGCTTCAAATATCTTGCCTCCTCACCTCTGCCTCCTAGTTTTCCTGACCCACTTCAAAACTCAGCTCAAATCTCACTTTCTGTAGGAGGCCATTCCCAGTTCCCTCCATCCCCAGCTGCTAGAATCTTCTTATTTGAGATTACCTTTGGTCCTCCATGTATATCTTATATATAGCTAGTTATCTAACTTGTCTCTCCATTAAAATATGAGCTCCTCAAGGGCAGGACCTTGTTTTTTGTCTTTTTCTGTATCCCTTGAAATGAACAAAGTGCCAGCACATAGTAAGTGCTTGGTAAATGTTGGTCCATTGACTTAAAGAGTAACAATAGAAGCACAATGATGGTCAAGCATTTGTTATCTGAGGACAAGATGAGCTAAGTAGAAGAATTTTTCAGCCACAGGAATGGAGGATGGGGCTTAGCACAATGTCTAACATACAGCAGGCACTTAATAAATGCTTGTTGATTGACTGACTGGGAGAAAGAGCTTCAGACAGAGTCAAAAGATCTGGGTTCAAATCCTGGCACTTATTTCCTATAGGAGCTTAGGCAAGTAGCTTTCTCTCTCTGGGTCTTACTTTCCTCATCTGGAGGGGGAGGTAGGGGGAGAGACAGAGAGACAGAGAGAGAGACAGAGAAAGACAGAGAAAGA